>WEKX01016662.1:7500-63112 GCA_013390025.1 Pitta sordida | reverse complement strand
CTCTTCCCGACCTTATTGGGGAGGGGGTGTGGGTACAGGCGTGGCGTACTGGCCTACGTAGTGGGTTCACTATCTTTGCGGATTTCACAACTCGCGGGAGGCAGACCAGACCCAACAGCCCGCGGGTAACCGGGCTTCACTGTAGCTCCTGCTTTTGAGTGCTGAAAGTCTGCAGTTTGAATGACTGTCAGCCAAGATAGTGACTACCATATACAAACGGGAGGTTTAATATAAAATTCAAACTAATGATAGCTCATTTGTGGCTCTATTTTAAAAATGGCTTTAGCTTAAAGGGACGAAATAAGACTTCAAGTTCTTGTTTGTAATAGTTATGACTATTTAGCCACTAACAATGTTTGACTAATTTGTTTTGGCGTAAGAGTTTTGAAATTTTGATGGGTTTTGTTTGCTTAAAGTAAACCTCTTTGGTCTTATATATAAGCTGTTTGCAATAATGTGGTTCTAAATTTTTTTATTGAATTCACTATGGAATTGTCTGCGGCAACATAACAATTAATTGCAGAATTCTACGTTACTCCAGCTAAAAGAGTAAAGAACA
This sequence comes from Pitta sordida, assembly GCA_013390025.1. NCBI lineage: Eukaryota > Metazoa > Chordata > Aves > Passeriformes > Pittidae > Pitta > Pitta sordida. The sequence goes on along the minus strand of WEKX01016662.1, from coordinate 62,553 downwards.
AAACTATTATACCAAAAGTGTCCTTGGATGTGTTTTTATGCTAATCTTTGGAAATGTCTTCTGATGCTTGCAGGTGGCACTTCGTATTTCATTATGGACCATTTTGAAGATGTATCAGATGGCGAAGTTGATCATGCTTTCTTTGACAGTGATTTTGAGGAAGAGAAAAAGAAAGCTGAAGAAAATGGTGAACGTATAGAGAAAGAAAGCACAAAGGCAGTTCTTGCAGATACTGATTTCTTTTCTAGTTCAAAGGATGCAGAGTGTTGTAAGGAGGAAAATGAAGAAAAGCAGATAGATTTGCAAAAGGATCAGTCCCCAGAAAATAGCACAGATCATCTTGGAGATGCTTTATCTTTGTCAGTTCCTCCAGTTGCAGAGAATGCAGGTGCATCTGGAGTGACACCTACAGCAAATAGTGAAACACCAGAGAACATTCCTGCTGGAATCCCCAAAATAGTTAAAGAAGGTGAAGAAGATTATTATACAGATGAAGAAGATAGTAGTGATGATGGCAAAAACCAGAAGGTTAGACCAAAGTCAGCTAAGCAACCAAACAACATAAAAAAGGCTACCAAAAAATATACTAATATCAGCTCCTCCTCCTCTTCTTCCTCCTCCTCGTCGTCCTCCTCCTCATCCTCAAGCTCAGATACAGATTGTTCAGATACAGATTCTGATAGCTGTTTATCAGATTCATCTCATTCTTCCCCAAGGAAGAGTGTTTGTAGAAATGCTCTTCTGTCTCCAAAACAAAAATTCAAGTCAGCAATGAAATTAGCAGAAGGAAAACCAAAGCTTGGTGATGACTTGGATGAGTCTGAAGACACAGTGACTGATGTAACACCTCTGTCAACTCCAGACATCAGTCCTATCCAGTCTTTTGAACTTGTGGCATCAAATGATAAGAAACTGAAAGTAAAGAGACAGGAAAATGTGAACCAAGAATTATATGGTAATTTTCAAAATTTAAGTATAACACAGAACTCACAAAACATAGGAGACTAGGAAATCTAATCTTATATCTGTATTTTTTTCATTAGATTCTGAGTTTGATCGCAGATACAGTCGGAAAGTCTTGCATGATGCCATGGATCTGAATCAGCTTTTGAAAGGTAACTTTTAAATTTTGTTTTTACGGAGTACAGTATCTGTAAATTATTGAGAACTGTTGAATTCTAATAGAAGAGAATGAGGTTTTAACGTGCCACGTGCATTTTTAAAAGTGGTTGGTGTTGTGTTGATCTAATTTTTTGAATTTTTACTTATGTAACAGTACTGATTCTACAGTAGAAAAAAGAAACATGTATGAGCAGGTGTTGGTTTGCATATAACTGGAAGTAAGATATACAGATGGAGTGAATCTCTGAAAAAAATTTGATGTGTTAACAAATTGAATAATGTAATTGCACAAGGATTTCGAGGTGTACTGAACTATGCCCAAATTTACTATCTAAATTAAAACACCAACATTTCTGTTGAAATGCTGGATTAGCAACCTCCAAAATTGAAAGGCAGTCCAAAATTTCAGTGCGTCATAAATAGTATTCATATATTTAAATATCTAATACCTTTTTGATAATGAAACAGAAGTATTTGAAGTTATTTTTCTGAACAAAGTGTCTGCTTTTTAAAATGCCGAAGTTTGAGTAAAGGTATTTTAGAAGAGAAATAGCAGATAATCTTTACTAAAACTCAAGTGATTGGTCCTGGCCAATAGACATACTAAATCTCAATAATGAAGCTTAAGAGAAAACTTTCCCTGCCTTCATTGCAAACCTTCATTGTATGAGGTGAGAATGCACTGAATGATCTCATGTGCATATTTTAAGGTCTATATAGTGCTTTTGAATTTTTTCTTGTTGCCCAGAGTTTTTTTTAAATCTGTATAACTAAAGAGGCTTGGCTCAAGAAATCTGCTGATCTCAGGTGAGGAAAGCCTCTTGCAGTTAAGTCAGATACATTTCAAGTCAAGTAAGGCTGGCATGGCCAAAACTGTATTTGTTATTCTCTACTTTGGACCTTGCCAAACTGAGCTTCTAGTGAATAAGTATTTGAAATGTATTGTGTACAGAATTTAACTTTCCTGTGAGTAAAAATGAGAATTTTGCTTGTATGGAAATTCTTCTGATGGTAAGAAAAGCAATGCTGGCCATCCAGAAAGGTAGAACTTGTTCTCATTTTTGACACCCCTTGTGTTTCCGCCACTCTCTCGTACTAGAAAATTCTCCAACCAGTTGTCAAAACATGATGACAGAAAAGTTGTTGCTAGGCAATAGAAATTATGATATCCCACATCTTTATTTGTTCCCTGTTAGCAAGAAGCTATTTAATAACTGGTGATTATAGGGAGAGTCATCCGTCCTTAAAACAAATGAGTATTATAGCTCAGAGTAGGTGTTCTCAGAGATGAATCTCTGTTGGAGGAGGAGGTTTTCCTCAAAACTAAAAACCAATTCTAAATTACAATAATAGAGTAATGAGAAATAGAATTCATATAGTCTGGCAGCTAATGCTTCTGATTAACATGCATATTACTCCCAAGTGCCTCTCTAAATTGGCAAGTACGTATAACGTAGTTTAATTAGTTTGGGCATCTTGACGTTTAAGTGGGGTAGGATTATTAATGGTGGAAAGTAACTAGTCTGGGGAAATAGGAGCTAATCTTATTCTGAGTTATTGTTTTCAGATTTTTCTGTTCTCATTAGGAAAAAAAAAAATTGCACATCATTCCCTCCATCTCCCAGTCTACATTAAATGTGCATCAGAACTGCATAGACGTGAACACTGCTCGAAGTGAGAACACTGTAAGCCCAGATCTGAGTGCATGAAAGAACACTTAAATGATGATAATTTGGTTTTAAAGTACATATAATGTTCTTCAAGTGATGTGTATACCGATGAAGCATTTTATTTAAAATTGTTGTCAAATATTCTTGCAGTTATGCAAGTTTATTTTCCCAAGGTCCCAAGAAACTTGAGGAGTTTCTATGTGATCTGTTTCTTTGTTGTTCCTCAGGGTCACACTGTAATTAATTCTGTAAAATTGTTCACATTACCAGTGTGTGCATTTGGGGAGACTAGAATCTCTTGTATTAAAAATAAGAATTGAAAGAACAAGGAAAGGAATGGAATCTCTTCAGAGTGTGTGGTATTCAAAGAGCAAGTTTGAGACTAGAACAAGGGTCTGGTTATTAGGCAGCGAGGTAGTTTATACAGTGAACCCTTGTTACTCGCGGGCTGTTGGGTCTGGTCCACCTCCCGTGAGTTGTCAAATCCGCAAAGATAGCGAACCCACTACGTAGTCGAGTATGCTATGCCTGTAGCCACGCTCCCTCCCCATATAAGATCTGGAGGATGGTCCTGGGAGCGGGGCTTGTCTCAGTTGTCTGGCTGTGTTACGCCGAGGCGGGCGAGGGGCCAGCCCGGAGCCAGGAGCAGCGGGGCCGGCCCTGAGCTGGGGCCAGAGAGCAGCCAGCCGAGCAGCAGGTGCGGCCCCTGGCACACAATGGCACACACACAATGGCAGCCTCATCACCCCATCTTGTAGCCCGGTGGAGGACAATTCCAGCCGTGCAAAAACACACATTTACACTAAATGCATCCCAGGCGTGCCGTGCTGGCTCCCAGCTGGGACCAATTTACATATTCATGAGCAGACGGGGCCCACTGTGCTTGCCCCCAGTGGGGAGCAGGGCCAGCTGTGCTTGCAGCGCAACTGGCGAGACCGGGGACTGAGCTGACTGGAGTCCTCGTACATTCTGGGCATGCGCTGAGGTTGCACAGCTCGTGGAAAAATCACCCGCAAATATTGAAGCTCGCAAATAGTGGACCGCGAATACACAGAGGCTCGCTGTATATCTTGAAGCAGAATTAATTTGAGGCATTTGGAAAATATTGCAGTTAAATTTAAAAGTTGAAATAGTTTTTCCTCTATATTATATGCTCTTGAAAAATATTTGTGTTCATATTGAAAACTATTAATTTCTAAGCATTTCTAAAAACTCATTTGTAGATAAAAGAAATACATCATTCCTTTACAACTCCTAAAGCTTTACTTTTCATGGTAAAAGTAAGATTTTCAGTTTTGCTATTCTGATAAGGCAAAATCACACAAATAATATAACTGTGGCTGGAAATCCTGTAGTCCCCATGCTGAGTATTGTGCTTTGATGGTTTGTAGGTGAGTATTGCTGATAACAGGTGTATTTATAATTTTTCAGGTAGGAATGCAGTTTTTCAGTTATTTCATTATGTTACATAGATTTTTGTATGTCATTCATTTGTGATAAGGTGTTGTTTCCACTTTGCTATAAACCTTGAAAACCTTTCAGAAAATTCATAACTAAAAACAATATTCAAACCTCCTAACAGTAAAAGTTGTCAGAGTTATCTCCTCTGCTGCACTCTTGAGTAAATCTGAACAGAAAAAGATAATTAAGTATACCAGTGCAAAGAAATACATTCTAAAAGTTGGTTTTGAGAGTACTTCCATAAAGCACCATGTTAGAAAGCTGGGAATAAAAAAAAGTTGGATTTTTTCTGATGCTGTTTTGCTTGATCCCTTTGTCTTGATCCAATGTCCTGTGTAATTTTAAGGAATTGAAGTTATGGAGATAGATGCGTTAAGTATGAGTGTGAACTAAGTGCTCATCCATCTCCACCTTGTTATGCTACAGACTTGCACTTTGTCTTTAGTCAAGTCTCTCAATTTCTGTAGTTAAGAGTAGAGTTGTCTGCTAAAATTGCCATGTATCTCTTTATTTGAATTTGTTTGGTATTAATACAGTACTAAAGAATTTAGCACTCTGTGTGTTCTTCTTTGTAAAATGGGGTTGACACCTGCTTATTTTGCAGAAGTGTCTGTGAGAATTAGTCTGTAAATCCATGGTATTAGCTATTATTAACTTGAGGAGGTGGTGTGATGGGTTAAGTAGGGCAATTGGCCACAGGCTGAAGACCAACTCTATCCTTGAAGCTCTCACTGTCCTCTGTGTTCATAAATCTTTTTGCTTCTTCTATGCCTTAGGTTTTTAAAATAGTTGGAACTCCCAGTGTTAAAAGCACTGTAATATAAATAACATTACATATTATGAAAGTGAAAGCTCTGTTTTTCTGAATAAAATCAATTGTGGAAAGCTAAACAGCAGCCTCAAGTGAAGATGTAGCAATTGCTTTCCCCGCCCCCCCCACTATAAATTGTCACTCAGGAAAAGAACAAACTTTGTCCTCTTAGGGATGTTATCTGTGTGGTTATTTATACTGAGCTAGTATATTTGTAGAATAACTGTTAAGCATTGTCTAAATTTGAAGTAGAGACTGAAATATATACATACCCAAACTGTAGAGGTGACTAACCATGTATAGCTTTGCTACTGAGTTTCATTTAGCTTGTATGTTCAGAATTTGAGCTAGTTCTGTGTGTTTGTGTGTTGTGCATGCATATGCCTTGTTTTCACAGATCTAGAAACTTGTGTCAAGGTAGAAGAGCAATTATCAGCTTATTCTTATATTTAGAGTTTGAAAACAGGTTGAAAATCTGTAAGATTATGAAGAGATCCGGATTTTCCCAACATACTTAAGAAAATGTTTAATTATGGGGAAAAAAATTCCAGCACCTGAAAAATACCTGTTTTCTTCCTCATGGCATCAAGAGATAATTAGCAGCCCTATTTCAGCGTAATTAGAAAGGGAAAATTTGTATCTGAAAAGGACATTATCCTTTTAAGAGATAATCTGTATACAGGTAAAGCTAGATGACCAAGCCATGGCTAAGGTATATTAAGGAAAAGTTTAGTCTGAAGTCAGAAACCCTAAATACACTGCTGAAAATCATGCAGCAGGTGAAAAAGCAGCCCCAAGAGGCTTTTTTGTAACAGCACCTTTTGCATGTCCCTAACTTCAAAGTGATAATCTCCTCTGTGCTTTTTTCTCTCCCCAGAGGCCTTCAACAAGTGTGAGAACTACTCTCTCTTCTTGCTACAGGGAAGTTAACTTCTCAAAACAGGCAAAAAATAGGCACTACCATTTGTGGGAAAGCATTTTCTCCCACACTGTATTTTTCCTAGGCCTAGTTTTCCTAGCAGTGAAAACGTCCTTGAGCAAAACTTTTTTAATCCTCAAATAAATCTTCCACATTTACTCTTCTTTCCCTATGCTCCTTTTCTTAAAAAAACACCAAATCATGAATTCTTCAAAATACTGAAGAGCTCAGTGGCATGAAATAATGAATATTCTAAGAAGTACATATTTGTTTAGACTTACTACAGGGAAATACTTTAAGATTGAGACTACTAGACATTGGTGAAAAACTGTGATTAATTGAATAGTTTTATATTTTTCAAGTGTACTACAGATGTGGTAGTGGAGCAGCATAAAACAAAACAGGCAAGTTACTTCAGTAACTTATACTGGAATTGCAACAGATACACTGAAACATGAAGGATTTTAATTTTCGCCATAATGACATTAGAACAGCTGTCTCATCCAATCCTAATGCTCTTGCTAGTGATAATTCATATTTTATATAAGGTTTGACCTTTCTCATTCTGCAAGGTCATTCCAATGCCTAGAAATGTAAAGCAATAAACAGCTTATTATTTCTTAAAAACGAAGTCAGGTATCTCTCCATGGAAACCAGCTTTCATAGAAATCCTGTGAATACCAGGGACTTTTCTTTTCCTGCTTACCAGTAAATGAGAGGTAGGCTGCACACTGTGAAGTCGTTATGCAAATGCTGCTGCTTGTTTTTCACATCCCTCAATTTGTGTTTTATGTTCTGACTGACAATGAAAGTACGTAAGGCTTTACTTAAATTACTTATTACCCACTGATAGAGTATGGATACAATAGGTTAATCATATTTGATTCTTCCGAGACTTAACAAATTCTTTAGAACCTTACATCTAAACCTTAGACTGCAGTGTTATGCTATCAGTGGCCACTGCAAAAATCACTCTTCCACTGAAAGAGTGATCTGGCATTGGAATGCGTTGCCGACGGAGGTGGTTGTCCCTGGAGGTGTTTATGGGTAGACTGGATGAGATGTTGAGGGTCATGATATAAATGTTATAGCTGTTAGGTTTTAGTTGGATTATAGGTTGGACTTGATGATCTTCAAGGTCGTTTCCAACCTTATCAACACTGTGTAATAGTCAGGTAAAACACTCCAACGTGCATTGTGAGTGACTAAAGAATAGTGTGCTTGCATTGTTGAATAGATGATTGAAATAACTACGAAACTTAAACACCTGAGCTATATAACATGAACTGTACCTGAAATATTTAATAGCATTTAGAATCTTGATTCCCTTTTGTTTATTGATGGTGCATTGTCCCTGGCTTTTTAGGCATGTTCTGACCTCTTTTAGATACCTGTCTCTGCCATGAAAGCGGTGGTTGTTGCCAGTGAATGGTGAAGTGCATTCAGTGCTTTTTCGACATAAATGCCTGCTGTAGGTTACCTCATTTTCTGTCATATTGAGTGTGGGGAGAATAGAGATATGATGCTGTATAAGCGGCGCTTTGCAGAGGAAGATCTGGCAGATTTTCAGCCAGGTGACTTTGGAAGTACATATGTAGTGGCAACTATTACTGCAGACTTGAAGCTGGGGAGTCGGAAGCCTCTTTCTGAACTGTGGAAAGAATATCACCCCTGCCTCAGGAAGACCTACACAAGTTTTTTGCTCACTGCTTTCTAGGTTGCTTTTGGGATTTATTTGGGCATCACTTAGGAGTAGTGATTTCAGGGGTGTCCCCTGCCTTCTACTTGTTTTGTTAGGAACAAGCACTTACACTGTAGTACTAGTGATACTCTTTCAGTAAAATGATACAGCATGTATTTTTTCTATTACTGTACTAGTCTTTTTTCTACTAAACTTTAAACTCTGCCATCGCATGGTTCGTAAGAATATCAATGTTGCATTTGCATGGTTTAGAAAAGATCATCTATAGATAGGCTTCAGTAAGTTGTGGTTTGCTTTGGAGTGGTGTTGGCAGCTTAAATTGTTCCTTAACATAAATCTTAACTAAGTAGAACTCAACTTTTAATTTCTTAGTTTACCAACTTGAAGACTAGAAAACCAACTACTTTTTCTGTGTTACCTGGTCCAGTGCCTTGGTGTATTGCAGCACTGTTGTTGTTCTTGGGCCATACAGAAGGCTGATACTAATACACACTAATAGATTGTTTGAGGAACTGAAGAAACTAGTGAGGAACTGGAGAGTTTTAAACTGACCTTTTCACTCCATTCCCTTGAAAAAAACCTTGCTGCTGCATGTGTTGTATTGGGTCTGAACTTCTGGTGCAAAATTAACGAGTCTTTGGTAATTCAACAGTGTATCAATGGATTACTTACTGGGGTTTGGTAGTCCTTTGCTCAGGCTTCACTGAGTAATTTCACAGCAGAATCTTTGTGGTTATTGTAATTCCTTCACTGTATTTCTTTTGAATTGTAACCAGTTCAGTATTATGACTTAGCAAGCTCTTAACCGTAAGAGTTGTCAGTAAGCTGTTGGCAATGGTAAAGTCAGTTTCTACACTAATAAATAATAAATAATTATGAGGCTAAGAATGAACAACATGCTGAAGAAAGTTTTCTGCCTGACATGAGTGGGAAAGGCTGCCTTTGTGGTAAGGTAATAAAAGGTGGGGATGAGGCGCTGAAGAAGTGAAATATATTACAAAGACTTATGAGAGGCTAAGGAAAGGAAAAAGAGATGAATGAAAAAAAGAGAAGTCTGTTGGGGGGATGTGACTGAGGAAGCTGGAAGGGGAGAGTAAAGTTAGGAAAATTTTGTCATGCTTTACTCGTATATATAAGTAGTGTTCAGTAGAGCAATGCATGGATATGCATATACATCCATAGTCACACTGGTTGCCTGAGAGTTTCTTTCTAGGAAAATGCAGACCACTACCCCCTTGGAGATGTGAGTTACAAAGTAATGCAGTGCTTGTTGAGCCCTGTGTGTAGCATTGAACCTTTGTTTCTAAAAGGATTTACTGGCCAGCATTGAGGGAAAGGTGTTTGTTCCTTGTTCCTGTTCTGGTGTTATTTTTAAAATCACACCTAAAAGGGGTCTACCAGAAAAGTGAGCAAATCAGAAAACAAGTAATTACCTTGAAGCATCTTTAATCTCTTGAATGGTTATATGTAGTTCATATCTGCATCATAAGCATATACAGTCTCTGCCAAAGTACAGCCACCTACCTTATACTGAATTAAGACAGTCATGTGCAGGAAAGGCATGAAACTTGTATTTCTGTTGAAAATATCTTCATCCAGAATGCCATAGTTTAAGTTGAATTTGACTAGTTCACACCTTAAACAGAAAGAGTTGTTGGAAGTTTGCACTGACAGTTGTTCAGATGCTTAAAATATGTTCTTGTGACTTCATCAATAGCGTGGGGGCCACAAAGTTAGGTCAAGACCTGAGTTCAGCAGCTGTTCTTTGCAACAACCTGATTTCTACTCTTGCACATGGTGTTTAGTCATCTTTAACCCATGAGATGCTATGGATATAAGGCAAAAGGTAAAATTACCTTTCATAGCTCCGTAATAATACAGTTATCAATTATGTTCCACTTGTACTCTGCAGTACTGGTTTCACATGTTCTCATAAAGCCACGTTTAATTATTTTCTGCTGAGAGCTATGCTGCAGCTTGATGTTGTCGTATGAATTGTGTGGCTCTAGTTATTTTCTTTGCATTTCTTTTTGTCCCTTGTAGGCTTATCCAGATGAGTCTCATTCCAGGTTTGTTTCCTGCAATGGTGATGATAGCTGTACTAGTTTTCCCTTGGGAATAACTTACTAAACTGTAAAGATGTTTTTCAAGACATTTATACTTTATTAACATGTTGGTTGTCACACTTGATCTGTACTAGTTTGCATTGTGCCTTGGTTTTGAGGTGATTTGCATCTTCCCTTGACAAGTGAAAGTATTTGCTAATGTGTGCAACCTCACAGTTAAAAGCTGCGTAGGGGCAGTTCTTGCTTCTCTGCACTAGTACACTTATGGAGCAAGCTTACTAATTTCCAGAGGGGTGTTGAAATTCATGAAGTGTTTATATTTTGCTTTTTGGCTACTGTTCCTAAATTTCTCAAAGACAGTAGCAATATTGACTTGCATTATTTCAGAAATAAACTCAGTTGAGATATATCAAGAAATATTTAATTTTATTTTGATGTAAGAGAACACTTACGATTCTTTGCAGTTTTTAAGCTGTTACAGGCTGACTCAGACATCCCTTGCGAACAAATTGCTAATGCAGAATTGTTTGTTGAGAAAATATCACTGCATGCCTCGTTGTTTTTTTTCTTTCTGCTTTGGATGCTTGTTTTGTTTATGTGAGGCTTTAAGGGGTAAGAGTGAGGGATGTCTTCTGAAGGTGCTGTGATATTGGAGTGGGGAATGGCTTGAGTAAGGCTTCCTTGTCTGTGTCTCAGCTCTAAAAGTCTATTTAATCTAACGTGGTACTGCCATTCCTGTACCATAGATAATGCAGTGGTTGGCTGGGGTAATACTGTGACAGCAAAGCGCTTAAAGCAGTTGCCAGAAGATCTGCTGCAGAGCTTTAGAAAGCAAAGGCTTAGAAATAGGTCAACAGCAAAGCTCCAATGGAACTATAATAAATAGAGCTGGCTCTAGCTACGAGTGAAGTTTTCCCTGTTATCTTACCTTGCAATTAGGCAGGTCTGACTTGCTGTGTATTTAGTTAAGACAGATACTTTAGATTGACTTTGGAGCGAAGTTTAAATCTCCTTCTGTGTGCAAACATCCAAATACAAATTTATGGTTTAATTCTTGGTTCTGTAATTTATTTCTAGTACCAGCTTCCTGAAGCTTTGTTTTCTAATCTGCATATTTATTTCACTGTTTGCCGTTTTAAAGCTTTCTTACAGCTGGAGAAAAAAGAACACAAATTAACCTTTGATCACCCATCTAAAGGAATAAGGAAGAATTATTCTTTCACAAATGAAGAGGTAAGGCAGATTGATCGGGAAAACCAAAGGTTGCTAAAAGAACTGTCCAGACAGTCTACAAAGCCAAGAAGAAGTACAACGTTGAAGAAGACATCTCTGCCGCCTCCTAGATTGTACCACAGTGCCCTCAACAGGCAAAAAGAGCAGCAAAGAATTGAGAGAGAAAACCTGGTAAGTTTTGAGTATGGATGTGGATCAGTATATACTGCTTAATATTTGGAAAACTGGTGAGGCAGTACTTAGACCTTTATTGCAGTAAGTCTTTGTAGTGGTTTGACCCTGGCTGGATGCCAGAGACTCACCAACAGCTGCTCTCACTCTCTCCTTCATACAAACAGGGGAGAGAGAGGAAAAAAACTGAAGGGTTTTGCTACAGAAGAAATAAGGACTAATTAGAAATCTTTTACTGTCACAGGAAAAACAAACTCCAAGATGGGGATATAACGTATTTATTTCTAACTTGAGAAGTATGTTTAAGGCATCATCCCCCCCACCCTCCATCTCTTAAAACTGATACCACATTCCCCCTTCCTCCAGGAGGCAGGGGGGGACAGGAGTAGGGGGAAACCAGGCAGTTGGTGTTTCTCTGCTGCTGCTCAGGGGAGGAGGCCACTTCCCTGCATTCCACTGAGTCTCTCCCATGGGAGAAAGTCTTTCAGGACCCTCTCCAATGTAAGTCCATCCCAGGGTCAATCCACAGAGTGCAGTCCTTCAGTACAGGGTCCCATCGCAAGACACAGATCCTACCAGGAGAGTTCTGCTCCAGTGTGGACTCTCCTCTCCACGGGCCACAGGTCTCTCCCAGGACCCTGCCCCAATGTGGGGCTCCAAGGGCTGCAGCCTCCCTCCAGTGTGGGCTCATCTACAGTCCACAGGTGGATTTTTGCATTCCTGAGAGCTTTCCATGGGCTGCAGGAGGACAGCCTGCTTCACCATGGTCATCACCCTGAGCTGCAGGGAGACGCCTGGAACACCTTCTCCCCCTCCTTCGGCCCTGGCTTTGGTTCCTGCATTTGCTGTTACATCTTCTCACTGCTGTTCTCTGGCCGTGATTGTCTTCCTTCCCCCTAGCTTTTTTNCTTTTACTGTCACAGGAAAAACAAACTCCAAGATGGGGATATAACGTATTTATTTCTAACTTGAGAAGTATGTTTAAGGCATCATCCCCCCCACCCTCCATCTCTTAAAACTGATACCACATTCCCCCTTCCTCCAGGAGGCAGGGGGGGACAGGAGTAGGGGGAAACCAGGCAGTTGGTGTTTCTCTGCTGCTGCTCAGGGGAGGAGGCCACTTCCCTGCATTCCACTNGGAGCTGTCTGGTGTTGGCTCTGCCAGCTATGAAGGAGGCTTCCAGCAACTTCTCGAAAAAGCCTCCCCTGTAGCCCCCCTGCTACCAGAAACGCAGCCACAGAGAAAAACAATACAGTCTTCAATGAATTTCTATTACTATTCTGTTTGCATAATTATTCATATGTGTAGGTTTGTTGGTTTGGGGAGGTGATGGAGGTTATGATGCTTTTTCCAGATGAAAATAGGTTTTAGTTTATGTGAATTTGCTCTATTTTGGTATCATTAAATTTAGGGAGGACAACTGTTATTGTTAACACACCCAGAATGCTGGAGAGCAGTCTGTTCATCCTGCTTTGTGCATCATGATTACTAGTCTCTCTCAAGAACAGGCTTGCAGAAAATGAAACAATCAGTATGATAGCATCAAACTCAATATATTTTAAATACAAAGGATACAAAGTCAATGTCAGTTTTGGGGTTTGACTCATTTTATAGGTATTTGTCCTTTAGGATATTTGTAGCGCTCTGCTTGTCACAGGGTTTGTGATGGCAGTCAGAACAGCTTCAGTGAAAGCAAAAATTCAGACTCATTTGTAAGGATAGTGGCAGAGTACTCAAATAACAAAAGTAACACTGGTTCGAATAAGATGCTTTTTATTGATTGAATTGGAATACATGTAATGACGTTTTCATATCTCCTATTTATCAGTGTGTTTGAAAAAAGAGATAAAATACAATTAAAATAATTGTAAAATGTATGCGAGAAAAAATTTATTACTTTTTTCCCCTTCTGTGTAAGCGTTCGTTGCAATTTCCTTGTATATGTACATACAGAGGTACAGATGTGGTTGCCAATAGAGGATGCTACTGATTCAGAAAACATTGTACTCTTGTGTTTGAAGACATTCTCAACCTAGTATCTTCTTCAGTGGGAAGGGACTTAAGTGTGACTGATAGGTTACTTTTTTCCCATGTCTGCATATAGCGTGTCTGCCTGTATTGACACATTAATCATTATTTTTGCCGGTATAGATAGGATACTCAACTTCATGGACTGGGCACAATATGCCATTTAATGGTTTGTTATGCAATGCAAAAGTCTATCCTGGCATATGCAGATGTTTGGGGACCTTGAAAGGCAGATTTGCAGCCATCACACCATTCTTCAGTCACTTCATTGGAACTTAGAAGTAATTCATATCTCTGTGTTGTTTTCTGCTGAGTTTTTTTTTCATAATTTTTATTAGTTCTGACTAAGGTTTAGGTGTTAGATGACCTTAGTGAGCTAAGCTGTTCTGTTCAGTCAGGTTCCTAGGGGACAAGTGACCTTTTCAGTTCACACTGGAATTTTACTGGAAGGTCTCAGCAGCTCTGGTACAGCAGTTCTCAAGCCTTAGCTCAGTGGAGATAAGGTTGTTCTTTTTTGTGGATATTTGGTCTTTCCATGCATCCCTGTGCATTCTTCCTGCCCCATGCTGTTAACAATTCACTGCATGTACCATTCCATGTTCTTCATTGCCCCACCTCGTACTCCCACCAAATGCACCGTAAGCCTCAGCACATCCAGCTGGGATCTCAGTTTCACTATAGTCACCCTTCGGCACAGGTAAAACATATGTGTTTCTCTTCAAGGACAGTCTTTTTTTTTTCACCTGCTTGGTTCTCCAAGTCCTCTGTGCTGCAGATTCATTAATGCTTTCTCCCCACCGCTTCCTGTTGTCAGTGTGTGGTAGCACAAAGATCCTTCAGGGAGGCTCTTTCCCTTCTCTTGCAGTCTGAGCTGGCTTTGTCCTGAACCTCTGTTAGAAATGCATTTATTGCACTGCTGTGAATGTAAATAAGTGTGTATTCATTTGTCTCCACTTGATTTAATAGTGTAGCTGTGCTGTGGTGATTGGATGGGATGTAAAGGGCAGGGGAGAAATAGTGCTTCTGACCATCCCTCTACCTGGCTGCCACCACATACAAAGAATGACACCTTTGATCCTGTGCTGCACAGGGCCTGTCCCGACATCTGTGTCATGCTGCAAACAGGGAGATAACTTCTAGGCATGGAAAGAAATAGGAGTGGGAGGGCACAGGTCCATCAGAGTTGCACCTGAGCACCTTGTAATTTCCTCCCTGAAAGTATTCCATGCTCCTTTTTTTCTACCTTCCCTTTGTCCTATTCTCAAGGACCACCCCTTGAGTCAGAGAGCATCAGCAGACCTTGGATGCTACACACTTACATGGCTGTAGAAAGAACACCAGTTGTTCAGCCTTTCTGGCCTCAATCTGGAAAACTGTAGAGAAGGCAGTTGTGAAAAAACGTAGTCTTTTGTGTGGTCTTAGGAACTCAGAAATACTCATGTTGGGTTGGTGGCTCCTCAGAAACACAAGCACATGGGATTTTATATGATATTTTTGCTTACGAGGTTCAAAGGCATTGTATGCCAAAAATAAAGACAAAATGTTGGTATTTCCTGAGATTACAAAGTGCAATGCAAAAAAAAAAAAAAAAAAAAAGTTTGAATTGCCCTCTCATAAGGGGAAGCTGTCAGGATGAGGGATTGGCACATAGATATGCCTGGCCAAAATATACTGCAGTACAGTACAAATAAAGTGTGATTCTGTGATGGTTGTATTTAGACTATCATTAGGCTCTTTGTGGTCAGATTTTTCTAGTCTTTAGATTCCTGACCTAGACATAAGGTTCCTGACCACTGCTCTGGTAATTATAATAAAGACTGAGTAATTGTTCATGGAAAGTTTTGAATATTTTTCAAACTGCTCAATTTTGTGGGATTTTGTTTTGTACTCTTACCCTACTTTCCTTGAGGTAATGCCAGTCACACCTAAACTTGATAGCTGTTTAGTTAAAAAGACTTTTGTGTAGACTGAGGAACTTAAGGTAGGTTTTGGCATTTACAGTTTTTCAGGTTAAAGCTAGTTAATGCACTTGGCAATTAAAGAAAATTACAAGTACTCATATTGGTAATAACTTCATTCAAGGACAGTTTTCCGTTATCTGTTTCCCTCCCCCACCCAGATTCTGCAAAGGGACAGTGTGGTCACTAACATCAGTGACATTAGAGAAGGTATAATATAAATAAATTTGAACAGCTGTCAAGGCACACTAGTCAGCTGATTAGAATTCAGAGGAGTTGAAACTGAAGACTCCATGCTTTTAAAAGCAAATAAACCAAGAAAAAGTAACAATTCTATGTTCTCTCTGAACTCAGTTTAAGAGTGCTACATTTCCAGTCATTTTTTTCCTTCCTTTTTCAACATAGTCGCAGGAAAGGCTTATACCGATTATATTTCACAGAATAAAAGAATATGCTGAGTTGGAAGGGACCCACTAAGAACATCGAGTCCAGCTCCTGCACAGGACATCCTCAGGAGTCACGCTGTGTGCCTGAAAGCATGGTCCAAATTTTTTCCTTTTTCTGACAGAGAGCATTAGAATTATCTTCAATGCTCTCCTGATGTGTCCAAAACTGAATTACCCAACTTTTTTTTTGCCTAATGTATAGCAGCATTTTTTAAATTTTGTTGAGTTTTTGTTCTCTGCTTTTTGGCAATCTGACATTTACTTCGGCCATTGACAATATGTATTTTAGTGTCTTTGTGGATACTTATCTATGCCCAGATGCCTGGATTTATAAAGGATTATTCCCTTCCTAGAAGATAATCATGTAGGAACACCCACTGGAGAGGTTTTTTTCAATATTCTACTTTTACTTTAAGACTGAGTTTACAGTAAAAGAGGATGAAGGAAATATTATAACCCTGGGAAATCTTTTGCCAAGCTGGGAGGTCATCAGTGGTATGATACTATATATGTATTGAGCTTGAATCAAGAGCTCTGAGGAGCCTGCAGTGTGACCCAGAGCAACTAATAGCATTACTATGAGTAGTGTCTGTTAGTCTTTTTTTTCTAATTCCTTAAATTTTGATTAGGAACATATATTTGGTTCTAAACACCTGGATTACATTCTGTTATCTAATTCTGTGATCATTGAGATCAATGATGACATATGTATTTACTTTCGAGATGCATAATTAAGGCTCCAGAGACTTAGTACTTCAAAAGAACAAGGAAAGTGACAGCTGTCTTCAGTCTGTTTCTCCAAAGGAAAGCATAATGAGAGACTTAGTAGATTTATATGTATAACTGGAAAAGAACCTTTGTTCAAGGTATTTATGCCATTGTACATAGTAGTTCATCAGTTAAGAACCTGAAGATTGTAGGGTTGGTAATAAAAACATAAAACCCAGATTAGTTCTGGTTTCCAGATTTAGTAGGTCAGGACTGGCATTTCAGTGTGTTGATGAGTTCACTTCCGTATGCAGGCTGTTCTCCAAACAGAAAATTCACCACTGCAAGTAGCGTGTAGGTTAATGTGCCCTTGGTACAACCTGCAGCAGAGGGCGAGGGAACCACAGGAACTGTTCTCCCATTCTCTAGAGAAGCTTTCCTCCACTCACTTCTGCACCACAGAATCTGCCTGCTCTTTCTGTAGCTCAGGGCTGAATCTTTTTTGTTGAATCTTTTTTTTTGCTTTAGTAATAGGGATTTGATACTATTGTAAACTATTGTATTTAAACTAGAATAAAGTGGACATATATATAAAATACGTATAAATATTGTATGTTCAGAAATAGGCTTGAAATTCCTGCAGTGTTAAGGTGTGCAAATCCTATGATGCTCTTACAGTTGAATGCAGACTTGAAACATGCTTGACTCATTGATTTACCTGATCCATTTGTGGTGGAACTGAATGTATGGAGAGCTTCCATTTTTAAAACTGAAGGTAAATGAGTGATTTCTGCAACTCTAAATGTCTGTAACTGTATTTGGGGATGCAGATGAAGTTGTTAGTAAAATGTTGGATGTAACATTTAGCGACAAGTCTACCATTTCATGCTCTGTAACTGGCTTTAGTGAAGAGCTATTTTTAGCTGAAGTCCTTCCTTTGACTTTTGCTTACTTAGGTATTTCCACTTGACTGTGAACTGGCTGGCACTTGATGCAAGCACTTGTGACATGTTACGTCTGAGCCAAAATCATTTGTCCTTTCTCTCTTGTGCACTCTGTGCAGGTTTCTAGTGCCCATGTATAAACTACCAAAGGTTTGTAGATTCCTGTTACAGTTAGACAAGCACAACTGACATTCTTTGAATACTATACTATTTCCGAAGTAATTTTTTGTAAATTTTCTTATTCTTATTAAGAGAAAAATCAGTATGCAATTAGGGGTGTAGTTTAATGGTGATACAGGCAGCTTCCTGACTTGTGTTTAGCGTGTAAGATACATCTAGACAATACATCCTAATAACAGTTATTTTTAGTACTTCAGAGATTTTTGTAAGCACAGCTGGCGTTGTCTCTCGTTGATAAGATGCATGTCAGAACCCTGACCAGCAATAGTTATGTCATTGCCAAATGTTTGTAGGTCATCAAATGAATTGAAATTAGTAGAGGGAATACAGATCTGTGTGAGGCAACCACTGGACGTGAAATATATTAAAGATGTGAAGTTGTTAATTGGAAATTGCGTGTAGCTAGGTACTTCCCATTTGTCTTCCTGTCAGGTTATTTTTTAGATTGTCAGCATTTCTTAAACCAACAAATCGTGTTTCAAATAGAAGTAATTACACAGAATAGGGAACTATACAAATACTGTGCAAGTGGCTATTCCAATTTATTGCTTGCTGCATGATTCCCAGGGCTAATTTCAACAAGAGGACATGATCTGTGTATCAATTTCAACTACAGTCTCTTAAAATTGCATTATGGATTAAACAAAGTGTGTCCTATGGAAGGATGTTTTAAAATCAGTTTCACAGAATTGGCGTCAGTAATCCTCTCTGGGGATCATATCAGTAGAAAACGATCTAAGTATGTTTTCAAAGCAAAGATTAAAAAAACACCCCAAACTTCTCGTCCTTATGGAAATTTAGATGGGAGGACTAACCAGAGGTAGGATTAGAAGAGTGTAGCCCATTTCCTCACTACCTTTACCATCACCAGATTTATTGTTTCAAGTCACCCTAAAGTACAGAGAACTATAAGGAACTAAAGATGTACTCAACAACTGATGATGTGCAAGGGATAGTTACAGTTTGTGTCATCTTACAATACAGAAAAGAATTGAATGTGAGCAGAGTAACCTCTGCTGTTCACCAGTGAAGGAGTTTGTAAACTCCTAAATTCCTAAAAGTGCATGGCGGTTGTGCAGTTCACATAAAAAACAGTTTGTGAGTGTTTGTTTCATAGCATCTTGTTCATTCTTCCTCTTCCTTGATGATATTTATCTTCAATATCAAGGCATTCCTGAAAAGATTGGAAGCAGTGAAACCAACAGCTGGTATGAGACGTTCTGAACAACTGAGGGACTATCAGCGCCAGATGAGTTATCTGAATTCTTCACCTTCTCTAAGAAGGGGTAAATCTCCTTTCAGCCAGCTTAGTCCTCCAAGTAAGTTGACTTTGAAATTACAGATTATTGCATTTCAATTCAGAATTGTGAAGCACTTACGTTAAAAATAGCAAAAATGTTCCTTTCTCTGTCATTTTTAGATTGATCATTTATCATGCAGAAGTCATTGAAGTAATTTTTTTAATCATGCCAAAAGTATGATGAGCATATGCATTGTTTTGTTGCCAGCCTAAATTTCTACCAAATGATCTTGCCAATCATCTTTTCCAAGATGCAAAAAATCCCTGTTGTAAAGTCTTTGTCATATTGCCAGTACCCTTTATTGAAAGGGGAAGAGAAGGGAGGAAAAAACCCAACCAAAAAAACCCACAAAAACCTCAACAAAGGTTCAAATTCTCATTCAGAAAATGCAGAACTACTGATAGTAGCGTTGTTTGTCTCAGAAATAATAAGATAATGTGTCCCTATAGAGCCATATATGTTGGATTAAAGAACCACAGGCTCAAATTCTTTGTCCTGGTCATTTACAAACAACTCACAACATTCTGAGTTTATATTCAATTTACTGTGATTTGTTTGGGGTTTTTTTTCCTGTAAACTATGGTAATGAGCATTGCAGTACTTGACATAGCGTGAAGTTTTCTGTGGTACTGAGCACTCCCTTTGTGTGTATGTGTGTATTAACAGGAGGAACTTCAAGATCATCCACTGTGCAAAGTACACCGAGCCAGAGGAACGAAAAGCCCGTGCCTGAGTCAGTCAGTGGGGCGTTACAGAGACCTAAACCCACTAACGTCCGTGCGGCTTGGTTATAAGTGTCTTCTTTCCCTCCTTCTGATATGATCCTCAGACTGATATTTTTAGTGCTTTTGTAAATTCTATGTGCAAAAATATGTTCTGCATTGTTCAGTGATTACAATGCATTGCATTTAATATAATTGCTTATAAAATGTTTTTAAGTGAGCACTTTCCCTTCAGTCAGTGTTTTCCATGACTGGAAGAATTTATGAAAGAGGAGGTACCTAAATGGACAAGTTAAATAGAAACTTCGCTATTATTTTATTCTGAGATCATAAGTGGAATTTGTATCCATAACATGGAAGGACAGAATTGCTGCACTATAGGTGCAAGATGTAAATAAAACCTTTAAAATACTAATAATACTTTAAAATACTCCATTAAACTCAGAAGCATATGCCTCATTCCTGGATTGTCCTTGCTTTTCATTCTGGCTTTGTGTAAGCCTTCTGAAATTTGTGGGTCATGTTCTTGTAACTGCAAGAATCTTGAACAGCAGTGTGAAGGGGTGGAAAGCAGATGGTGTATTCCTGCACGGTGAGCCAGAATACTGAGGCTGCACAAGACGATGTTTTGCCACTCTTAAATGTTCAACACCTGGAGCATGTTTTGTATGCCAGGTTGTGTCTCTTCCAGAGTTAAAAGGATTTGGAAAGTTGTATTGGATTTTGAAAGATGTATGACCCTACTTTTGCAGAAGCTTGCTCTTCAATGGGAAGATGTAAACCTGGGCTACAGGAAACATCTGAAATACTTAATTTTGTGAGTGACTCCTAACGGGGATTTAGGAATAAAAAAAGACAGTACAAAGCAGAAAGTCTTGTTAATGCCTCTTAATCTGTTTTTAAATGTCATGTTCGTACCAAATATTTGTAATGGTGTCAGATAAGCTCCAGTAGCAACATCCATTTACAAGAGGAGTAAAATTTAATGGAATTGGTAATCACAAATAGTAAGTGGTGTGGCTTATTTCTATACATAAAGGCAAACTTTTGGTGAGCTTGTTTTGTAGGAATGTAGCCTTATAAATAGCATAAATTGTGATGCCACTGTCTCTGGATATTGCTAAAACTCTGCTTGCTTTCCCAGCTTCTTCCCAGGAGAGATACAGGAAATCCCTGTATTATGAATAAAGAAAAAAAGCTGTATTTGGTGATGCTGGGTCTTAGCCCTATGACAAAAAAGTTTATTATTCTTTGCTAGTGCCTGCATGAGGGCTTAGGCTTTCGAGTATTCTGCATCACAACACACTTTTTACTTTGTCCTGTGTGATAGTTTGGCAAAGCTTCTGCAACTGGTGACCTGCAGATCAAATTTAACTGTTTAGCAGTATTTGGACTTTTAACTTTAAGCAGCGTTGTGGCAAACGGGTTTGTGTTGAGATTATTCTTCATGGATAGGAACTGCAAGGAATTTTTTGTATATAGCATGCTGTATTTATTTGTATTATTGTGCTAATGAAAATTATTCACTATTTAAAGATGTTTGTCCTTGAATGTGAATATCAGAGTCACAGTTGAAAATCTTCTGAATGTTCTTATGATAATCTTTTTCTGTGAGGAAATTCACACAATGGACTACTTTCAATCACTTCATCTTACTTAACTTTGGTATGAAAACCTGTCAATTTTGTATGTCATTTGTAAATCATAAGAAATAAAATATTTAACATGAATTATCATTGCAGTGGCTTCTTTCAGAATTTTATAAATGGTATTAAGGTGCAAAGGAGGCTCACTAGCTTGGCACACAGAAAATCAGAAAAAACACAGGTTTCCCAGTGTTGAAGTACTAGATGTGAAGGAATAATGGTTGTCACAGGCTTTAGCCTGCATAATTTGCCTATGACCAGGTGTTGCAAAGGTGCAAAAGGAGTAGCATCAATTGACTGTGACAATGAGAGTTCAAGCAGAAATTAGAGATCATCTCTAAAGTCTTCACTTTCCAGGCTTTCAGAGCCGGTAGCTGCACTGTAGGTTACAGTTTCAGCAAGTGTTACTCTGGGTGCCACACACAGGGTGAGTGATTACTTCATTCAGTTTTAATCTCTGATCACAGCTACTGTAATGGAGGCTGCTGCCTGCAATCCACCACAGTGTGTGCACTGGCATTCCAGCAGAAATAAGGAGTCATTTACCTCTGTTTTCTATGTGTTTTCTTTCATGTACTCTTTTACCTATGTAGGATTTTCTTGCATTTATACCCCTTTTTTCAAAGTCTTTATTCTTCCCTTTTTGTTTTGGGTTTTTTTGCCTTTTTCTTTTCTGGACTGTAATGTAACTTCTTTCATTTACACTTACTTGAAGATTCTTTGCAGTTTTCTTTCCTTTTAACAGTCTTACTCATAAGTCCATGCATACATTCCCCCCCAAGGTTTGGCACCTCTGCCTCTTAGTCTGTCATTGTCTGCCATCACTGTAGCCAACTTAGACTTCTCTAAAACATTCAAATGCCGTTTGCAACCTTATCAGTGAGCTAAATGTAAAATGCATAGTTGGAAAGTGTTAGCAGGTTTCTCATAAGGAGCCAGTAGGAGTGGGTAGAGGAAGGAGAAAAAGAAGGGAAACTGAGAGCTAAAGCTTTTAAGGAAGATTCATGCACTTTGAAAACCAGTAGAAATATTTTCTTTACAAACTTCTGGTTTGATAGATTGTAACCCTGGTTATTTCCTATGAGAAAAAAAAACCCCACCAGATATCTAGAAAAGGTGTTTAACTGTTACATCTCCCTTTTTTTTCCATGGTTGCTATCAGGAAAGGTTTTGTCCTTGGACAAACAAAAAAAAAAGTTAATTTAAAAGCAGTGGGGGTTTTTTGGACCTTTTTTTGCCCCCAAGGCTTCAGTTGGATAGATGTTGCTTCCAGAGACAGTTTAAATGGCTTACATACACCTTTAGGATGGACAGAGCTGCTGCTCAAAACCCAGAGCCTATCAGGCCAGAACTCCCTGCATCTGACAATAAACGTTTCAAATATAGGAGATAGATAACTGGAAGCCATACATATGGAGTAGTAGAATATGAAGGTGAAATACAAGTTGGTTTGATTATTACTCAGTCTTATCCCCCTGCCCAGAGAAGTTGTCAATGCCCCAACCCTGGATCTGTTCCAGGCCGGGTTGGATGGGGCCCTGAGCAACCTGGTCTAGTGGAAGGTGTCCCTGCCCGTGACAGGGGACTTGAAACTAGATGGTCTTTGAGGTACCTTCCAACTCAAACCATGTTCCAATTCTACTCATTTTCTCTCCTTTGCCTATTCTTCAGTGAGTTCACATGCAGCATCTCAACTTCAAATCTGTACTGAGCATGTTCTGATCTCACTGGTAATTAATAGCTCAAGGTGTTCATAATGGTGGAGTTGAAAGTGTAGTTATTTTAATAACTCTGGAGTATTCCATTCTAGAATACTTTCTCAAATAAAATACACAGCAATGACTTCACAATTCAGTGAGGGCACACTTCGAAGTTCAGAGTAATATCAACAAATGACCAAAGCAGCCAAGACCATACGGAAGCTTAGACGTACGAACTGGCTGCAGTACCCTCAGACTGAATCCACTGGGCTTTGCAATTGTTATCAACAGTTATCAACAACCCCTTCACCTACCTAAAGCTCTGTTAAAAAACTTTCAAAAGACAGTCACCAACAGTGTGCTGATTAGCACATAACCTTAGAAGACACGCTTGTGGTGTGTTCAGTGTACTGAAAACAACAGGAAAAAAGTCATTAATACATGAATTTATTTCAGTTTTAGTTCAATTGAACATCAGAGCAGCAACTTCTTGCTTTGTGATAACACAGGGAACTTTTGAAACACTGTATTTCCATATTCTACAAAGTATGTTTGAAAAATCAGATTATGGTTTCAACAATATGACTGTATAATTCATCATGGAAAAGGCTGGAGTTAGGAACTCAGCCTAGTGCTTTACAGATATACTTTTCACTTGGTGACATTAAAAATAGAGCTTTAGAAGAAAATATGATTTTAATTCATGTTATAAATCCATGTCATCGTGCTGTTGGGTAGCTAGAGACATTACTTAAACACCATAAATATTTATAACAATCTACTAAGAATTCATAATATGTATTAGATTTTAGACTATAGACCACCTAAGTCTTGTCTCCAGACAAAACTTATTACCTGCAATTTGAAGTATAATAAATACACAGGTTCCAATACAAATAGTGGAGGAATTCCATACAAAATGTAATCGTGATGTAGTGGACAGTTTTAAAATTAATGCATCCTCATCTCTGCCAGATATGTTACTCAAAGTTTATTCTGTTTCCCTAGGAAATATTTTGTTGTCCATTCCATCACAAGAGCATATTTTTAAAAAAGTTGAGTGAGAACAATTGAACTACTACGTGATGATGGCAAGTTTTAGACGTACTTCTTGATTTCATCATAAAGTACTAGTACAAAAGCTCCGCCCATGCCTCTCAACACATTCGACCAGGCACCTTTGAAGAATGCTTTGGATCCTTCATCTTTAGCTATCTTCTTCCAGCAATCAATTGTGCCCTTATACATAATATCAGCTGTGGAAACAAACATAAAGGTCAGAAGACTTGAAGTTACACGGCAGATATGTTTCAACTTTCCTATCTTTAAAGCAACAAGGAATAATCAAAGTAGAGCCAAGAATTTAAAATTTGGTAATCAATTAAGGAAAAGTAAATAATCCATGTGGATATCAAGCAATTCTCAGTCCTTTATGTGAACATGACAGAGATTACCAGCAACCAGCAATGTGTTCCCCACAGTTGTGTTTTTTTTAAGGATCACAAGAAAGTAATTCATTTTCCGTAAGACAAAAAAATACCCAATATCTCCCATCTTATCTCAATGAAGAGGTGTGTTCTGCTGCTAGAACACCATAGGAGCATTTCTTCTTACCTCCCTTTCGGCCAGACTGCATCATCATTCTACGTCTCACAGTATCAAAAGGATAAGAAACCAGCCCTGCTGCTGCAGTGACACTCTGGGCAATCATCCAGCTCACTACGATATGCACATTCTTCGGATCAGGCAACATACCTGTCATCAAGAACAAATGACCAGAGTCAGTACAGGGGAAAGGCTTGTGGGAAAGACGGCTGTGGAAAGAACTATCACCCACCAACCCCAGGAGTCGATTCAAACCCAAGGTGCTGCTCAGAGCAGCAAGGTGAGGGGGGCAGGAATGCATGTCAAACACCTGTGCATATTCTAGCACTGCACTCTGAACTGGTACTGAGCCAAGCCCTGCTTCTCCTTGTCCTGCCAAGTGCCCTGGAGTGCCTTTACTGGATGGATCTTCCCGTGCAGTCACTCCTCCATGCACTTCTTACCCTTGGCCGTGTCGTATACCCCAAAATAGGCTGCTCTGTAGATGATGATGCCCTGGACAGACACACTAAATCCTTGGTACAGGCCCCTCAACCCATCAGACTTAAAGATCTTGACGATACAGTCGCCCAGGCCAGAGAACTCCCTCTCTTTAGCTCCTTTCCCCACATCAGCCGCCAGCCGGGTCCTGGCAAAATCCAGCGGGTAGACGAAGCAGAGGGAGGTGGCTCCGGCGGCACCGCCAGACGCAAGGTTCCCTGCGAAGTAGCGCCAGAACTGCTTGTGCCTGTCCACTCCGCCCAGGAAGATCTGCTTGTACTTGTCCTTGAAGGCGAAGTTGAGGGCCTGGGTGGGGAAGTACCGGATGACATTGGCCAGGTTGCCTCTCCAGAAGGAGAGGATGCCTTGCTCCTTGGGGATGCGGACTATGCAGTCTATGATGCCCTTGTACTGCTTGTCGGCCGTGATCTGTTTGCTGGCATGCTGGACCTGCACGGAGAAGGAGGACGACGGGGCGGTAGAGCGAGGGCACGGCAGGGGTGACCGCCCCACGCTGAAGGGCACGGACGGCGCCGGCCCAGCTCCCAACAGCCCGGGGCGCTGCTGAAGGTCCCACGTAACCAGAGACGGCCGAGCTCCTTCCCATATTTAGTCACGCCGGGCAGTGCCCGCCGCGCCGGCACCACCTGTGGCGCGACCCCGCCGCCCGCCCGCCGGCCCCCAGCGCCCCCTCACCTGCAGCAGCAACTTCACTCTCTCGATGGGGGCGACAGCCGTCTTGGAGACGGCGGCGGCGATCCCGCCGGCCAGAAAGTCCTTGACGAAGCTGAGCGCTTGGTCTCCCATGCCGCGAGCCGGTCCGACACGCCCGCCCGGAGAGAGGCAACCAGGGCACACGCTTCCCCGCCCGCCCGGCCAAATGGCCCCCCGCCCCGAGCCGCCCCTC
Organism: Pitta sordida; assembly: GCA_013390025.1. Lineage (NCBI taxonomy): Eukaryota > Metazoa > Chordata > Aves > Passeriformes > Pittidae > Pitta > Pitta sordida. The sequence goes on along the minus strand of WEKX01016662.1, from coordinate 36,772 downwards.
TTATACCCCGCGGCTTCTCGCGATAGGAGGAGGCGCCCCCGGGGCGCGGGCATTGGCTGTGCCCCCCAGGCCCGGCCCCGCCGTGTCCCCCCGAGCCGCAGGCGGGAGGGACGAGGGCCCGGGACGTTTAAAGGGCAAAGTAAAGTTATCTGGGCTGAGGGCAGCGCGCTGTCAGAGCATGTGTCGCGCTATTGATAGCACCGAGGGGACACGGGCAGCTGGCAGGGGCGCCTCAGGACGTGTTCACCGTTCCGTGCCGGCGGGAGGCAGCAGCCGGGGGCTCGAAGCTCGCCCGGCGCGGTGCGAGTGTGGCGAGCGGGCAGAGCGCTTGGAGCCTGGGCTCGTGTGCGTGCCGTCACACTGGGAGGCGTGAGGGGCACAGGGATGGCGTGCCCTGCATCATCAGGGATGCGCTGACAGATTGGAAGGTGGTGCCGTGTTCATGAGCATCGGTGACCAGGAATGGGCTGGACCTCTCCTGAGTCGGGGCTGCAGAGCTGCTTCGTGTCTTATGTGCTGTGTGAACTTGGGAGCGTCGAGGTCTTTAAATACCCCAGCATGCTCCAGGACTTGGCTTTCTGCAGTCGGAGGCAACACGCCCTCCTGCATTGTACCCTCTGCAAGGTCACACATCACAGGAGTCGGAGTCGGTGCTCTCTGGAGGAGGGAGGGAAAAGGACCCTGGGAAGCACATGCCCAGGCGTTCATTGGCTCACACCAGGTGCGGAAGAAGAGTACAGGCTGTAGTGAAACGCTGCCTTCATGCACTGTCTGGTTCTTAAGGAAACGGTTGAGTCTCAAATGAAAATTACATGGCTTACTCATTAGGTTCCCTACTTGATCAAATCATCAAAGTTGGAAGAGACCTTTGAGGTGATCAAGTCCAGCTGTCAACCCAGCATCTCCCATCTGTTCTCTCTGGCCGACCCCCATGAGACAACATTTATGACTCACTGGGTGACATGGTTGTGTAGAATAGTTACATGAAAGGCAATGCAGCAGGCGGTAGATGCATACAGCCTTAGAACTATGCCTTAAACTTTACCTAAACTAAGCCTGGAACTTTTCCTTAAAAAGCCATTAAGACCTGCCCCTAGGACAATGTTACACTGAGGAATTCATACGGTAAAAAGTCTGCTTTGATTTGGTAATATATTATCAATAATGAAAATAGGATTCATCTTAATGTAGGTACTAAAGGATGGTCTGTCCCACAAGAAAGCATTCTCTCCAGGACAGCAAGTCTGTTCTCACTGATGTGTTTGCTAGTGTGAGTCAATGAGACAGTAAATTTGATCCCTCCTCTCACTTGCCCTCTGCAGCTCTTAGGTCTGTTGAGGCAGAGGTGTCTTCTCATGAACCTCAGCTCTGAGAAGTGGCTGNCTCTTAAACTGAGGAGCCCAGAACTGAACACAGTACTTAGGGTGAGGTCTAACCAGTGCCGAGTACAGGGGGAGAATAACTTCCCGAGTCCTACTGACAACACTATTCCTGATGCAGGCCAGGATACCATTAGCTTTTCTGGCTATAATTGCTGTCTATAACTATAGCTCTCATTGCGCCTTTGTACCTGAGAAGGTGGAGCCTGTCCCCAGCTTCTAAGAAAGGGAAAGAGAGCCCCTCCAGACATTCCCCCAAACAAGGACCAAAAGCATGTGCAAGCAGGAAGCACAAGGGATCCCTAGAATTAGACAGGGAGTTGAGGGGGGGGTTATTTAGCATATGTGACTGTCTGCTATCTTTGAGCTTTCCTTTTTCTTCATTGTACTTCACTCTCCACGTCTGGTGTTTCCTCTTTTCACAGGAAAGTAAATATCCCTTTAACATCTTGGGACTTCTGCTGCTGGTTTCACACAGACCCATGGGATAGTGGTGCTCATAGCTGCTGCCTGACAGATAAGGTCTCCTCAGTGCGTGCACTCAGGTGTCAGCCAATGCCCCACTCACTGGGGTGTGGTCAGTGAGAGGTGAGAGAGCGGCTGTGGGATGCTACTGGGGAGGGAGGGGAGTGGGGGGCCTGGAATGAGACCAAAGTAGGGTGTCTAGCCTGAAAGAGCCATTTGCCTGCCCTTCCCACACCATCTTTGGATCAGGTCCTTTTAATCTTTTTTTTTTTTATTTATTACTATTTTATCTCATTTAAATTGCTTTTTTAAAATGACATTTTAATTAAGTCTTTACCATAAGAATTCCAGGTAGGTTCTGAAGTTATTGCTGTGCGTCATCATCACTCTTTACAGAGGTTCTTTGGTTTAATAAATGTTTCTGCATTATTTACCCATGTCTGCCAGCACTTAGAAAAAGGAGCGCATAGCAAGTTGCCACATTTTCTGCTTCTGCTTTCACTTCTCTGAGCCCAGAGGCCTATTTCCATGAGAGACATGGCTTCCAAAGAGTTTTAACAAAAGTAGGGCTGGACTGTGTTGACAGCCTTGAGGTTTTTTCTTGGCTTGTTTGATTTCTGTTCCAAATGCCTATTTTGAACCTTTCCTATGTATGATAATGAGATTTTTTTATGGTACTTATGGTAGAAGTTCAAATATATCCTATGAGGAACTTACTGCTACCTCCACCAATACCACCAGCTTGAGCATAAACATTTCCATTACCTGGAAATACCGTTAAAAAAAGCCCTAAAGGACCTTTGGCTTTTCATACAGATACGTAGTTGCTCTTTGTTATTCCATATTCAGAATAGTTACTGATGGTTTAAATGGCTCTGCAAGCTTTCAGACAAATTGAAAGCCAGCTTTTAAGCCTTATCTTCCTTATATCTTTGCAGCTTTGGATGCATTATCTGGCTTTCTAGTCTGAGTTTGTGAGTGCTCTGCACTGCTGACATAACATAAAGACACTGGAATTTGTTCTTAAAAGTTCTGAGCTAAAAATAATAACCTAGATCTACATTTTCAAGAGAGATTAGTTGCTGATTACACAGTGCTTTGGTTGCATCTTGAAACACTACAGGAGATCAACTTTTCTAAAGTATTGCATACCCTTGTTTAACTACATTTTCAAAAAAATAGGAATCCTAGCATTGAGGCTGGGCCAGACACAAAATAAAAAAGCCTTTCCTCAAAAGTCAGCAGTCTGAGCCTGATAGCAGATACAATGGGGAGACCAAAGAATGAGTCAGACCATCCCGACTCGCAGCACAGAGATGAGTAGACAGTGTAATGGAAAGATGCCAAGAAAAAATATATGGGTGTTTTCAGGAAGGAGTTATAGGATTGTAGTAACTTCTCTTTGAGTAAGATTGATTTATATTTGTGGTCAGCAGGAGGAGCATAAGAGGGACCCAACATGCTAAATGAGGATAAGAGTTGAGGAGAAATAACAAGGTTGCTAGTGACAAAGATAATCAAGATGAATAAAATAGTGTGAGCTTTGAGTTTTGAAGAGATAGCAGTGCAGGTGATTTTAGTTGGGTGTTGGTGATATCTGTCTTAGGAGTCTCCATTGAGCTGAAGAGGGCAAAAAACTGGACAGTAAGTGTAAGCAGAATGTTGAGGAAGGAAGTGATAGTGCTGGAAATGGCAGTGGGGTTCAACACAGGATGTGTTTGTTTATTAGAGCATGTCTGTAATGTAAGGACAAAGAGCTGGAGGAAGGTCAAAGTTTCAGAAGAAAACTGAGGAAATGGATGAAAATCAATATGAAACAGATCAGAAGACAGAGCAGGTCCCTGTGTGGCGTGAGGCGCCAGGTGGGGATGAGTCCTCCACCTGCCTACGCTTAATTAATGCAGGTCCCTGAGTGTCGCTCGCCCGCCCGTGTGTGCGGAGTGCCTGCCAGCTGCGAGCGGGCAGTGCTTGTGTGTGTGCATCTGTGTTATTGTTTCCCTGGTTACGGGCGGGGAAGGGAAGTGCCCCAGGAAAGTGGGGCTGGTCACGGCATATCAGCGGGACATGCTCACTTTGCTGCCACAGCCCGCCTGCGGTGCCAGGACGCGGGTCAGGGACACGGGGTAGGGACACGGGGCGGGGGCACAGTGCCAGGACGCGGGGCAGGGACACGGCCAGGATGAGCATGGGGGCCGGGGAGGGTGCAGGGGGGGAGCAGCAGCACGGGGTTTGTGCTGCCAGTGGCCGATGCAGAAGCGGCAGCATTGCTGAAGAGAAGTCTAGGGATTCTTGGGGGGGTTCCCCGAGGCACGCAGGGCGCAGAAATGCTTTTTTTATCTCCCGTGTGCTGTGAGAGCCTGTGGGGAGGAGTCAAAGAGGCTCCACAGCACTCCTGATTGACTGGGGGTGGAGCAAAGGGCGTGGCCTGCGTGCATATTAAGGACCTGCACGTATTTGTGAGTTTAACGTTTCGCGACACCCGTGGCCTGTCCCATTCCTTGCGAAGGACGGGGTATAACTGTATATGTACACAATGGAATCACCCTAGGACAGCTCTCCACCTCTGTTTTTAATGGCTCAGGACAACTAGCTAAAGTTGGAAATTCAGGCAGACACAGAGGGAGTTTCATTAGCAATAGGGTCAGCTTACTGTCCTAGTCTGGAACTTAGAGCTGAAGTGGATGAAGTAGGAATCTGTTCAGATGTGTATAGGTAGGTAGAAGGGAGATAAAATTGTACAATTCAGCTGCTGAGTAACATTCTGCACAAATACACTGACTGTGCCCTCATGGGCAAAACCTGCTGAAGGCAATAGAAAATGGTCTGAAAAGAAAATAAGTAAGGGTGTCGGAATTGGGCTAATAGTTAATTGGTTTTCTCAAAATTGTAAGCTGACAAGATAAAGTATTTAAATAAAATTATTGTATTTGTTCCTATAATACCAGTAAATCTTATTCAGAACAAGCATAATGCAAAATCTGAAAGCCTACTTTGCAGCTGCAAGGAGTATTGTACTTTTTCGTTTGGTGTAAACCTCTGCAGAAAATAATTTCTTTAGACATTGTCAAACGTGCATCATTACATGATGGAGTGTATATCTCTTCTTAGATTCAGTGATTTTTCATGTTCTGTGCTTCCAGGGGAAAAAAATACATGCTGAGAGGATCTTTGATTTTTTTTTTTTTTAATGTTAGTTGAAGCTTATCTTGTGTGAAAGAAATGAGATCTGGAGATTGTTGTGTTCTAAAACAGCTTTGCAAAAACTATGACCTCAAGAGAAGAGGGAAGGCATAGGTTTGCTTCTCAAAGCAAGCCTACATTTCCATGGTCCTAATTGTTATGTTTCATAGATACTCAAATCTTCATTTTCCTATTTACTTTCTTGAAATGTTCTTTTTTCTAGATTTTTTTTCTCTTATTCTTCCTAAAGGTAGTAGGTTGTGCTAAGAGATATCTAACATTGTACGTACTTTGCTTTTCTACATGTTCCAGTTTGTTCCCAGAGATAAGCTTCTCACGGTGTTGACCAGATTCCTTGGAAGGTGTGACAGCTGCAAACAGAATCAACAAAGTCTGGGGAGGTGTGTGGTCAGAGCAAAGCCAAGTTGTGGGCTGAAGCCCTCTATATTTTCTATAATGCACTATAAAATTTTCTCCTGATGCTATAGAATAACACTTCTTTGCAGTAGCAGTCCTAAAATGTTTTATGTCCTGATCAGGAAATCGAGTTCTTCCCTGAGTTCTCCTGCATTCCTAGTGTTGTGGGGGGTTTGTGTGTGTTGGGGGTTTTTGTGTGTCTTTCTTTCTGGTTTGGTTTTTGGTGGTGGTGGTGGTTGGGGTTTTTTGTGGGTTTGTTTTTTTGGAGGGGAATGGTGGAAGGTGGGGGGGACTGTTAATATTTGTTTATTTCCAAACTGGAGAAACACTGGTTTGGTGAATGCAGAATTCAGATGCACTTGCCTGAGTTCCATGGTAGAAAATAGGTCTGATTTATTTTCAAGGTTTAGCAAAGCAAACTTGAAGTTTGCAACATGCCCTTCTTCAGAAAACCTTTTGAGTTGGAAGTATGTCTAGTAGGTCACCTAGCCCCCTTTGTGCAACATTCTTTTCGTCACTCGTACAATGCCATATGTGATGACTATCATAATCAGCTTTCCACAGGTCTGGTGGCTCTTGCATGTTCTTCAATTGCCTGACTCTTCTTAGGGTTGTAAGGACTTGTTCTTTCTTCTTAGGTTCACATAAACGAGGAATTACTGTTTTGAATCATTGATGTAACATTGGTGCAAAAAGTGTATGAGGAAATCTTTTAGCTATTTTAGGTTTATTGTTTTTCCTTTGCTCAAACTTACTCTTCTAAATATTATTTTAGTTTCAATCTTAATGGGATAATCCAAGTGCTTGGTCTTTGCTCTATTCAATTAATTTTTTTATCATCCTTTGTGTGGCAGTAATTTTGGAGTTTAAAAATTATTTAAGTTGACCTTTTTATGTTATGTTTTTGTTTTTTAATTAATTTTTACTTCTGGTTTCTATTTCCTTAGTTGTTTCTCTGTGTGATTTTACTGTTCCAGATATTTGAGAAATCCATTGTTTCAAGCAGAAATTAAATTATATAAGTGATTACAGTTATACCCCCTCGTTCGCGAGGAAGGGGACAGGCCAAGGGTTTCGCAGAAAGCTGAACTCGAAAAGAAGTGCAGGTCGTTAATATGCATGCAGGCCACGCCCATTGCTCCACCCCCCCGGCAGTCCGGAGCACTCTGGACAATTTTCTGCTTCTCCCCTCTGACTGTCAACACAGGGGAGCAAAGGGAACCGTTTCTGAGCCCCCTCTGACTCAGGAGACAACCGCCCCCTGAGAATCTGTTGGCTTCTCCAGACTGCTGCGGCCGCGCTCCACAGCACGAACCCTGTGCCGTGGCTCTCCCACCCCTACCCGATGCTNATGCAGCGGGGATTCACTGTATTTGGTTTCCATCTGCTACTTCTGACAATACATTAGGTCATAATAATTTTGTTTTTAATAACAGTGCGTTGATATTGTTAGTTCCTGCTCAAATTGTTACCCCTTCTCGTCTTCAGATATTTTGCAGTTTCTCATTCTGTGTTTTTACTTTAGACTAGTCTTTCTTCCGTGAAATAGTTCATAATTTTCTTGCTGAGTAATTTTATTTTCATATATTGTAGGACAAACTGAAATTATTTCTGACACTAGTATATACGTATTTAACAGAATCACAGCTTTGTGCTCAGATAATCTGCACTGCAGAAGCAAAACAAGATAATCATATTTTTGTAATACAAAAACAATTTCCTACATAAAGTGAAGGTGTCACTGTTACACATATTTGCAACAGCTATTACCACAACAATTTTAGTAGAAATTCAAGCTTATTGTCAAGTAATTGAGGAATGAACAAATTATATTACTCAGTGATTGAATCAGTAATTTTTTATCACCCTACATGCTGGCTGAAAAGACCACAAATACACTGTTGTTATAATTAAAAATGTATTGACTATAATGACAGAACTGTTTTTATAACAATTTGAGGTATTAATCTTTCTATATTTTGCAAGAAAATGGCCAATTAAGGCCAGCTCCGCACTACACATTATTAAAATGCATGAAGGAAAAATTACTGCAGAACAGCAGAAGTGGGATACCAATGTTGAAGATGAAAACCACACTACTGAAAAGAGAAAACTGGGTGAGAAAGTCTTTAGACGTCAGAGTTTATGGTTTTTATCATGTCAAACCCTGTGTCGCTTGATGGAATATTTTATGCTTCAGAACTTAGTGTTGAAAAGATCCAGTTTGAGTTCCACATCCAAAAACTCCTTTGGATCTGAATTTTCCCAGCTTAGTTGATATACAGGATATGAAAAGGAACAAGTTATGAAGACAGAGGCAGAAGTCAGGAAATAATTAGATTATGTGGTCTGTTACCTCAGTTTGATTAAAAAACCCAGTTTGTATTTCATTCATGCCTAGTGAATGACTGCCAGTTTCTGATTCAATGGGTTTAATATTTGTTTATAAATAATAAGAAATAAATGAAGATACTGTATTTATATACGTTCTTAAATGTTGCTGTATTATTTGAAATTGATAAATTAGGATGTACAGTTGTATTATAGGTAGTTATGAATTAATATATGCTGTAAAAGTGTCTTGCAGGAGAACACCATAAAAAGAATAGTGCTTTTGCTCCATTTAATTTCTTCTCCTCTATAGTAGTATACAGTAATGGAAGACATTGAGCTATTTTCTATTTTCCAGACAGCTGTAATGGGAGAAAAAGAGAGTGGATATTCTGAGTACATAAAGTAGGGAAAATTGGGATCATTGGAGCAATCATCCAGACATGAGAGAGCCTTGAAATAGCGGGGATAAGTTATCTGGACTTAGTAAATTACTTCCAGGATCGCAGTGACATAAGGGTCACCCACAAGCTGTGTGAGCCTGTAGCTTGTTTATGATTTGCCTTTCAGGTGTCACAGTGTTGTAGGCTGGCACCTGTTTTTCCTACATAGAACTAGACCTGTGATTTGGGTCAGAACTAACAGCTCAAATAAAATATGTAATTTAAAATAGTCTGTGTGCCTTCCATGCATTTCCATCAAGGCCATGCTTCGTTTTTACCAGGCAATTTTGAAATTTCAGGCTTTCTTGTTAACTGGTATAATCCACCAACAGAAGGAGCTGAAAAAATGAAAAATTAAGACAGCAGTGTTGCTGGTACCCAGCAGCTTATTATGCACTTCTCTCTCCTGTGCTGCCCCTCACCTCTGCAAAATAAGATTTTAAAAAGACCACCTTAAGCAGTGTATTCCTCTTCCCCTTTTTTCTGCACTTCTGAAACATCCTCAGCTTGAGAGAAGAGATCCCATCGACGTAGCTTTTGAGAAAACTACCCTTAAGCTGTGCACTTTCTCCTACTGGGCACTGCTCAGCAGGGGAGGTTCTCGGTTTGGAGCAGCAGTGATGTCGATGGGATGAGGCTGATTATAGCAAGGGAGGAGAAGCATGCATTTACATAGGCTCCTTTCCCCTGCCACCTCTCCACTCTCCAGCAAGCACTGGTTTATTTTAGCCTTGGCATTCTGAAGCAGGATTAATTTTCCCCTGAATAGGTCAGGCTGGGACAGAGCCAGGATCCATGGCCTTTCATAGCTTGGGTGACTCAGGAAGCCAGAGATACCTACTAAGTAGACAGGGCCTTTAACTGCTGGGCCTATGCCCAGTTCAAGAACAGTATCCTGGAATAACCTTTCTGATAAGCAGCAGAAGAGTCCTTGTGGGGTCTTTTTGCAGAGGCTACTCTTTCCCCAGCCAGGCTGAATGGGGCTGTAGTGCCGCTCTCTGCAGTTGGGATTTGGGGAAAACGGAAATGTCAGCGATAAAATCCAGCAAACCGTGACTAACTAGGAAAGCAGCAGCAGGTGAATACGTGCTTTCTGCCTCTCACTTCATGCAGTGCTTCAGCCAGTTGAAATGTGCCCTTGTATCTTCACTGACTGTTCCATTCATGTCAACAGAATATATGTAGTCAATAGTTTTCTTGTGGTTTAGCATTGGTAGGGTCCTCATGGCTCTGCAAAGCGACCTGTGACCCAGATATTCTTGTTTGTGTTGCAGTCTGCAAGGGCAATGCAGAGGGAGGAATTTCCATCAGTAATTCAAATATTTTAAACTTTGTTTTATTTCTTATTATTATATAGCATTATTAAATTCCCTACTTAAAAGCTTTTGGTACAATGTTGTGTAGAAAGTTACCAGCGTCTTGTATGTCCTACACATGTTGTGTAGGACCTTTTTTTCCATAGCTAATCTGTAAACCAGTGTGGAAGCATAATGGAAGTAATCTGATATTTCTATCAGAACTAGAGGAAAGTGCCATCAAGGGGTATTTCCTAACCCTGATTAAGTACACTCCCTCTAGACTTAAAGTGTTATGTTCTGGAACATGGCAGCTGTGTCTGGGCTGATTTCATGGCCCTACTCAAGTAAATGAGCTTGTAGTATATATATATGGCTGAGGAAACTCACTGCTTCCCTTTGCAAATCAGGTTTTAATGTTAAACCTTGATTCTCACCCTAATGTTTGTATCTTTGAATGTCATATNTTACTGATTCTGTGATTCTGTGATTCTGTAATGTATAGTAATAAATAGAAACAACTATAGTCATTAGTCTTGTCAGCAACTCAGCAAATTGTTGTACAGTGTGCAGAGGTTTGCTGTGACTTGTTTGTGCAGGCAGCTAATGAATTATAAAATAAATCAAAATTTCTATCAAAATTTGTGAGTTAATTAGTAATTTTTACATGTGATATCACTTTGGGAAGTGGTTGTCACAGAGGAGCTGTGAGGATGTTCATTGGCTTCCCCTGTCTTCAGTAGTGAATACTTTTAATTGTGTTAGAGATAAACTTTTTTAACACTCAGGACTGCAGCCTCAAACTGAACTTTAAAGTGAGCACTTTTCTGCTTGTGTTGTAAACAATAATCGGGACATAACTGTGTCTCTTTGGGGGAAAACAGAGAACCAATATAAGTATCCATTTAACCTTCTTTTCCACTTGGCACTCTTCAGTTTTGAGATCATTTAGCTTAATTTCCCAGGCTCTTGATAGCAGAAGAGAGAGCCTATACCATTGTCTGGCTGGGATGCTGATTTGTAGAAGCAATATTCACAGTTCAGCCAAGATGACAGGAGAATCTGGTTGACTGGAAGGGATCATATCGCTTTCTACAGAGCCCCGGTGTTTAGTTGGCTAGTATTTGATTCCACCACATCAACATTTACAGCAGAAAACAATTCTAATGAGAGACAAAAGCCAGATCAAGTTTTACTTGTAGTCTCAGAACTTGAGGATATGAGTTGAATAAAGTGGGGATGGGTAAAATCTGATTCTTCCCTAGGTTTCACAGAGAAATGGGAGAATCAGTCCAGCATCTGGTGTGACTGAAATTGAAGCAAAGTTGACCAACTTAGTTCAGTCTGGTTTCATTTCACACTCAGCCATGTTCTAGTAAGCATCTGTCCCATCCCACTTGTTTTGTTTAATTTATGAGCTCTTTGTGAGTGTAAACTGCAGAAGTCACAGAAGCCTGTGAAATTTGGAAGACTGAAAGATCACCTGTGACAGAAGAGAGGGATCCACAGTTTGATGCTATCACACAGGCAGCTTCTCAGATGTGTCAAGAAATGTATTAGAAATGCCTGTATCTTTCCTTTACAGTAGTTAGTTGACATGTAGATAAAGACTCTGTGAATATCGGCATGGGGACAGCTGAATTGCACACCCATTTCCTGCTGCACCAATCCTGCAGCGTGAAAGAGTTGCTGAGAATTTTTCAGTTTCACTGTGTGGAGAGTGGCAGCATCACCTGGTTCATTTCAAGAAGAGACATCTGCACATGCTTGCAAAGAGAATCATCTTTCATTACATGGCTTTTATGGATCCTAGGTATTTGGATACTAGAATTTTTTTTTATTTTTTTATTTTTTTTTACTGTCAGTAGCTGTGCAGGTCCTCTTCCATGGGTGTGCTCTCAGTTGCTTACAGAGGCAGCCAAACCACAAGCAGTGATCAGTGGAAAAAGCCTCAGTCTTTATCNTGAAAGAGTTGCTGAGAATTTTTCAGTTTCACTGTGTGGAGAGTGGCAGCATCACCTGGTTCATTTCAAGAAGAGACATCTGCACATGCTTGCAAAGAGAACCATCTTTCATTACATGGCATGGCTTTTATGGATCCTAGGTATTTGGATACTAGGATTTTATTTTTTTTTTTAATTTTTTTTACTGTCAATAGCTGTGCAGGTCCTCTTCCATGGGTGTGCTCTCAGTCGCTTACAGAGGTAGCCAAACCACAAGCAGTGATCAGTGGAAAAGGCCTCAGTCTTTATCGACTTTGCACTCCATCGCCACAGCTGATGGATAAATGGTTTAAAGAACCAGGTGAAAATGTCCCTTGTGGAAGACAATCCATGATAGCTTAGAAACTTTAGTATCTGTCTGTCAGCTGGTGGGTGTCTAACATACTCCATTCACTGCCTTCTGCTGCTCCTCAGTCACCAGGAGTGCTAGCCCCTGCCCCTCTCATCTTTGCAGATGCTGTGTCCTCTCTGCAGCTGGGTTTTGTATGTGTTTCTGTTTAAGGGAACCTATGTGAAGTAACCGGATTATTTAAGAGGGAGGGAAATAATGGATTTTTCAGTTGATTTTTCATTTTCAAGCTACAACTGAACGATCTTCTGCCAGCTCCCCTTCCTCAAAATACTGATGATCTGAAGACTGAAAGTCTGAGAAGCTTTTCATTTTTCTTAGGTCAGTCATGTTTGAGATTCTTGTGCTTTGTCCAGGTTGGTGTCATAGCTGTAGCTTCAAATATCCTGTATCTTTGAGGGAAATATTTCAACCACTGGGGATGAAATAAGCATGTTTAATAAGTGAAGGAAAATTGCAAAGGCAATCACTCAACACCTCACACAAGCAGACCGCTACCCAGCCTGTCCCTGAGCAACAAGCTACAATGACTGCCTTGGCAGACAATCCTACCCACAATTTTTATTGCTGAGCACAATATTATATTATTATGGAGAATAGCATTTTGGCCAATTTGGGTCAGCTGTTCCAGCACTGTCCCCTTCTGTCTTCCTGACAGGACAAGGAGTAATTGCTTTAAACTGAGAGTACATTTATAAGGGATGTTAGGAAGAAATTCTTTACTGTGAGGGTGTTTAGGCATTGGCACAAGTTGCCCAAAGAAGTTATGGATGCCCCATCCCTGCAATTTTTCAATGCTAAATTGGATGTGACTTCAAGCAACCTTTTCTAGTGAAAAGTGTCCCTGTCCATGGCAAGGGGGGTGGACCTAGACGGTCTTTAAACCCCTTGCAACCCAAACTATTCTATGATTCTTGTGCCAAGCCTCCCCAGCTTACTCCGTGGACAGGGTCAGTGTGAGGAAAAAAAAGGGAAAGCCTTGATGCTGTGCAACCACAACTCACTAATAGCCACAAGAGTGGTGTGTTATTAACAGCACTATTTTAGTCACAAACCCAAAACACAGCAACATATGACCTTCCCTGAAAACCAGTCAGATCTGGTACAACAGAGCTTCTTTCCACTAGTAGATCAGAAATTGCGGGTAGTTTCATAGGTAACATAAGGATCCTGATGACTTAGTGACATCTTTACTTTTTCTCCCTTCCCATCGCATTCCCCATCTCCTCTCATGTCAGCACTAGCAATCACGTAGTTTTGGAACAACCGAGTTTTCAGCACATCCTCAAGAGTGAGTCAAAGTTATTGCACAGGCAAGGGGCTGGGAATGGCTGACTGGGGAAAAAGACAGAAGTGACCTTTCTGGAACAGATGTATCATTTTGTGACATAACTGGGTGGTTGTTACACTGTGGTTGTACTTCTTCATTCTTATATACTCCTAATTAATCTCTGCCACCTCCACTTACTTCCTTCTACATGACTACTGTTACCATGTGGTCTGTAGCTCCTATTTCATCTTTAGAGCAATTAGCTAGAGAAAACTGTATATGGAAATAAGTATTCAATAGTTTGATTTGCATGGATCTCTCATTAATCGTTAATTAGAAAAAGAAATTTAATATTTTATGCATGCTACAGAGCTAGATATGAAAGTCACTCATATATATTTTATATTTCAATGCAACAGGGATAGAGGAAATTAATTTTGTACTTTGTGTGTTTTTCTCCTTAGAGACTCTTTACACAGGTTATTAGAATGTGATATACAGTGTTCTGCAAAATTTTTTTTGTTAGTTAGTTTTTGTAGTGTTCTGGGGTTTTTTTTTAAATCTGGAACATGTGCGACAAAATGGGAGAGTTACCATATGAAGTTCTCCGGCAGAAGAAGCAGAGTGGTATTTTTGGAATGTCCTTGCCACTAGATGGCACGATGCCCTTTGGATAAAGGGAGCAATAATCTGTGTCCAACCCTAGTTTGCTCTTAGTTTGACAAATTTCCCACTGAGCTTATTGAGAGGTTTGCTGGACTGAGGAGTGGTTGCAGTGCTGGAGAGAGCTCTAATTCTGTTACGACTCTTTGACAGCACTAACATGCAGTTATAAATTTTCTCCATGACAATAGATACCTTAATTGAATTCCACTGAGCTTGACATAATAAGATAATAAATATAAGCTGTGTTTTAACCACAGTTAAACTATAAATTAGTGAATAGGTTAGAGAAATCTCTGCCTCTTGTGCGACATACTGCATTTGCTGTGCCAAATTCCAAAGTACTCAGTCCTTGAAGTGAATTGAAAAGTGGAGACTGGCACAAGTTGTGACCTTGGAATCTAGCCTTGGAATACTTTAAATACTAGACTGCCAGTTTGCTGTAGGTGGAAGATCCAGTTAGCATTTAAAAGAGTTAAGAACTCTAATTTTCATTCTTTCACACCAAATTGATCTTGATATAATCCCAATAGGTTCAACTGAATGAAACTGGTGTAATGGTGCTAAGAAACCGTAGGGATGCTTATATTTAGACAGGAATTGTACAGTATTCAGAATATTAATATAATGAATTTTTGCACATGTGCTATCCCAAATATAAATCTACATCTGGGGAAGGTGGGTTTAACACCCCTCTGTTCTCAAATGGAGCATTAAACACTGGCAAATAGAAATGATCACATTAGGACCAGGTCCCCGTCACTGGATCTGTAGGCTAAGAGGTGACAAAGGTAAAAGATGTACCAAACTGGGTGCTTTGTCATGGTTTTTGTAGCATTGCACTTCTTTACTAACACATCTAGAAAACTTGCAGGGAAATTCTCAGAAATTTGAACCTTTATTTTGAACTAATTTTTAAATTACTTGACTCATTTGGTAAGTATAATGACAAGTTAACATTGACTTTATCAGGGTATGTGATCCTTGTAACATAATTGCTCAAAACACGATAAACTAACAAAAATCACAGCATTTTCAAGTTTATATGTTGTGATGTTTGAAATTGATTACTTTTTCTTTTTCTGGGGTAGATTTTATACTTCATTCAAAAAGATTCACTGAAAAATATTTTAAATTAATTAATTTATAAAAGGAATGTTGTTGACAAAACGAAAAATGTAACTTCAGTGAAACAAATACTTCACGAAAAGCTGTTTCAGAGAAGGCATTGCTCAACACATTAACCTGTGCAAAAGCTATTTTCAGATGGTGTATAGTGAGACGTGCAATTTTTTAATCACATTTTCAGAAACTACTTGTAGTATTTGCCACTAGCTAAGCTTTGTTACCAATTACACTGCTTAAGCCTGTTGGATCATGACTTGGATCCTTTGGCTATAATGAAAGACAGGAATTTTTTTGCCACGTTTTGCCCACACTCAGTTTGGGAAGGATCTACATCTGCTTTCACAGGACAAAGAGGTATCAGCTTTCCTGTCTGTTGCACAAGGGTATCTCTCTCTTGAGGCTGCCTGCACTGCGCATCCACTTCTTATGTCTTGCACTTACTCTTCTATCTGTTTTATTCATCTGTGTGCAAGGAAAGATTTTAGAGCTGGGAGATCTAACAGGTGAGCTTCCAATCACATCTGAACTGAAGTTGAACGTGTTTTTCCAGGATATCAGACATGAGATATCTCTTGTGCTCCAGTGGGAGATGCTATATTCTTAACATCCTTGTGGGCATGAGGCAGCAGCTGCAGTGTGCAGATCGCAGCTGTGAGGAGAGCAGGCAGTGCTGGCAAAGCTGCAGTGTGCTGCTTCTTGCTGAGAAGTGCCTGGTGGAATTGCCCAGACAGCCTCTGTCAAAATAAATGCAGTAGCAACCTCTTTATTACACATATTGTAATATTTCTGGCTTGCTGTAACAGAAATGCCTCCAAGTTAGTTGAGATATTTTTAAAGTTCTTTTTCAGAGGAAACATCCTTTGTGGATAAAAAGCTCTTTTTTTAAATATCGCTCTTTTTTTGTTTTGTTTCATAATAAAGACTGTCTTTTGCTACCTGCACTGTCTGAATGGCTTCCTTTTGCTCTGTCTACATCTAACTTCAGTAATCTGCTGTAACATCTCTTCAGGATTGGAAAATGGCAACTTTTGTACCCTCCAGGTACCAAACTCTGCAGTTCTTTGATCAGGAAGCTGCTTGTGAAAGACGTCCTTTTCAGTGAGAAGTAGTCCTTTATTTTGTTTGATAACCTTTTACTCAGCTGGGATTTTTCACCCCTGTTTTATAAGTTGTAATTGTTCCTAGGATCAGCCAAAGCAGTTCACACTCTCCTTTGCATGCAATGTCAGCAGTCCAGAAGAAGAGCTGGGGTTTACATCATCCTCCTTCATATATCTCACAGAGGTGATGGGAGACTGCTGGGAAACCCTTGGATAACAGATGTTCTCAGGCCCCAGTGTCACGAAAGCTAGACCTGGACATGGGGTAAGGCAGCCATGAAAGTGTTTGAGGAGAACACAGCAACAGTCCTGCATGGTGACACCTAATGACACCGTCTCCAGATCCACAGCCTAAAACATGGTGGTCTGTGCAAACTATCGTGCCAAATTCCCCCCCATCACTACTCTGGTGCTCTGTATGCTTACCTACATGTCCACAGGTCTTTGGAACCAGGAGATGATAGAACTGCTATAGGTTGTGGAACATCATTTGAAAGTGAGGCTGTAGAAATAGTTGTACCAGGAGGAACTGCAGTCTGATTTACTCCATTTCGAATTTCTGCCTGAATTAGCTCCTGTTTTATGTCTTCAATTTCTTTCTTCATTTTAGCATTGTCAACACAAAGCTTCTTCTCTTCTCTTCTCGGAGAGATGCCTGCAAGATAGTTTTTTCTTCAGCAGAGCAACTTGTTGCTTGAGGTACTCGATGACTTGATCGGCCTCTGCGCCCTTCTGCTTCAGTCTGTCCAGCACTGCATTGTTGGCTCTCACATTTACCAAAAAACGGGCTAAAAACCTAAGCTTTTGGTCTTAAATCTCAAGCAGATCTGAAATTAAACTCCTTTTGTTCCTCCATGAGATTGAAGTCAACTTGCATAGTGAAGTATTTTACTTTCAAAAATGCAGATTTTCCACAGTTTTATATGGACCGCGAGCCAGGAGACAGGCACTTCTCAGCCTGGTTAATGTGAAACGTTGGGAAATAATTGGAAAAATGTTCTGCAAGAAAGATGTTATGGCAGTGTCATGAATTAATGATGACTTGGAGTTGAATTGCAATACCTTGGGTTATTTGAAGCATTACAAACCAAAGCAGTAACTGCATGTAAAGGAAGAATGAGTAGGAGACAAGCTGGTTAATTTTTCTTTCCCTGCCTCTAAATCTTGCAGGTCAGTTTTCCCCAGGTAGTGTTGTAAGCGGAGACTGCAGTGGTTCAGCTTTCTAAACCTAGTTTTCAAATGTTATGTCTCTCCTTCAACAAAGCACCCTGCCAGGTGAGGACTGGTGAGATGCATGTGGGGTTTTCCTTGAGAGCGATGAGGGGATGAAAGAGCCAAAGAGACACCAACACCACAGATAAGGACACACAGATACTTTTAGCGTTTGTATCAAGGGATGCTGAAGAGAGGCCATGTTTTTTGTAAACAAACACAGCATGTAGTTAATCCATACTCTGCTTGCCAGCAGAAACCATGATTTCTACACAGGTTTGCACATAGGAACTGTATGGTTGCACACCCCACAACTGCCTGCTGTTTCTCAACAGCTGCAAGTATCTCTGCCTTGCCCTTGTTCTTGGGACAGATCTGAGGTCACATAGCTGGAATAATCCCCTTAGCTTATCTTTCTGGCTATATCATGCTGTGTTGGAAAATTCCTCTCACTTACTTCTCTTTATAATCACATCACCATAAACATCTCATTTTTGCTTCAAGTGTCCATCAGAATTTTAGACTTGCTTATCTCTCTGGCCTGGTCTGCTGTTCTTATTTGCCTTGCCATCTCTGCTCCTGTAGTATGCTAGTCTTGACACATTGTTGAGTTTTTCACCTCTGCTGTCTGTGCTTCTCCCCAGTTGCTTTCTTGCAAAGGATGTGTTTTTGCATCTTCACTTTTCCACTAATGATGTTTTAAAAACGCACTGTTATGCTGGTACCCAGTAATGGTATCTTTGTACATGAACAAAAGACACTTCAGAAACTGACTGAAACATTTGCTGAATTCCCAATATATGTACCTCCTCTTCCTCTCCGTCGCTTTGATGTAAGAACTGAGAGGTAAGAACTTCTTCTATTTGGAGATATTGCAGACATTAAACGTAAGATAAAATGGAAGTAACAATTTCTAAGTTTGCATGTGCAAATGTATGTATTAGTATGATAAACCACGTGAGACTTTTTGCAGGTGTTCCCTTTGCCAGGGTTCTGGGCTTCTTGCCAAAGCATTTTCCCTCAACCTTGCTGTTAACCAGTCCCTTGTGCTTTGCGTCAGCTTCTGTCTCAATAGGCTTAGCCCTCCTGTTAACAGATATATTTTTCTCAAGCTCTACCCATTGCACCTGCGTTTGGAAATGTGCCCTGGAGAATCTAGTGATTCATCTCTTGTGTGCTGTTGCTTTTTGATTAATCATTGCCTGCTTTCAGGTGGCTGCATTTGTGGGCTGGAGCACTATTCTCCTGTTTACTTCTTTTATACATCTTGAAAGTGTTTGTAAAGTTTGAGGAAAAGTTCAGAATGAAAGGTACAATATCAATATTAGGGATAACAAATGGTATAGTCCATAGACTCTTCATTCAATGGTTTTGCTGTTTCCACATCAGTGAGCATGATGGATGTAATGTAGTCACAGCATGTTTCCAGAAATCCTGAGATCGGTAATGTAAAATAGGTCTTTGGAATTTTAATAATGGAGAAAATGTCAGTATGCAAAGTTGGTGCAGCCTTGTTCCTCCCTTCACCGTTTCACTCGTTTAGACCAGCCTGTGTATTTTCTGACCTTGCAGTTACAGGAGGAAGTGGGGAGAGGAAACCCTCAAGGACTTTACATAGATTTCCCTCCTATTCCAGTAGGACTGACCACCCTACAAAGTAGTGTATAAAGGCATGCTTTCAGAACAGACCTTCAGAATCAGTTCTTGTCTCCATGGGTGCATTTGGGAAGCTTGGGGCCCTTCAACACTGAAATTACTTTTAGCATCTTGTAAGAGGGACTGTGGCGTCCAGAAATCACTGGGCTCTTTCCAGGCTGCTGCTTTTCCCCAGCCACATTCAGGAAGAGGTTGTGTGTCACTGGCAATGCTTCAGTCATAATAGCTTGAAGACTGTTGAACAGCAAAGTGTTGAAGAGAACTTGATTCTGACCTACTCTCCTAGTAAAATTACATTATTTATTTAGCTTATAAAATGCACTCGTACAGTGTCAAGTATATGTCTCAGGTTTCAGAGATCAGCTATCCTGATCAGGTATCCCAGACCACAGTTGTAGTCTAATGCTGAGAGTGAGAAATTTTATAGAGAAAAGAGGTAGTTAGTTTTTCTATATGAATATAAACATGTCCATCTTGGCAGTTTACAGTTCAGTACCTTCCTTGAGCATTAAACTTAGACAATCCAGTTTTCATTTTGTAGTTTCTTAATGTATCTGGACATGGAGAGCAGTTTGAGACATTCTTCTTGCAAAAGAAGTGAGATCAGAAACCCTCATTGTGGTTACTACAGTGGCCAGGTTCTCACTCCAGGTTAGAGATATGCTAGTATATCTAGTACTTCTAGTACATCTACTTCTAGATCTTCTAGTAGATCTAGAAATCTAGGGATTTCTAGTACAGGTTACCAACTAATAATAAGTTATTAAGTGAAATAATAATCAGTTATTCAGAGCTATACTGAATCTATAGAATAAAAAATATTCTCAGTAATTCTTATCTATTCGCATGGTCCAATTGGGTTCAGTACCAAAAAAATCATTTGCCTATTAAGGTTGGCTCCTTTTGTTGGCTCTTTTTTTTTTTTTTTCTAATTTTTTACCAGAAGGGAAGATTTTTTTTTTCACCCATTTTGCATTAAAAATCTCTTCTTGGTCAACAACAAAAAATCATAATGTCTGTGGGGCTTTTTCTTGTGCTTATAGTGGAGTCCCTGCCTTTTGCTATGGAGAGGAAAAAATAATACGTATAAACCAGAGCTCACAGAGATTAGTGATTGAAAATTTATTTGCCACTGAAGGTGCTGAAATCATCTGTGGGTGAATTTCTGTCTCTGGCTTTACAAAAATTCTTGTACTGAAGTAAATGAAGTCATCAGAGAAGTAGACCCCCCCCTTCAGTAATTATGTAGTCTTACTCTAAGAGAGGAAAAAATGGATGATAAACGTCAATATGTAACTTCCAATCCCATGAGTCTATTTTCCTCTCTTTATTCCTACCTCTTAAATCCAATCAATTCTTTGTCTTTAACTCCAGAACACTGTTCAGAAGGGTAGATTTTGCTTTCTGAACAGTTTGTGGCTTTGTTGCCATTTGTTTAGCCTTTTTTGTGACTGCGATTACACACAGAGAAGTAATGTATAAAGATTAAACAACCTACCTGTTTTAGTTGCAGCTAGAAGCTGGCCAATCTTTTTGGGAAAAAACCTAGACTCCCCACTGCTGATGCCTTATATACTGCCTAAAAATCTTCCTGGAATAGCAGCCCTTGATGAAAGTGATGGAGGGAAGGATTAGGAGATAGCAACAATCAGATTTTGTTAAAAGTGATCATAGAAGCAAACAGATTTTGCCCACATGCAAATAGTTAGTCTTCAAATGACCTCTGCAACCCCAGAATAGTTATGGATTCCAGGAAGCTGTTCTTACTGACACTCCCCAGCCAAGGTAGCTTTTATGTTCTTCATAGGTAAAAAATGCTGCACATTTGTGTTGATTTTGTGTGGTTTTATGTGCATTGACTGAACTCAAGCTTCCCTAAATGCATGTGTCTAAGTGAAAAGTGAGTGTAGATCAGTGAAAATGAAAGCCAGTCAAATAAGGTACTGTCAGGTGAGGGCAACTACAAAAGCAGCTGTATCTGCGCTCCTCAGCAGAGTTCCTCAGAGATAATGCAGAGTAAAGGATTCTACACAATGAGCTGTTCTGCGTGCTCCAAACCCCCAAAATAAATTAAGAACAAATGGCACTCTAACAGGAGGGTTTCTTGAGTTACGTTAAATGGGAAAGCATTATGATGAAACCAAAACAACAAATAAATACTTTATTTCATATATACTTTAGTTGCCTTATGAAAAAGCCATACATCTCGCCAAAAGTCAGCTGAGTTTCATCAGCTTTGCAAAATGATGAATGAACGCCTTGTTCTTTTTTATTGCTGAAGTCATTCCTGTTTATGCCACTATTCCAAGGATTATGTTTTGATTGTTCTGAAGAGGTGACAACACTTTCTTGCTGATGAATAAACACTGCCACTTTTAAATATTTGTATGCAAAATGTCTTTAAAGCCATTATGAAATGCTTTCCAAAAGCACTAAGAAGCTGTTTCCCAAAAAGACAGTTTTTCTCTGCATTTTCTTTCATGCTAAACAGTCTAAATGAAAAGGCTTTCAGAGTTAACTAGTTAAAGCAATACCAGTGTTTTAGTGTAATGAATAACTTTTTATAGAGGACAATTGCACACAGTTCAATATGCTAGTATTTCTATTTCTGTGCCCCACCAATGGGGGGATTCTAGGGTAGAATTTCTTTCTTTGAGAAAGCTGAAGCGATCAAAACCCTGATTAACCTCTGATATTCACGTGGTGCTCTTGATCTTGAGGACCGAAGCAGTAACAAAGAGTTAATGGCAGCCATATGCTCAGGGTATTGTGGGTACTGTTGACCCAAATGTGAACTCCGCAAGCAAGTGCTGCTAACTCCTGTTTGTTTCAGGTTTGGTGTGGAGATTACTGATGAAGAGTTTGAGCTGCTACTTGACAGAAACCCCCTTGATGAAGATGGAAATGTCAGATACCCCCAGTTCATGTCCAGGTTTGATTTCTGGTATGCAGCATATGCATTTTATTTCTCATTTGTAAGTAGAATTGTTTTTAATCTCAAGGGCTTACATAACATTTCCAGACTGATTCTCTCTTCTTAACTGCAGTCTTTTATGACATATTTCTTGCATGGAGTGTACTGATTACATCTAAAATTAGCTGATGTTGTGGGTGTATGCTCTTCACAATTTAGTTGCTCTTTAAATTCTATTTATGTATGTATTTTGGAAGAAAGGTTTCAAAGATGTGTACTTAGAATCTCTCTGAGAACTTGAAGCATTTATAGACCCTATGTGTAGTCTGAAGTGCTTTCGAGAGGGTGATACTGGTTAACAGAAACTCTACTCAGCCTCCAAGGCCTAGCAGAGAATTAGTTGGATTAAAGAAGCACTGGGCTAGATAAAGACATTCTATTATTTTCAAAAAACTGGGACTTGATCCCCAAAACTGTCATGCCAGTAGCAGGGCAGAAGCCAGTGTTACTGATGAGGTGAATGGCATGGCATCTGGAATTAGAGAAAGCTAGATTCCATCACTTTCCCACACACTTACAGGAACACATAAATTTAGACTGCTCCAACAGCTATTTATTTTGAGTTACTGAGCAAGTAAGGGTATATCTAATTTGCACACACACAAAAAGGCTAGGTAGAAGTATGAGTTCACTGTATGGAAACCACATGAGGTACCTTCCTGTACTTCAGGTAGGAAACCAACTAAGTCCTACAAATCTGAGCCATTTGCTTCTTCCTTCCCGTTCCATTTATTGTTCTTCCATTCTTTCTTTTTGTCCATCCTTGTCCTCCTGCTTTAGGAAGCTTTGGGGGTGAATTCCTCTGTCGACACATTTGCACACAAGGTTGTTGTGACCTTCTGGAATGCTATCTCCAAGGCAATCTCCAATCCTGTATCAAGTAACCCTTGAATGTGTTTGGGTGGACTCCTGTTCTTCACACTCTTTGACTGCCAAGGCTTCACTTCAGTTCTTTCTTTTATAGCCTTCTGACTGGGTTGCAGCTTGAATGAATTTCTGTGGTGTATCTTAGCTCCAGAATTCTCTGGCTGTCTTGTGGTAAGGGTGTAAAGAGGAGACAGAGGATTAAAAACCACCTATCAAAGCTTTGAGACCAACCTTTGAGAAAAAATAAAATACACAGAGATGCACAACACTGGACCCTGCCTCCTTCCTCTTGATGTGCAATCAGACGTGCTCTGTCTTAATTGCAAAAGGGATTAATCTATTAGATTTGAAACTCAGAATAAGAGAGAAGGGAGGGTTAGGAATTAAAGGTATGGCCTGACCTGTTTCACAGTAGAAAGAATAGAACCCAATCATTCAGTGGTGAAACACTTTCTCTGCAGTATTTTTTTTTAACTGAAGCCAAATTTCAGAATTCAATAAATCTAGTGATTTCAAAGATTATTATCATGCTTACACCTGTTGTTTAGAAGTAATTAATGTTTGTACAGAAATCTTTATACCTTCAGTGGCTTAATTCTGTACTAGAATGTGATCCGAACAAATACTAATTATATATACTTACTGGGTCTATTTTTTTCTCAGGATGAGTGGGCAGGAGTGTATAGGCCCCATAGCATAGCTTAGGTAATAGTTCTTTATTTGCTTTATTGTGTGAACCAGAGGCCAGATGCTTCTCTGAGATTACTTGTATAGTTATATGAGGTAATTTGGCTTACTCTAGTGCAAAACTTGAGTGCAATTTGGAATGCAATGTGGGATTGAGATATGATTTTCACTTTCATCACCCACTCCCCCACCTTTACTCCTATAAAACCAAATCTTGCTTGCAGGCATTGTCTCAGATTCTGTGCTATGTGTAGGGGGTTGGACCCAGCCAGCAGCCAAACTCTCACTCAGCCACTCACTCAGGAGATGAGATGCCAGAAGAAAGTAGGAGGAATGGAAAAGAGGAGTGTGGTTTGAACTAAAGACAGGGAGATCACTTACCAGTTTCCATTGTGGATGAAACAGACTTGGCTTGGGGAAAATTAATGTATATTTTTTCGTATATATATGAAATTTTTAATTTTTTTACAGATATAAAATTTGTATATATATAAAAATTATAAAATTCTACATATATAAAATTTAGGAAGGGGAAAGACCTCTCTCCTCCACCTTTCCCAGGATCAGCTTCACTCCTTCAGTCCAGACTCCTCTCCTTGTTACCACCACCAGTTACACTCAGTGCCTTCAGTGAGGAAGCCAGTGGAGTGGGGTGGGGATTATAGTCAGGATGTAGTACGTATTTTGTTGCTGCTGTTTCTTCGATCTTGCTGTTTTCTCCTGATCAGTCACAGGACTTCCATGGGCTGCTGTCCATTTCATTGTGGAGGGAGGAAAGAGGAGTACAATGTGTCTGCAGTAACAGTTGATTTATATCTCCTGAAGTTCTAGGATGGTGCAAATGCTTTCCTCCTACTTGATACAGCTTGTTGCTTAATGGGCTTAGAGGACCTGAACAGAGACAGCCTCCACACACTCCTGCAGAGAGCTCTCCTTGTGAGTGTGCCTGCGTACACACGTGGAGAGAGGGCTCCTACTCAATGGACTTTTGGAATTTAGTTTGTCAGGGAAAAATTCAAGAAACCTCCACTGGGAAAAGTTAAGGCCACATCTAAAGCACATAATTTGCATGAGTTTCAGCATGCCTGGAGTCACAGCTGCAGCTTGTCCATATCAAGGACAAGGTTCTGGTCTTCCTGCTAACAGCACAATGTGCAGGAGGGACATGCATTGATACCACCTGTGGATGTCTGATGTAACCTCAATACACAGCCAGACAAGGAGACTGGAGCTGCTTCTGGGTGTCTCAGTTTAGACATAATTTCTGAGTATTTCTACCTTTCATGGGCCTTTCTCACCCATTTTCTCTCAGGAAAGAAAAAATCTTTCTTCTTTTTTTTTCATACCTGTCCATCCTCAAGTGACTTCTACAGATCAGGAAGAAGCATTTAGGAAAATCTAAGATTTCTCATTAGAATGAAAATGAAGGAATTGGTTTTGTTATAAATTAATTGCATTCTTTATCTTCAGATAAGGTGTTACTTTGGTTGGAAAGGAATATTCCAGAAGATATAAACGTGGCTGAAAAATGGCTATGCATTGGCTTGTGATGGTTTCTCCTTCTTCAGTCATCTGTCTCCCTCATTATCCAACCAGATAGGACCGAGACATCATAAAAGTACAGGATGAGCCCCAGGAAACTCCATTGTGTGTTCATTCTTAGTCACATAGATACTAATCAGAGGATAACCTAATGTCCTGGTTTGGGCTGGGATAGAGTTAATTTGTTTCTTAGTAGCTGGCACAGCGCTTTGTTTTATAAGAATAATGTTGATAGACTGATGTTTGGTTATTAAGAATCTGCCATAGGGATATAAGTGAGATAAAGTTTCTAAGGAAAGGTAGTATTTTGTACATTACTTTTGAAACATTAGAACAGGCTTATGTGCTCAAAGCTGTTCTGTTTTCTTCTGTATCTGTATCAGCTGACCTAATGAGAGATGTCCATAGACCATGTAATGGTTACCCTCATGCTGTAATATGTGTGCATCTGATATTAGTCATGGACACTTCAGACTTTAATTAGCCATGTCATAGTGGTATTTACTGCTCATAGACTGCAAGAGGAGGAAGCTTCCCAGAAGGCAAATAGGTACATCAGTAGGTTGGCTTCTATTGCACAATCTACAAATTGCTGGCTATTGTGGTAGTCTATTAGCAGTCTATTTGCCTACACTAAATAGAAAGGAGATGCTATGGTAGAATTAAGGCACTGGGTACAACGTTACTGCTTCCAACCTCTTTCCCCTCTCAGTATTTTCATAGAAGGAAAGGTTTCAACTGGTTCAGTTTTCTTGATTTTTATTTAATGATGATACTTTTGATCCCTTGCTTGCTACAGTGGAGCTTTGTTGACACTCTTACCTTGCAAATGGCACAACAGAAACTGACTCCTTCAGTATTTGAAGGAATATTATGCTGTGTTCATTCCTTGTACTGTATGAATATGCAGGAATACTTTGTGTGGGATAGGGTTTGAGAAGTGTTCATTCTATACCCTGTTGTCAATGAAAAACTGTGGTTAAACCCTCTCCCAATCTTCTTCTTTTCAGACTGAGCAGCAACACAAGCAGTGCTTTTGAAAATCCTAAGTAATTTGCCTTGTCAAATTTATTTATTGCTATTCTATAAGATTAAGAAATTAGTGCTAAAATATTGTGTGAGCGATTCTCCATCTGACAGCTTCATTAGGAAACACTGACACCCAGTCACTTGGTTGGAAAGCAGACAGCCACTCTTCAGAAGAGTTATTTTGCCTTGCAGACAACCTTTTTCCAAGCTGTACGTTTTTGATGTTTCTGATTGAGAAGTTCTAGTGTTGCCTATAGACATCAGTGAGCTAGGCATGGTTCAAACCTACAAAGGTATAATAGTCTGCACTGCAGAGCAAATACATATTAGTTGCACCTGTATAGTTTGCTGTATCACTTAGAGTTACTCTGATAGCTACAACCTGTCTTTGATTTCAGAGTCAGTTTGTGACAACAGGCAGGATGAAGCATGAATGTCATCTTTCAGTGCTGCATCTGATAAGAAGTAAAAAAAGAGGACAGCTACAAGTTAAGACTTCGTCCCATCCTTCCAAATCCCTGTGTGCCCTTCAATTTCCCATCCTTTAAAAATAACCTTCTTTTCCCCTCCCAAATCCAAACTGTATGTAGGAGGTGAGTGTTCTGATCTTCTGATTGTCAGTCATTCTCTCACATACAGATATTTCATTCCTGTCTAGCTGTTAGACACAGCCCTCTCCCACAGTACCCAAGGGGTTGCTGGGCCGTCCTTCACTCCTTGCTGGATCTGTAGGTTGGCCAGCCTCAATACAGCTTCATTTTGTTTCCGAATTTTCTAGCTTTAGGCCTCTTTTTTTTCTCTAATGAGCTGCGAACAGGCTTTGAAAATAAATACTGTAGTCACAATTTTAAACTGGAAACAAAAGCTGGAGAAGGAAAAGCAATATTTAAATACAGTGAATCCCTGCTGCATCACGACGTCTCCGTTACGACCTCACACATTTGCGATGTGAATTTATCGCAGTTTTGATTCCACCATTTGCGAAATTTAGTGGCTCGCGCATGTGTAGTGCCACTGCTCCACCGAGGGGCGGTGCCGGAGCTCCCTGTGGGGCGGCGCTGGCCCGGCCCAACGGGGACGGCCAGGAGTCCCGCTGTCCCCTGGTATTCTAAGCACAGCTGGGGAACTGACCCCCCCGCGGGTGCATGTTATTGTTTCCATGGCTACAAGCAGGGAAGGGCAGTGCTGCAGGAAAGTGGCTGGCAGCTCGTTCCGGGACGGGGACGGGGTGAGGGAGCAGCGATACGGGGCGTTCGTATTGGCCGGCGCAGGCTGCGCTGCTCTGCGGAGCCGCGCCGCACCACATGGCCACCCAGCACCGTGGGACCGCACCGCCCGAGCGCGAGGGAAGCGGCGCCGGGGTTTGCGCTGTGAGCACACAGTCGCGGCGGCCTGGAGATTCTCGGGGTGGCGTAGGTCTCCCGAGTCAGAGGGGGCTCAGAAACAGTTCCCTTTGCTGCCCCGTTCTCAGAGAGTCTGAGGGGAGAAGGAAAAAAGTGCCCGGAGCCCTCTGGAGTTCCAGGGGGTGGGGCAATGGGCGTGGCCTCCATGCATATTAACGACCTGCAGTTCTTTGCGAGGTTAGGGTTTTGCGAGGGCTGTCACCTGTCCCTTTCCTCGCAAAGGAGGGGGTATAAATGTAACTACTTTTCTCCCCCAGATTTTATTTAAATCCTGTGAAGCTTTGATAGAGCAGAAAAAGTCTGGCAGAAAGACAGCAAGAAGACTCTCCTACACACAAGCGACAGAGAGTAGCTAGAAGGAATAGGAGAGAAAGGTGACAGGTTATAGGCAGAACAGAGAGATAGGCAGAAAGACTAGGTCACAGTAATGCTGTGTTACTGTCCAAGAAGAGTTTTTATTAGACCCTGAAAACTGAGACATTTGAGAATGAACCTGTACATGTGCAGGTCTTTATTGTCATCAGGTCACTCACCAATTAGTAGGTCAGACTTGCCTTATCCAGGTCCATCCCCAAATGGGACAAAGCTTTTCTTTAGTGTGAGAAGTGCAGCCAACCAGCTTCTGTTTGTCTGGGCTATAATTTGTCAGCAGATGGAGATATGTCCTTTAGGGATGGTTCTAAATATACCACATGGGGTCTGATGGCAAATTTCCTCTACGCTACAGAAAGCTGTGCATATCCTGGTGGATATCAGATCTTGCAGTCTTGCTGCCCTCCAGTTATGTAACTGTGCTACTGAACTGTAGAGTGAAGAGTAACAGTAGAGATCTGAGATGCGCTCTCTTTGAAGGACTGCAGGGCAGGGGACTGTAAATAATAAGATTCACCAATGTATGTCAGTGTCTTTTGTTTTCCTTTTTCTCTACTTTCTGAAGCTTCTCTTTCCTTTTCCTGTGTTGGCTTTTCTGCTTCTTACTTTTATCCCCTTTTATTCTGTCCTTTTCTATGCCTATGCTCTTATTTGTAAATGTTCTTTCCCCCCTCTTTCTCATATGCCTGTCTGCAAGGTCTCTTCTAGTAAATGATACATACTCCACTTTTTCCCACTTGGCTCTTCTTTCTCCACCATTAGATGTTAGTTTGTATCATGGTCTTTCTCACATTCTTTCTTTCAGGAATCTCATGTCTTGCCATCTCTCCAGAAGACTGTCTCTCTGTCTCTGCTCCCTCTGAAATCCATGCCACATTTCCACTCTTTTCTCTGTTTCTGCTTCTCTCTCTCACTGTTTTTAAATCTACCTTATGTGCACCTCTCTCCATCCTTCATACAGGCTGCTATTCTGCCCTGCAGTCAATTATGACATTGTTTTATCTCCATTTGCAAGCAATACTACCAGAGGTCAATTGGGTATCAAATTCTCTCTTTTCCTTCCCTACTGACTCTCCTCTGAAGATCACAAGTGTAGAGGAAGAAAGGACTAGTTTTTCTTTCGTTGTGCATTTCCTTGTTTGCCTCAGCTTCCCCAAGCAGACTCAGTGTGAGTGTTTTTTCAGTAGAGGACATAACTAGGTAGAGGAGGTAAGTGAAGTACAGACCAATGACCAGGGATAGGAAATAATAGACCACGTCTTCACAGGCTGTGTTATTTGAAGAGGACAGTGAGTGCAGGTGGAGGAATGTGATGGAATACGCAGGTAATGTTTCAAAGGTGGAGATAAGCTGCAGCTAAACACAAACGATGTCTGGGGACTTTGGCAGAGGACTGACACGCAATCTTCATCCTAAAGAATTTGTAGTCAAGCCTAATGCAGCTATAGATTAGGCACCTGCTTTTTCTTTCAAGCATCATTCATTTGAGTGTGTTGCAGGAATCCGT
>WEKX01016662.1:0-2500 GCA_013390025.1 Pitta sordida | reverse complement strand
AAGTACATATATAATGCTGGATTTTGGTGAAAAGGCTTTGAGGACCAAAGGGAGAAAAAAAATGCAGAACTGCAGGATCCACAAGAAATCGAGCTACAGTTTTAGAGCTTCTTTCCTGGGCTGATTCTTGCCTCTTTGTTCACCTCTGGCAGCACTTTAAAAGATGACATTGGCTTTTTTATGATGCCAGGTTTGTCACCACTTCAATGGAATAAGCATGAAGCTGAGGTTAAACCTGTGCAAAATACAGTAATCCCTGGAATGTCATGGGGGATCAGTTCCAGAAAGATCCCGCAAAAGGTGATTTCTGCAAAGTAGCAGAAAATACATATGTAAATGAAACTCCCGCCCCGTCCCCTCAGCCCTGGCAAGTGCAGGGTCATCTTCACTGCCATGTTGGGACATGCCAAGAAGGGGCATCACCGCCCCCCGCAGCTGCCACAGCCACCCCAGGGTTTGCTGCCACAACCCCCCACCCCACTGCCACCACAAGGCCACCATGGCCGGTCTGGTGCTGCCGCCCACTGCTGCCGCCCCTCCCCACAGCCACACCAGGGTTCCACAAGGCAGCTTGATAATAAACCATTGAGATAGCCTGTATAAAATTTCCACACCACTTTATTAATCTTTCCAACACTCTCATAAGAGAAGAACTGATGCCAGCCCCTGGGCAAGCAGCACCTGCCAGCACCGGTGCCCTGCCCTGTGTGACAGGCCGGTCCCACCCCTTGGCACAGCTGAGGCATTCACTGCACATGCACGACAATCCAGTGCTCATGTGACCCAGGAAAAGAACCGCGAATGACTGAGGGAGGCCAAAGACATCTTTGTGGGAAAAAACCCGCAATGTATTGGAGCCGCAAAGGTTGAGCTGCGAAGTAGCAAGGGTTTACTGCAGTAACTTTTGCAGATTTTATCTGTAAGGTTGGAGGAGAACATCTTCAGTGAAGGAAAACTCATTTCACAGCCAGAATACCTCACCAAGTCCATTGTGTTTTCACAGACAGATCCTGCATTGCCTCCTCTTGCTTAACTCATTCAATGACCCTCTGCACAGAAGGAGGTCAGCACCAATCCATTCTGAGGAGACCATGCGTATTGCAGGACATTAGCCTATCGCTAGATAGGATAGCTCAAACTCTAAGCGTTATCCTGAAATGCCCACCGCATTTTTAGATATAGTGGTCACCTTAAAGCATTGACATTCCTAATAAATAGATGTTCCTTTTTGTTTTCAAGGAAAACTCTCTGCAAAGTACAAATCTCTGCAAGATTTGGCAGGTTTTGATGGTTTTAGTAAGTTCCCAGTGGGACCTCAGCCATCTAGGGTCCTTGTGATGATCTTTTGCTAAGCAGCTGGAATATTTCTTTCCTGCTAAAATTACAAGATTTTAAATAGATGCTGTTGTGTATTAGATTTTGATTTCACTTAAAAATCATGTTTAGTCTCTGCACATGCAAGATTTCTACAAGGATATTTCTTGTATTTGGATGACATTAGTAAAGAAAAACGGTAAGACTGCAGCATGAGGCATTTTTGTCTGTGTTCTGTATAACAGAGTGACCATTTCAAACCTAATACCATTTTTCTTATCAAAAAAGTTCCCTTGAAAAACATCTGAAAGCAGTGGCTAGCAAGCAAGACAGAGGAAGTTATCTTCAAGTCATTTCTTGCCTTCTGATCCTGTGACCTTACTGTGTTGAGCCACTAGTATCTTGTATCAGTATTTTATTTACTACAGGAGGGGAAAAAACCCAAATTATTTCATGTTCTTGGAGTGGATCCAAAACAGAGCACATATTCCTTGCTGAAGGTGATTTGTTTTAGGGTTTTTTAATCCCAGCTAGATTCTGGTTTGCCATTATGAAAATGCCACAGTGAAGCATTTACTAGCTTTGTCCCTATATTTACAATACCTTTTGACTGAGATGTCTAAGAGCTTTAAGCATATGCTTTAAACAGTGGATGGTTGGTGCTGACATTTGTTGCAAATCTTTTCAGGGGGCCGTGTGGAACCGTTCTAATCCGGGAAGAGCCACTGACTCGCTGTGTGATCTGACAGAGTGACATATCACTTGACCTCAGTCACAGCAGCTGTAAAATGAGGTGGAAATACAGAGCCTGACAGAAAAGAGGATGCCTTTCACCAGTGCTTTCTCTAGCAAATGAGTTTCCATGGCTTGGCTTCTTTCTTACTCCTCCAAAAGTTTGTGACGTGTTTTAGATGAGAATTGGGTTTTGCAGCTATTATTTTTCATTTCTTTTCGGCAGTGGCAGGATGCGTTATGTAGTCAATTTATCTTGGCTGTTCGGGGTGGGACAGGACTCTAGCTTCTGGGGGGCAGAGGTGAGTGGTAAAGGCACCTCCCGGTCGGTCGGTTTTGCAGGGCAAAAGCAGAAACGTTTCAGACAAAAACATTCCTCCCTTCCTGCCCCTCTCGGAACCACGGCACAGCGGCGGCGGGGACAGCGCAGACAGCGACAGGCGCGACAGACAGC
>WEKX01016661.1:1239-23532 GCA_013390025.1 Pitta sordida | reverse complement strand
AAATTCTTGGACAAAATTCGAAAAAGACAGTCCACATTTATTTTTCCTGTTACTGCCCTGCAGAGTGCCATATACTGACTGCAGTAATCTGTGCTAGCTGCTCACAGTGATGTTGTATGAATCATGAGCAAACACAGCCCTAGGAATCTACAACTTGACAAGTAAGAAAACCCCCAATTGCTCATAACAAAGGCTGATGCAGCAGCTAAGGAAACTAGTCCAAGAAGTGGTTTACATTCCTTACTTTGCCATGCTTTTTGTTTGGCTTTGCCCAGAATAACGTCTGGTTACATTTTCAAAGCTGTTACTGTGCCTGTCAGAACAGAGAGGTAGCCAGCATGATGCACAATAGCATCTAAATGACGTGGGTCTCTAAAGATACACTTCCCCAGTGTAATCTCATTCATTCCTGCACACCAAACCTTGTCTTTCCCCAGTCTGTAGCTCTCCAACTTCACCCACTCTGCCATGCTCATTCAGTTGTGTGGGTGGGTGGATGCTATGTGGAATTAATGAAATTATGTATCCCAATCCAAAAGATGCTCTTTCCCCAAAATTGCTTTGTTTGGTTTGGTATTGTTTTTTTCTGTTAGTTTGTGGGGTGGTTTTTTTGCTTTTTTGGGTTTTTTTTAACTTTGACCGTTTCACATACCCCAAAAAAGGCACACTGCCTCCAGCAGCCAAAGTGGCCAAACTAAGACCAGAAGGTGGGAAAGGTGGGAAATGCTTAAATGGGCTTTGCTCATAGAGGAAACACACACTACACATGATTATTTCACTTACACTAGGGCATTTCTAGAAATTTATTTTGAGACTTTGAGCCCCCAAGCAGCTATTGAAAAATTTTGGCTTTGGTCTCTGAACATTCCTCAGTTTCATCTGGAACCGACGTGTAATGCTACTGCTGGTGGGTTAAATGAATTTTCACTGCAGATAAGACTGATGCTGACAAAGCAAAGTGGTGTTTTAGAAATAGAAGTAGTACTTGGATCTGATACAATGCTTTCAAAAATGTACCTTTAGAAGATGCAATTTCAATAAGTGGTTTACAGATCACAAAAACAACCTATAACTGTTGGTTCCTTACTGCTTTTTAGAAGAGAGGCAAATTTAGCTGGTATTTTTAACTTTCGCAATGCACCCTCACTTAGCCTCCCCAGAAGCTAAAGATGAGTCGTGTGGTCCCACAAATGACTCTGTTGTGGGGTGGGTGAACACTTCAGCTCCATCTGAGTTCAGCTAAAGCTGAAAGCTTTTATCATTTTTCTTACAGGAGCCAGGGTTATTTTTTTAAGTACGCTTAAATCCCCTCTTTATTGTTTTGGTTTCATATAGAAAAAAAACCCCCATGATCTTTAAACTCTACTTACAGGTCCTGCCCTGGGGCCTTGCTCTTTACATAGTGGAGCACCTGGGAGGGCTGTCATCCATTTAGGGTAGATGTGATGAAACTTCAGTGACATGGAGCCCTAGGGGGGACAGTAAAAACCACTGATCCTACTCCTGCTCCCTAGCAGCATCACTTTGTCAGTCTCCCACTCTAAGCAAGTTTAACTACTCTATCTGCTCTACCTGTTGTCCTGGAGCACTAGCAATCAAGACAGAAATTCCTAAGTCAGAGTATAAGAGGAATTTTGTTATTCCACTCCATCCTCTGAATGCCCTAACCTCCCATTCTTTGGGGTTTAGCCCAAGAGAAGTGGGAAGAAGAGCTGAATAATTCAGTACTCTAAAGGAATAAGCATAATCTTTTCAGAAAAAGGGCAAACAACATACTCTCACTTTAATTAAAGTACAACATTTAAAGATATGTCACTCATTGATAGTGCAGATAAGAAGGCCAGGACCCTGTGATCAGAAAAGCAGAGAAACAGCAAGCCCATTGTTACCCATTGTCAGATAAGCCACTGAGACAGAAAGCATTGGCTGAAAAAAAAAAGAAAAAACCATTCCTGGAAATAAAGCTGACAATGAAAGGTCAGAAAACGCACATGCCATTGAAATTATTCTTAGAGGAGCATGCATCAGGCTATTTTTGATTGGGCTGTTAAATTGTTCAACGGCTGGAAAGTGCTCTGCCATGGTTCAATGCAAAGATAAATATATTTCTGGGATGACTTCTGTACTGAATGCAGCCTGAGGCACAACCTACTGGTATCATGAAGAGCTTTCTCTTTCTTCATGTAGGCTCATGCCCCCAAGGGAGTTGTTTAGATGCAATAAAGTAAGTAATGCTCCCAAACTGATACCAGCAGCTGACCCAACCCTACAAGAAAGAATTTAAGACTGAAATCCCAATGCCTGCAATAACTGGAAACAAGGAGACTTAGAATAAATTCCTGAACCATAGAGTAGTCTCCTAAAGAGAGAGCTTCTCATCTCTTCAATGTCTTCTGTCAGGATTCTTGCAAACATTTCACTAATTTTTCAAGTGCTTCCTTAGCTATTCATGGTGCAGAAAAGCTTGCCTGTGCATGGAAAATCATTTTGCAAGTAAATTAAGGTACAACTTCTGTGTGTCTACAGGTCTCCTGTGGATAGATCGACTCCTGGTCTTTCTCTTATGAAACCTGGCTAAACTACATCACTTAAAGAATCATAGCGAGAAGGAGTCCTAGCCCGAATTTGGACCTACTGGGTAGAAATGTCCTCAAAAAACTGTCTGGCTACTTTTTCTCCTTAGTCTTTAATTGGGCCTTCCACAACTGTCTAGGTGGTGCTGGTGGGGAACATTACAGTCACTCACCAGTCACTGCCGGGAGGAGTTAGGTACTTGCTGAGGATTCTGTTGGCACTTGGAAGTGCGGGCTTTGTAAGCGTCCATTTGTGGTTGAAGGTATCACTCCAAGTGCTTACCTGTCTCTTCATGTCATTTTCACTACGCTAAAGCCCTCATCTATTTATTTCAGCAGATCTTTCTTCAAGCTATACTAATTTAGAAAAGAAAGCACATAGCCTAACAGAGGAGGAAAACAGCATCCCATAGGTGTCCATGAACACATAGGTAACGAAACGTGAACAGCAACTGCTAGCTAGGATTATATTTAGCTATGACTTGCTTTGCCAGACTTGAGTTAGCTTTCCACTACCTGTGACCAGAGTGTCTAATGAATGACAGATGCACATGCTGCAAACCACAACAAATAATGAATCCAAAGTGGTCTCAAAGTGGCACACAGGGATGCGTGCCAAACCATGGCTAAAACACTGGTTTAGTACAATCACAGGTCAAGGGGGAGGGAATAAGATGGTGTAGTTAAATTTATGTTAGGAAAGTAGAGGAAGTATGTAGAGAAAAATGACTATCGTTGCCCTTCTCAGTAGGGATTTGATTGAAACTTTTTTCATGAAAATGCTGCCATTTTAGTTTGTTGCCCCTTCAATGACCCCTCCCATTTTATCAAAGAAAACCTGAAATACTTCAGATGTAGGTAAAATTTCACAATAGTTTCCCCCATCATTCTGCTTGATTGTTTTTTCTTCTGCCTTTTTAAGGAGGACTCTTTTTTTTCCTCCACTTCTTAAGACAGAAAAATATAATAACTTTTCTGCTAAGGTTTGAAATAGTTCTTAGTAATAATGCTCTCATATGCTTTTTTCCCCTTAGTCATCCAAACAGCGTTGGCTGAATTTCCCACAGGTCTTTGGGTTTCTGTCTTGATCCTTCAATATAGGCAAGTAAGATGATTAGTCTATGATTTAAGCCAAATTAAATTTACTTTCATTCCATTTGAAAAGATTATGTAGTAGATAAATTTTCTGATGCTTCTCTCCAATAGGACGCAAATTGCAGCAAGTATGCTTTTTTTCCCTTCTATGGCCAGTAAAGTATCATAAAAAGGGGGATGAGTAACTAGCCACTCCATAGGCTTCGCGCATGGCTGCCCAGCCCATGGGTCTTTTCCACCTAGTCCTGACAAAATAATTTTTCTCCTGCTCTGTAAAGTCTATTTGTCTTTAAAAGCCCAATGCGAGCAAATGCCTATATCATTTGGTCTATGGTCATCAAATTTATGCATGACAGCAAGACAACAACAAGCATGACAACGACAAAAAGATGACCCCGAAATTAGCTCAGATGGTTTAAAGGATGGTGCTCATATCACCAAGGTTATAGGTTCAGTCCCTTTATGGGCATTCACTTAAGAGCTGGACTTGATGATCCTTGTGGTTCCCTTCCAACGCAGAATATTCTGTGATTCTGTGTGAATTTAAAAGATACGGAAATGCTTAAAAGGCAGTTGAAAGGATTCCCAATCACTTCAGTAAGGTTAGGTTTTTATTCAAAGGCCCAGTTGCAACATCAGCCTCTGTGGAAAATTCTTATTTACCATAAGCAAATCTCATTTACCAAGCCTTTCAGATGCAAATTAGGAGACATGTGCGCAGAACATACCGCGAACCTGTCAGCTCGTGACTATATAATGAGCTCGTGAATATATAATGAGCTCATGAATATATAATTGCTCACACCCGCCATCACTGCTCACCAGACTTCCCATACATGGTTCATTCTCACCATTTTAGGGCAAAGGGGAACCACTGCCATCTCCATGATACCAGGAGCGCTGCCACATGGCCGGCACAAAGGCACTAGGGCCGTGCCAGCATTTCCAGGCATGGCAGTGCGGCACTGCTGCGATCCGAGGAATGGCAGGGGATGGTTGCCACCACCAGGGATGACCTTGGTGGCAGTGGACGGGAGTGGAGCCACTGACTTGGCACTGCATTTCAGCTCTACTCACACCGATGTGACATGGGTGACATAGCCCAGTGTGTCCTGATGTCAGCAGCGTGGGCTCCTGACGTCAGAGCCTGATCCCTGTGCTGGCATCGGAACCCCCTCTTGCTGCCCAAAATAAAAAGTTCTTTCCAGGCAGCAGGAGGATGTATGTGTA
Organism: Pitta sordida; assembly: GCA_013390025.1. Lineage (NCBI taxonomy): Eukaryota > Metazoa > Chordata > Aves > Passeriformes > Pittidae > Pitta > Pitta sordida. The sequence continues at coordinate 18,634 of WEKX01016661.1, read as the reverse complement.
CTGTGGGGGTTTTGTACGTAAATGTTTATTGCCATGTCTGAAACACAGAAACAGGTCTACAGGGTCCCTTCTAGGATGTGTGGGTGGAGGAGGTGTGGAGGGAGAGTAGGAGAGGGAAGGGGAGAACCGCGGGCTGGGGCAGCAGGCGGAGGGACGAGCAGAGCTGCGGGANATGTTTATTCCCATGTCTGAAACACAGAAACAGGTCTACAGGGTCCCTTCTAGGATGTGTGGGTGGAGGAGGTGTGGAGGAGGTGTGGAGAGGGAAGGGCAGAGCCGTGGGCTGGCGCAGCAGGCGGAGGGACGAGCAGGGCTGCGGGCACTGCCGGCGCAGGAGATTAGCTCAGATGGTTAAAGCATGGTGCTCATAACACAAACGTTGTGGGTTCAATCTCTGTATAGGCATTCACTTAAGAGTTGGACTCGATGATCCTTGTGGGTCCCTTCCAACTCAGAATATTCTGTGATATGTCCTCTGGTGCTGCGCTGGCTCCCGTCCATCCTCACCCCACGCATCTCAGGAGCGGCAGCAGGAGCAGATCACCAGCTCTTTCACCCTGCGCAACTGCCGCTGGCCCAGGCTTCTGTGGACAGCCCTGGCAAGAGGTAGGGAGGCGGACCCCGGCTGCCGCCCACCAGGGATGGGGCAGGCGGCGAGCCGGGCAGAAGTGGCGATGGTCAGCTTCCCTCGGGCCGTAGTGTTGGTCTGGCTGCATGCAGCTGCTGGCCTACGGAGGGCCCGCTGCCACAAGAATGACCACATGGAGAGGCAGAGGAGGAGAAGGAAACCAACTAAAAAGCCCGCGAAAAACCACCTCGCCTGGTGGGAAAAACAGCATTGTGCTTCTCAGAGCCAAAAATCCTTTGTGGCCTGATGATGTCAGGTGGCAGTGCTAATGGATACATAAATTAGGTGCAAGACAGGCGGTGAGGGGTTTCCATGGTTACCGTGCCTGGGGCAGGCTGTCTCCTGCAGGGACAAATGGATAAGCGGGAGCGGGCACCTAGATAGGTCCCGATAACGGCACCGGCTCGCCCAGCTATGGCCACGGTCCCTGGGATGGGCTGCCTGCTCCATCTCCACCACGGCTGTGGGGTCCCTGCTGCCTGTTTATCCACTTGGATTGAGGGTGAGGTTAACAAAGCCTACGACATGATGGGCAGACACGCAGCTTCCATCCTGAAAGCCTGGATACCCCCACGCTGCTGGTCTGCTCCCGTTGCAAGGGGTTGCTTCAAAGGGGAAAACCCTCCCGTGCCAAGCCGTTTAGCCTTCTGCCCTCCCTTCTGCTTTTACGGGTTAAAGGGTAGGTCAGAGCCACCAGCACTGCCAGGGGCATGACCGTCGTGAAGGCGGCTGTAGCCCTCGCATCTGTGAACATGGCTGAGCTGCTAGGCGGTGAACCAGGAGCAAACCTCTGCAGCTGCCCTGGCTCTGTACCCTGGCTCAGCTCTGCTTGCTCGCATCGCCACCCCTGCCAGAAAGTCCAAAGCTTTGCTCGGGGCTGTTGCACTCCTGGAAAAAGAAAACCCAAACCGAACACCTGCCCCAAACAAAGCAGCAGCGCATGTGTCACAGCCTTGCTTGCATCACAGTCCTCTCCGGAGCACTGGTTGGGTGCATCGCAGCCCCTCTGAACAGCAGGGATGGTCCCAGCCTGTTCATCTGTAGCTCCTGTTGCGGAGGGCCAGGATACCCATGGTGCCACCCTGCCCAGCAGTGACCCCATTCCCCAAGCCTCCCCCAGGGTCCTGCTCTGGAGCGGCATGCTATCTTTGCCATGTTTGAACACAAGAGACACACACCAGGAACCAGAAACTCCGATAAAACCCATCATAGACACAGCAGGGAAAGGACAGTGGCAGGACCCTCCACGCCCGCTTGGATGTGTGGGCGGGCTGGGCACCAGCTTCAAGGTTTCTAGCCATGCCGGTTTGTGTGCTCAGAAAAGCAGCTCCCTTCTGGGAGTTGGGAAGTGGCAAAAGGCATTTCCTCTGCTTTAATGAGGCCCTACAGAGGGAGCCGCGCCCTCAGGACCACTCTCAAGACCTTATTAGCGGAGGGGGTGTGGCTATGGGCGTGGCCTAATTGAATACTCATGGGTTTACTATCTTCACAGATTCTGGAACTCGCGGGAATCCAGGCAGACCCAACAGCCCACGAGTTGTGGGGGTCAACTGTATAATTTTCAGCTGCAACTTCCATTAGCAGTACTCAAATAAAGACAAGTAAGAGGCACAATTCAGAGGCCAAGAAATCATTAAGAAGCTTCAAATGATTCTGAATTAGGTTCTTAAACCTAAACAAATTAGCATCCAAGCTCTTGTACTCATCTTACTCAACAGACATGAAATATATAGTTTCTCACATTTAAGAGTATCCTCCCTTCTTTTCCCATCACATATATTCAGCTTTCAATAATGTGAAGGATATTTGGGTTCCTTGTGAATACAGGGTCGTCTTGGCATACTGTAGGAAGGTTAGGGACAGACCAAGGCTCTCTGTGAGTGAATGTGGTTCCTCCACAGTAAACTGTTAACAAAACTGCTTTTCTGAGTAAGACATGAGAGAAATGAGGAGCCAAAAGAAACAGCACAACCCATCAGGTTTGACTTATGTTTGTACCGCAGAGTGAGTAGTTCACCAGTGTAAATAAAAGCTGAATTTAGGCTTGACCTATGTGAGTCAAGTAAAAAGTAGTTAATGTTAAGTCTGAGCTTTCCTATGTGTTAACAGAAAAGGGGTGCATGGAACTAGAGGCAACTTACTGTGAGCAGGGTGAAGAGAGAGAAAGAAGCAAGAAATGTCAGTAGGAAAGGACAGCAAACATTGACACAGACAAACATTGATGCAGTCTACAATTCCAGCCAATTGACATACCAGAGAAAGCAAAAAGGCCCAACAGAGCCACAAGATTCACCTTCGCAGAATTCCTACTTTGCTGTTTAAGCCCATATTTAAAGTAGATGGGAGAAGGAGAGGAAGGAATGAGCATTCAGCACTGGCAAGTGGCTCTAGAGCTTGGGTCTTCACCTACTTTGAGGATTTAGATATTCAATCCTTCTCACATACTGAGCAGCCCTTTTCCAGTTCATATCTGGCTTTTTCCCCCTTCTTTTCAGTCCCATAATGCCTACATAAGCAGGACCACTGGAAACAAGGCTTCTCTCTTAGAAAAGCATATCTAGTTTTCTAGGCAGTATGTCTGCAAAGCCCTCTCTCTCTTCTTTTCCATCACTCCTCATATTCTCTGTCCCCAGGGATGGCGCACTTAATCATAAAGAGCAACACCTGAACACAACTATAAATGGGAAATGCTAATAACAATGACCTTAAATTGAAATCGACTTAGAAATTTAGAGCTTTTAATGAAATAGATGGAAGATTTGGAAGAATTAGTAGGCATTTACTAGGCCTAAAGCTTAAAGTCTTAACACTAAAGGCAAATTTGTTCATTTCTCAGCACAAAAACGTAAACAGAACAGGGTTTTAGTCAAAAAATAGTTCAAAGGACTGTAAAACATCGGAGTTGATTGATCAAATGGTTAAAGCAAAGTATAATTCTATGACATAATGCCAAAGGAATACATATTCATGAGGTGATTTGCATATGTAATAGGCAGGTGTATAAATACAAGTGACAAAACTGGGGTGGGGCCTTTTGCATTTTGGCACTCTGCAGGGCTAGGGGAATGCTTGACTAGTTGAAGGTTCTTTTCCTTGTTCCTGAGGCCAAAAATAAACTTTTCTGTAGCTTGAAAGCAATCCTTGGGTTCAGAAACTGATTTCTTTAGATCACACCTACAGCAAAGAAACACTGAATTACACTTGAGCCAATGACTCCTCTGATCTTCAGAGGCACTTCAGAGGGCAATTTCTGACATTCAAATGAAAGCAGGCCAGAGAGTCACTCACACAGATAGTGCCTTTCCTTCCATTCTTGCCATGCTTTCATGTATTAGTTTTGATAAGGTGAATTAGTGTAGAGGCCTTCAGACCAGAGTATTGGTAGTGGAGGACGCTCATTTCTCTGGATACCTTCCCTTCCTTTTGCCAGCAGGATGACAAGCTACTGCCAGCAAATCACACAAAACTGACTATGGCACATAATTAGATGAAATCCAGGGATTCTAGAGTGCTTTGCATGATATCTTTGCTGTGCACTCAATCATAACCACCTGCTGAGCAGATCTGCTGTCGTTAAATTAGAGTGTCTGGGTCCACCTCCTGTTCCTCTGTAATAACATTAGTCAGAAGTGAACTGTCTAGTTCCTGCATCTCCTAGGCTAGCGTGAGCTGATGATGTAGAGATGGCCAGACTGGTTAATTGCAACCCTGACTTTTAAAGGTCAGGTCTTACAAAATCTAATAACATTCAGAAAATTGTCAAAACAGAGTAGATTGTAAAGAAGAGCCTGTATTCCTCCCATGAGATGCTGCCTATTGAGCTGTGGGGCAAAGCAACCACCCTGCAGCATCCCTCAGCTGAGCAGCTGGCCAAGCCCAGTCACCAAGGCCATGGCCAGATGGTAAAGGGCACCAGCCCTTGACCTCTTGGGTTTTGAGCAGCTGGCTTATAGTGTAGGGTCGCACCAGCTTCTGGGGTTGTGCTCTTCAGGAGAGAGGACAGATTAAAGGAAACATATATCCTGAAAAGAAGCTGTAAAAGCAAGTTACTATTCAACTATTGGTTGCATGAAGTTCTTGGTGACATGACCTAGATATTAGGGTAGTGTGTTATAGGTAGGATGATGTGTTGGTAGTAGGATGGCAACAGGTCAGGTTAGGTAACAGGTTTGACTAGATTAGATTAGGTAACGGGTGATAGGTTGGACTTGATGATCTCTATGGTCTTTTCCAACCTTACTGATTCTGTGATTCAGCTGATTTGCCCTTATACATATAAGGGACTGCATCATATCCTACAAATTCTTTATCCTAATCTTATCATAATAGGGAAGCTGAATTGTTGCTCAAGCAATACCTATTCGGTAGAAAACCTCAGAAACCTGAAAACTGACTTGGGAAAAATAATGTATTCCAGTAAATGACACATGTTCTTAGTTTCATCCTTGTTCTAACCGTCCCAGTGAGGAAGGTAGTGGATTTGCTGAGAGGGGACACCTAACTGGCATGTACAGTTTATATATTGTAGTTTATTCATCAAAGTTAATAACATCTAGATTAGATTAGATGACTAGATTAGATTAGGTAACAGGTGATAGGTTGGACTTGATGATCTCTATGGTCTTTTCCAACCTTACTGATTCTGTGATCTATACTTGATAAGCAAATTCTCTTCCAATTTACCTTCCTTCACAGAAGCAAGCTGAGCAACCAGCACTGTAAGCCCCTCTCTCTTGGCAGAAGAGGGGTGACAGCTGAGGGTAATTGATGCTCTTTTCCCCTCCCAGAATTCCCTGGTAGGCCCCTTTCTCCAAATATTATATCCTTTGCCTCCTCATGCAAACACCTGACAGAAACAGCTGCAAATCCTAAAAATCTCCAGTTCTAATTCAGCCTGCTTTGAGCCAGGTGGTCTTCATTGCAAGAGCCACAGAAAGGGGGAACTTTTGAGAGACAGCAAAGAGGGGTTTTGCTACTGCTTCTCCAGAGGAAGAGTAGCCACTCTGTTTAATTATAGTTGGATTTCCATTTTTTTTTCTTGGCAGACAACCCTGTCTAAAATTTTTCATTTGCCAGGTCACAACTGAGTTTATACAAGCCGAGTACATTTTTTTTGTCTTTCTGTGGTTGACAGCTTTCTAGCATTGTTCAGCAAGCAAAAGTTTTGAACAATTTCTTTTAACTTCTCCTTGATTTTCTTCTTTCTTTTTCATCCCTTCTTATTGATTTCTTAAGTGTTTTTCCTTCAAATGTTAGCCTTGTTTTGCATGTACTTATTTTAAACTAATTTGCATGTAGATGATGTTCAACTGGAAATACAGTTTGGATAAGAAGTTTACAAACTGATGTTAAAACACTCTGCTTGTTTGCACAAAACAGTCATTGAATAAACACCAGTTATTAGTTTACTTGCATATTTGCTTTGCATTCTTTCACTTGGTTTTCACAAACAACACAGGGATGTTTGTTCTATAATTAATAACATTTAGAATTTCTTCAATAAATAAATAAAACTCTTGATGTGTTCCTTTTATAAAAATACGGTTTTATAATAGTAAGACTTAAAGAGTAGCTCTAGCTTTAATTACTATTGGTAACCAATTAGTATTATAAACACATAGTGTTTACACAGTCTTTACATTGTCTTCCTGATTATTCATTTCCTTTAATGTTTTTGGTTACATATTCACCCACTGAGCCCCTGTCTTTGTTGTTTATTCTCCTGTTTCCTCCACTATACTCACTTCGCCTACAGCATGCCATGAAATTCATAAAAGAAAGCCTGGCCTAAATGTGTTTTAGGTACTGAAACAAATATTATACTTCAGATTTTTGTAACATTCTTTCTATATGAATAAGAACTTTCATTCACAACAAAACTCAAGGTTATGCTGCTGTTGTTTACAATCATATAACTTTACAACTTTTTGATTTGTTTGTACTTCAATTGCAGCTTCCAGATCTCTTTTGACATCACTCTTTTTCTTAGTTTCTCACCTAGTGTCCGTATCATCTTCCTCCTGCTATTACCCTGACTTCATATAAGCTAGATTTTGGGTTCCTAAATCCTGCATATATGTCTCACAGCCTTTAAAATATTTTGCTGGTCCTGCCAGCTTATTGCTGATAATCAGCTGATGTTTCCCGTTTTCCAGTTAATGCTTCACAATTACAGACTTGCACGCAGCTTCTATCCATGTGATATTTTCAGCTATATAAGCAAGTCGATATAAATATTTGCTATTAGTCTGTTAGGTCTATTTATGTCTGTTAGTTCTATGTTAGTTGCTACTAGTTCTGCAAGATGACTTATTCACTAGAAGAACAAATGTTACCACTTTATGATAAACACAAGGTATATAGATACCGTATAACAAGCAGAAAGCCACCCTGCAGAGTTGATGCAGAAAGAAATGTCCAGTTCTGGACTCCATCAGGTAATGCTCCTACATGACCTTTTGCTGTGTGACTGAATTTTTCGTAAAGTTGAGACTTCATTACTTACATTTTTTTCATAAAATATAAACTACATATACGTATTACGTTCACTAAGTATATTTCTACGAGGAAAAAAAAGCATTCAGCTACTTTGAGTACCATCTTGATTTGATCTGACCTATTCTACTATTTGTTTCTATTACTTGAAGCTTCTCTGTAGACTTAAACTGATCAGCACTTCTTTTGAAGTCTGAAACAGTTATTAGCTTACTTTGTCCATAACTTTTCATGTAGTTCTATTCTGGTTGGCTTTGAGTGAGGTTCTCTTAAGATTCCGATATTACTTGTGCAACCAGAGACAGATTGCAACAAAGCATCAAAACATTTCTGTACATGCACCCACAGTCCTAAACTCTTCTGTCACCTACCTGCAGCACTAACTAGGGTAAAATACGCAGGCTCAGGAACAGCAGCTGCACTGTGTAAAGACTATAATTTATCAAGCCCTCCTAACACTGCAGGAGTTCATTGATTAGATCCAATGTTCCTTTAATTTCCTATGAACTCACTCTCTTTTAGCATTAGTATTCACTTAAAGCAACAAACAATGCAAGGCATGTGAGATCAAGAGTATGCCAAAAATTCAGAGGGCAGGTTTGGGGAAAATAGTAGGGTCATAATATTGTGCCTGCAATGATATATCCAGGAGTTGAAAGTATCTTTTTCTAGATTTTTACTTGACCTTTAAATATATATAGCCAAATATCAGAAATATATATTTTTTTAGCGAAATTGGAGTCACATACATGGTTCATATCTGTGCATATGGATAACACAGGATAGGGAGCACATGCAATTAAATGATCACTAAGTCCTAAACTGACACTTGGTTACAGTCTGCTGCTATTCTGCCATAAGATTCCTGCTTTTGTTTCCAGATGAAATACATTCAAAGACCTTTCCAGATTGCTACCCAATATTTTTATGAATCAGGTTAAGAAAAAAATCTTTTCTTGATCCTGTAAATTCTGGCGTGTTTGATTACTGCCTTCTAGTGCTTAATGTTCCTGACTACTCACTAATGCAGACCTCAGGGTTATTTTCTTATGCTGTGGACTCTGATCCTTCTGGTTAGTCTCGGATTAGACATTCCCAGTGGTGTAATCCCAGCATTTATATCCACAATAAAGCAGAACTCGGGCCTGGCAGCTCCTCTAAAGGTCTTTCAAAAAAGCCCTCAATATTCTACCACCTATAATCAGAGATATTTATTGAAGACCATAAACTGTTTCAACACTTTGACAATGAAAATGATGCAATGGTCTTCTCTGGATGAGCAATGCAGAGGTTAAACAGCTGCTGTCTGAAGTGTTATTTCCTCTTACTTTGCTCTAAACTATACATACTAGCCATTAATCTTTCCAGAAAGTAATGTTCTTACATTATAACACTAGAGAAAGAAGAAGCATTTCACCTTTCCCTTCATAATTACTTGTTCTCTTACTTCTCTCTGTACTTTTGTACTACTCTGTACTAAAATACTCTGTATTTTATCTCATACTCTGTAGATTCTTGTGTTAACTCTAATTTCCTGAAGTGTCCTCCTCTAAGTTTTTTAAAGCTCAATTCTTGGTTAAAGTATAGCTGAAGAAACCTGGAGTTCAGTAGCTAGGAATGATGATATGAACGAGACACTGTGCAATGTAATTTTATTACGGTAGTTTTTATGTTTGCCCCTAGACCTGTCTAACATACCCATTGAACAGCATTTACCCTGGAATCGAAATACTGTCACACAAGTGGCTATTTCTCTTCAAATGTAGGAAGGTTTGAAGAGAATCAACTTTCTGTGCATCTTTGCTTTGCACAGGTTTGATGTTGCTTTCCTGCTATGGGCTTTACGTCTCATTAAATTGCATGCTCGAGTTAGAAACTGAAGCTTGAAAGTACTGTATGAAATACATCACAGGGAGAAGCTGCATTACTGCTACTTGTGAGGCTGGAAGACTGGCAGCTCCTACAGGAGAGAACTGTATTTTCTTGAGCAGTAGATCTGGAGAGTTTGCTGGAAAGTTATGCCTATTTCTATTGCACCCTCTGGATGTCACCAGGGATCCTGTGTAAGTAAAAAGTCTTTCAGGCTGATAGCTTTTGCTTCTGAACCTTGGTCCTAGGATCTGAACAGAAGAGCAAAGACTGTAGGAATAGATCCCTGTTGAGGCTGTAGCTAAGTATGAGATTGCTCTAGAAAATAAGTGCAACTGATGAAGCTTGACATTTTAATTGTCTTGTTTGCAGAACTAAATTATGTTATGAAGAACAATGTTCATTGGCTGTGATTAAAATTTTGAAATGTGCCTTGTAGCCTCAGACATGTACCAGACTGAGTGCAGTCTGCAAGTGAAAGGTTTGAAGTGGATGTTAGGAAATAAAGGAGCCAAGAAAACAAGTAAGATTGTGAAAGCCAAATTAAAATGCTTTTCCTCCTCCAGACTGCCCCCTGAAGAGCTATGGTGTTAGAATTTGATTTCCAAATGATTAACTTGCAAACTAGCAGGCACCTGTAATGCTTGAGTCTCTAGTAATACTTCTGTAATGGTATTTCTATGCTGTATTTGCTTTACATCAGAGCAGTGAATAGTTAAAGTTGAAATTCAGTAAGTGCAAAGGAGTCTGTATGTGTTCTTGAGCTCTTTGTAGCTCCACTAGGGCTACGATCACTGAATTATTTTGCTAAAAAAAATTTTCCAGGATGATGCAACCCCCTACCTGAAAGATTCTTTGTATGTTCCTCTTTAAATTGATACTCCTCCGCCAGGAATCACATGTAATATCCAAGTAACCCTGAGCACAGATAAACAGCCAAGATTTATTACAGTGCAAAATCTCCCTGTGGTTTTATTGCCCGCTGGGAACGCAATTGCTATAGAACTGCCTGTGGGAAACTTTACTAAAACTGTCCCTTTGAAAGTATTAATTAGAATCTGTCAGGCATATTTTGACTGGAAACAGTTTATGACACAATGAGCATATTTTTGGCCTTAAAAGGGTACTAAGACATGAACAACAACAAAACGTATTTAATATTTGTTATATATTTTTGTTATTTAAGGCAGACAGCATAACTCTTATAACATCAGGGACCACTCCTGATCCACCGATTACGTAGTTTACATTGTAATGTGAAATTCTATATATCAACAAAGCTTTTAATTCCTGGTTGCAGGCTTGGGGGTTTCTGGGCCTGAGAATTTAGCGTCTAGAGATGTGCTTTCTTCAACCACACAAACATGGCCTTCTGTTGAGAGAATAAGTCCCTGATATTTACGGTCCCACACTGTTGTAGAATGAATGAGTCACATATTTACTTGCAAAATTAGACTACAGGGACCTGTTGCACAGCAAACAACCACCTGGATGTTCTGAAGCACTTTGGGACTCTAAAGCACTAGAATAATGATGCTGTTCCTCCTGAGTAATGTAAAAATTTGTTATATGTTATTCAAATACAGCCTACAATGTCATCTAAAAGAATATCTGAGAAAGGCGAAGAGAATCAACAACAGGAATTCACAGGCAAGTATGTTGAATAGTTATCACAGTTCATCATCTCATGATATCAAATATTTTTCTAGACCTAGATGTGGACTCACTCTCTCCACATAAAATTTCAAATGTTACTGCTTTATGTCAGAGAAAACTTTAAAGTTTAAGAAGTCACAGGTTCACAGGTTCTTCTGAGTTGGAAGGGACCCCAAGGATCATCTAGTCCAATCCCAAGGGAACACCCACCCAGGGATCAGACCCACAAGTGTGGAACCACGGGCACCACGCTCCATCCGTCCAAGCCTCCCACCATCTAGGTCATGTTACTAAGCTCCTCATCCAGTCTCTTCTTAAACACCTCACGGGATGGCGACTCCACCACCTCCCTGGGCAGACCATTCCACTGAGGGATCACTCTCTCTTTGAAAAAGCTTTTCCTAACTTTCCACTCTACTTTGGAGCAATTGTAGGAAGGAAATAATTTTCTTCCAGAGAACCTTCTGCCTTGGAAAATATTTAGATGAAGAGAACCCGCACTGTTTGCTCAGTTTTTGGTGACCAGTGTNCTGGTGGTAGATATTAAACCCTTTTTCTCTCTCCCTTTCTCTTTACTTCTCCTACTCACTTTCTTATTAAACCCTTTTTCTCTCTCCCTTTCTCTTTACTTCTCCTATCTCACTTTCTTATTAGACCCTTTTTCTCTCTCCCTTCCCTATCTCATTTTCTTCTATCACGATTCCCGCTTCATGGGATAATAAAGTTTCACTATTTAACTAAAGTTAACCCCTGTTTGGGATTTCCTTGCACTTTGAGATCCAGTAAATGAACCATCATGCCTCCAGCTCAGCTGGCTGGACCGTGACACAGTGCCATTTATTTTCTGGGCTTTGCTTGCTCCTTGGCTGTCTGCATAAGAAGCAGTAGAGAGACTTAGGGCTCAGTTTAGATGTCTGAATGCAGCAGGTATGAAGTGGCATTAGAAATTCCACATAGTCAGCCCTCTTCCACTTCGCGGCCACCATATTGTGGCTTCACATCTTAGCAGCGTGATTTTTCAATGATTAAGGAGGCCCATTTCAGGACTGTGCATGCGACCTGACACGCATGAATATTCAAAGTAGGCAGTCATGAATATGCAAATTCCCCTCCCCATGGGTGCCCGCACTGGGACGGCTTGGGGCGGCTCACTGGGGCCCCCATGCCAGGATGGCGAGCCGGGCATACACCCTTGCCCCGGGGTGGCCAGAGCGGACCTGAGCCAGGCATGCTCCGCTCCTGCAGTGGCTCAGATCGAGTGCCACCTGCTCCACTTCCCTCAGCTCATGGGAAGATTTACACACTCTCAGGTTAGATGTGGTGTCCAAGACCAGACACTACGTCTACCTCAAGTATGGAGAGACCAGGTCTACCCACATGGAGAGACACCGGGACAGCGGCATGGGCAGCTCCCCGCGCCCATGTCTCCTGCTGAGCAGAAAAGGGCTTTTTCCTGGCGTGGGGTGGCCACGGACACAGGGAAGCACCAACACAAACACCGACACACAGCAGGGCAGTGACGAAACACCACCAGAGCGCCAGGGAGCGGTGTGAGGGTGCAGGGCAAATTTGCGTATTAATGAGCTGCCAATCAACACGGACAGAGGGCTTCATGGAGGAGGGTCTAGACCCACAGTACTGTGGCACAGGAGACCCGACTGTAGTACCTTGCAGGGCTCTAGCAGTCATTTAGAAAAGTGTAAGTCTTTGACAGGTCCTGTCTCATGCCAGCCAGTCTCCTCTAGCTGTTTAAGACGGCAGTAGGTAACTCTTTTTGTGAAACTTCATAGAGCCCTGCCTGGACACAGAGAGTGTAGAGCCTTCCTTCCCATGTAAATGTGGACATGTAGGCATGTTGGACTTTGGTATTTGAAAGTGAGCCCTAGTGTTAGTGTCCCTCAACATATCTACAGGAGACTTTCTATGAAACTTGATACCTAAATCTGCATTCATATGATGTCAAACTGCCTTGGAGTAACTATGGCCCAATAATACTCAACTGATCCTATGAGAGTGATGATGTAATCCCAAAATATTGGGATTTCTACTTTTTTTCCTTCTTCTTGCAGATTAATATGAGTTGCTTCCTACTAATACCTTTGATTTGCATCTCTAAGGATTTTCCTCCTTACAAGAATGCAAATGCCAAGTGAATCAGAGCCAGGGGAATACCTACCTGTGACAGTGGTAGTGTTATAAATTCATAATCCTACTGTATGATCCAAAACAAAACCATTTTTGTGGATATTTCTACAACAAAGTTCATAAACCACCAGAACAAGGTTATAACATCAGCTTGGGATGACCTCTGAGAGGATAACACCCCCAGTTTCTCTCATCTTATATTGCTCCCACAGGCAAAATATTAGTTTTGTTTTAGTGGGAAAGCAAGTCTGTTGTGAAAAATAAAGACATACTGTTTTGTCAGGAATACATATTTGTTATCTCTAACTAGGAGAGGCAAGGCATGTACACTCAGAGCAAGGCTACTGTGTCACATAACTGTTTGAGAATTAAGAAGCAAGAAGGTAAAAGTTTATTTAATACTTTACAAGCAGTGGATGGGAAAAATCAATGCCATTGCTCTCTGGGCAGGATATCCTTTCTTTTCCCCAAAGGAAGACCAAGATCAGCCTCAGAATAGCCTCTGTCTTACAGGAAATATTCAAATTGCTACATTTTATTCTGCACATACAACTTTCCCTTCTCACTGTCCAGTTACAATCCTGCTTTGTGCAAAACTAATGAATCGAGTGACTGGAAAGGCCGTGATGAAAATAACATACATGCTCTTACACTGGCAAGATCAAACAGAAAACTTTACTGCAAGAGATCAATATCATCATCTGTGGCACTACATAAACCACAGTACAGAAAGACAACTTCTACCTCTTAAAGCAGAAATTGACATAAAACAGAGCAGGTCAGACAGAGAACAGGAAAAACTGTACAAATACTTTGGGCTTATCCCTACCATTAGTTGATTCTAGTACTATCCATACATACTTGCTCACTAACATTAGTTTTGTGGAAGAGGGGGAAAAGATGCATAGTATAAAATCTTCAGTGTTTTGTAACTGATTTACAATTTCATTCCATTTTGGATTATGTATTCTGCAAGAACTGGAGACCTTTATCTCTACTGCTGTCCAAATTAGGAAGTCACACAGTTTTTGTGACCCCCTAAAATAGGACTATATTCTTACTTCTGTTACAGCTTTTTTTCTTGGAAAAAGGGACTTAAAAGTTTGCATTAATTCAGGACATATTCCTTAACTGTGCTTGGAACAAGAACAAAACAAAAATTATTCTGGATTCTGAGAAATTCCTGCACACTGTGGACAAATAAAATACTGTGATTGATTTCCATAACTATCTAAAATTTTCCTTCTAACCCTGGAGTGCAAGACTGCTTTCATTGTCTAAGGTAGGAGTCATTGAGGAAGTCAAGTATTGAGTCATTTTGTGTTTGATGCTATGAGTTTGCATCTCTTTTGCCTTAACTTTCTTTGGAGCTTCATTCCAAGGATGCCACTGTGTTCTGGATTAGGTAACACTTCATGCTTTTAGGCTCTACATGCTCACACAGTTAAGAGTCTGCTAGCTCAAAATGCCATCTGTAATTACCTAACCAGTGTCTGCTGCTTGATGTAACAACAGTGACGCCTGTACTCGGATGGTATTTTTTGTACTCTGTTGTTTCGGGCGCTGTCTTTGGTTTGAGCCATCTTTCAAAGTGCAGGTTCCCTCTTATCTTCCAAAGTTAGTCTTTGCCTTTCCAATGTGCTCTCAGGCTTAGAGACTGAAAGAGAAGACTCTTTTTAACTTGGGGTTCCCAAACATAGGCCTTAAACTGCAGGAAGACAGACCTTTGAAAAGATTGGGAAAATCTAATGGATAAATACAACTAAAGGGATTGCAAAAGGAAGCTCCAAAGAAGTGAAATATTTCATTTGTATCCCTTGGAGTCACTCGTGACCTTTTTATTAATGAATGATGTTTTTGCAATCAGACTATCAGCGACACTTGCTCTCCTTTCAGAAACATGTTGTGATTCTTATCATGGTGCTGCTGTTTGTGATAGCAAAATGGCCTAAAGCAAATATGGAGCTCGTGTAATTTGGCACAACTCCATGGAAATCACTGAAGCTATGAATGCTTCTCCAGGGATAGGATCTAACTCAGAGTATATCTGTTTTTTTAGGAACATATTTTCATTTTTAAACACTTCAAAAATGAAATTGTGACTCAAAATTTATTTTGACTTCCCCCATCTTTCCAAGGTCTTCAAAAGCACTTTCCATTTGGTTGCAAAAGAAATTCTGACCAATTTCATTCTCAAAGATTATTTTTTTTATAACTTGTGAAGAACCAAAAATAGCTGTGTAGGTAGAGAAGGGTCCTTTTACCTTGTGATTTCATGAGCTATGGTCAAAACCAGGAAATTTCTCATACTGTTAGCACAGCTGGTATCACTTCAGGGAAGTATTTATTGCCTCAGAGTTTGCTAGAATATGGTGAACACATACAATTTAAACCCACTGTGTGCTGCATCCTCTTCTGATTCTCACAAACCAGCAAGGGACTTATATCTTCTTGAAGGTGCTGGTAGATCTGTATTCCCATGTACCTGACATGCCAGGGACACCAGTACCACATACAGCCTGAATTGCAGAGCCATGACCATAGTCGTATCTGCACAACAGACGGCACAATCAGAGTGCCGTCTTAAAGCTTAAATAACACATCTAGATCACCATCTTAAAGCTTTTCAAGAACTCAAATGAGGCTTCAATCTGGAAGAAAATGGCTTGCCACAGGGCTGAAGCTTTATCCTGCAGATGATTGACCTAGGGATGGAGCCAAGACGCAAGAACAGCTCAGCTGGACATGGTCTAGATGCTACTTTCATTGCACTGTAAGGCTGCTCTTACATGACATATATTTTCTTAAACATGCTGATTGTATCAAGCAAACTGGAGAGAATATATCACTTTCTATGCTTAAATGAACATCACAAATCCCAGTTGGATCAAATTAGGATGTGATGTAGGCAGTAACAAGCTGTAATGACTCTACAGTATCCTGGCTTATCTCCAGATGCATTTCGATGGGAAAAGACTTTTAACCAACAGCCATGTGGGATGGATCTGAACCAAAGATGAAAAGGGATAGTAACTTGTTGCTGCTTTCCCACATACCATTTCTTAGCTCCTTGTATGAAATTGTCAGTTTACTTTCAGCTGAAAGTCTCACCAAGCAGAAAATAGCACTAGTCATTGCTATTCCCCCCAGGAACCAGAAATGCATTTAGTAGCGCCTCTTTATGAACATTTTCTTTATTCTCCAGCTAGCAGCAAAATACTCCAAAGATGAATTTCACTCTGTTCTATGCAGTCAATATACTCCCAAGGGCATAGTGAGATATACAATGGAGATACATTTCTATGAAAAAAATATTTTCTGTATTTTTGGATTTCATGGAGCTGTTTTGTCATGAGGTCCCTCCAATTCTTCCAACTAGTGCATCCTCACTTTGCTAATGTGTTTTTTCTCTCATCCTGGTTTTCCACTAATTTTTTTTAATGGACCTCCTTCTTATTTACAATCCTGCAAGCATGAAGATACATTGCACTTTTATTTTGCTCCATTACCAAACATCTGTTGTACAGAATGAGGATGGAATCTGGTTGACATTGTTCACTAGTGTTCAGAAAATATAAATTACAATTTTTAGTTCATTTCAGCCAAGTCAATTAATTTTCAGCTCTAATTTGGGTCAGATTATCGTGTAATTTTTATCTGAGAAACGTTTTCTATGCAATGTAGAAGTGAGCACTCAGATGGCATGTACAAGACAAAACATACATGTTAGATGTGCATCCTCCACACTGGGGTGATCATTGCTCTTGAAGATGTTTCCTCAATGCAAAGTTTTGCCATCACTAGGGTATAGTAAAATGCAAATGAAAAATATTTGTAGGTATTAATGTTACTACATCTGTCTTCATTATCACCCATATTTAGAACATGAAATGAATAAAGATTTAATAATAGCAATAGCACAGTCTAAAGATGGAATAGTGGCCTCTGACCTAAGGCATGTTTTGTCTTTGCCTCTGTCACACTGCGGAAGGGGTACACAGTGCGTCTCTGTGCCATCACCTTCTCATTTGCAATGTGCAAAATTTGTGAGATTTTACTTAGTGGTAACATATTTGCCAAACTTTAGGTCTTCTGAGGTCCATATAGGGCTTCATATGGTCTTTAAACAGCTTTAAACAGGAAACATATCAAGGAGCAGAATTTGGCTTAATAATGTTTCCCAGGTAACTGAGTGGGAGTGGGCTCTTCTTAAGTTAAATGTAATGGCAGGTGTGATATATCCTGCAACTTCTAAAATGTTTAGAAAAGCTGACTGTCTTCTGCAATATTTTATTTTTACAGTTATACCTCCTCCATCGCGAGGAAAGGGACAGGCCAATGCCGTCGCAAAAGCCTAACCTCACAAAGAACTGCAGGTCGTTAATATGCATGCAGGGCACGCCCATTGCCCCACCCCCTGGAACTCTGCACGGGGCAGCAAAGGGAACCATTTCTGAGCCCCCTCTGACTCGGGAGACCCTCGCCACCCCGAGAATCTGTGGGCCTGTCCGGGCCGCTACGACTGTGAGCTCTCAGCACAAATCCCCGCGCCCTGGCGCTCGCACCCGGGCACCCCAGCCCCGCGGGGCGAGGGAGGAGCGG
>WEKX01016657.1:2400-35659 GCA_013390025.1 Pitta sordida | reverse complement strand
TGACGACACCAGAACGAGAGGGCACGGCCTCAAGCTATGCCAGGGGAGGTTTAATCTTAACATTAGGTGTTTAAGAGAAGACTGGACGAGGAGCTTCGTGACATGGTCTAGCAGGGAGGTGTAGGGCTGGATGACGTTGGGCCCCTTCCGGCTCGGAGTGGCCTGCTAGACTGTGAGGGATCTAGGCTGGTGTTATGCCCTGCGATGTGCTCTCGGTCTCCCTACGGGTATTAGATGGTGAGTTGGACTAGATGATCCTTGTGGGTCCCTTCCAGCTCATAATATTCTGTGATTCTGTGATTCTGTGATTAGGAAGCGGTTTTTCACAGAGAGAGTGATTGCACATTGGAATGGACTGCCTAGGGAGGTGGTGGAGTCACCGTCCCTGGAGGTGTTTGACAGAAGACTCGATGAGGAGCTTAGTGACATGGTCTAGCTAGGGGGTGTAGGGCTGGATGATTCTGGGTCCCTTCCGGCTTGGAGTGGCCTGCTAGATTGTGAGGGAACTAGGTTTGTGTCACCGCTCTGGGATGTGCTTTCAGTCTCTGCACGGGTGTTAGATGGTGAGTTGGACTAGATGATCCTTGTGGGTCCCTTCCAACTCATAATATTCTGTGATTCTGTGATTCTGTGATTCTGTGATTCTGTGTGATTCTCTTCCCCATGGGATATTATGGACTGAATCTCCAGAGCCCTGTTCCTTGGGCTTCTTAAATAAAACTAGAGAACCTGTTTGTTTTTTTTTTTTTGAAAGGAGGACAGGAGGATGGTGTCACACCCCTGCAAGGGATGAAATGAACTGCTGTAATGTGGTTTTGTTGCCAACTCTATGTGAGAGAAAGGATTAAAGGTGCACAGTGTCACAAAATGTCTTATTGACCTGGTGCCTTACAGTTGTAATTTGGCTGGCAGGTGAAGGGGATGGATCATGATGATTTGTGAGTTTTTGACACAGGACGTCTGCCTCTGTTGTTTTGTTGCCTGAGTTTCATTGCATTTCCAAAGTGATAGGACATGTCTTTAAGGACAGCCAAGGCTTCTTGTAGTCATCCTCTATCAATCATGACCAGAAAATAGAGCTGCATTTTTCTTGAAAAGTATTTATCAATGCCTATTTTCAACATTCTCAAGAAAAACTATGCATCTCTGTCCTTTAAGTGTAAAGCAGTGGAATTGCTAGACAGTGAGCAGGGAATTTGCACTCCTTAGAAGGTTCCACAGGCACTGAATTGTGTAAGGAACTGTTGATCCTCTTTCATTCCAGTCAAAAATTTTTGGCTAGTCAGTGCTGAAAACAAAAGCCATAAAAGTTTGTTTCTTTCCATGGCAGCTCTCTGCTGCTTCTTGGTTCTCTGTGATCCAGTCTCTAAAAATTTGGAATTATACACATGCATGAATACCACTGAGACTGCAGTGAGTTGTGGACCAAGGCGGCTGACTGAACAATGGAGTTGAGGTTGACTCTGTATTACACCAATTAGCAAAAAAACTGCCCATAAATTAAAGATTGTTAATAGGATGTTGGAAATGTGCTGGTAAGAGTCACCTCAACCACCAAAGCAAAGGTCAAACAATGCCCTTCAACAAGGACCCCCAGGCCCAGGCGACGTTTGGGCGGAGACTAGGTGGAGTTTGGGTGGACACTGTTAATGAGTTCCTGGAACTAATATGCATGAGCACCGTCTATTATCAGAAAACTAATGTATAGTAATGAACACTTAATGCATATTTAACTCCCCTGTTGAATATGTATAGTTCTGTAGCATTTAAGACACTGACAAAACAGCAGTTGAGAGGTAAGGTAAAGTGTTATGCCCTTTGCCTCACAGTGCTGCTAATAAACATACCTGTCTCATAACTCTTGCAAGTTATGGGGTTTGTTTTGGCACATCAGCGGCTAGAAGGGAATGCAGAGCTTGAATACACATTTCTTTCTTACTGGAGAAAATTCTGATTGTGAGAAATGGTCAAGCCCTGGGCAGCATCAGCAGCTACTTCAAGGAAATTCAAATGCAATTTAAGAGAATTGAAATGACTTCAGATCAGTTCAGCTTTTGTAAGAGTCACAGTGAATTGCATCTTTGATAGCAGACAGCTGCAATATCTATTGATGTTTAGAGAAAAAAATAGAAAGTCATATCTCTATAGATTGGCCATTTGTCATATGAAATGTGTTTTTAAGAAAGCCGAGGAGGTAAGCAGAGCCTTAGCACTCATATATGGGAAATGGAAGTCTGTTTCCCTGATGAACCCAAGTGCCTGGAGGCAGAACAACTGGCAGCACACCATCTGTGCCAACAGCTGGGCAGAGCACTTCCTCCTACATTTCAGGAATTTAACATTTTGATTCCTCCTATTGCACCCAAAAAATCT
This sequence comes from Pitta sordida, assembly GCA_013390025.1. Taxonomy (NCBI): domain Eukaryota; kingdom Metazoa; phylum Chordata; class Aves; order Passeriformes; family Pittidae; genus Pitta; species Pitta sordida. Next base: position 33,286 of record WEKX01016657.1, on the reverse strand, counting down.
TCCAAAAAGCTCCTTGGTCCAGGTCCTCCTCAGAGATTCCCTTCTGCTCCTTCTGCTGAGGGGAAAAGAGGGTGCAGCAGAGCACCGGCAACCATGGCAGAGGAAAGAGAAGCATGTTTCCAAGTAGGAACACTTTGGTTATTAGCCAAAACACTGCAATTTTCAGCTGAAATGAATGCCATATTCAAATTTGCACCCTTGTTTGAGTTCCCACTCCTTTATTTCAGACCCCAATGAAAAATTTAGGAGTGAGAGTAAGAGGTGTGGAAAATAACAGGGTGAACATGGAAAAGCAATGCTATTATTTTTGTTTAATATTAATATGCCACTGGGACCTGGAAACAAATCACTTCAGCCCCTACCACAAGATGTATGAGACACACAAAGGGTGAATGACAGTTATGCCTTGAAGTGGATCCTAGCAGCATGCAGAAGCCTTACCCTAGTGGAAGGGAATCTATGCATCTTCAAAGCCATTTACCACAGCAATGAAAAAAAGACAAGCAGTACTTTCCTTTGACTTGGAATTCCCACTTCTGTTCAGCTGGGAATAGAGGCATAATTAATCATAGGACAGTCATATTTCACATAGTCATGCTTCCAGTTTCGCTTTTTTGGATCCTCACAGCGGGTTTTTCAGTGAAAACTCCTCACTTCCTCGGGGCGCTTTCCTGTTGGAGTATGCGCAGTGTCCCTGCTGCCCCATGGGGCGGGACCAGCCTGCACAAGGAGGGGCAGCTCACTCAGGGACCAGCTAGAGTCCCTCCCTTATGTGTGTTGTAAAGGTTATATGGCATCAGCGCTTTATGATGGCCGCTTGCCACGGGGCTGTGCCGCCTCCACTGGGCACAGCTCACCCTGGGCCCTCAGGTTGTGCCGTGACCATGGCTAATGCTGGTTCCACGGTCCCCACCCACCCCCCGCTGCCACTCTGTCCCTCCCGTGCCAGGGCTGAGTCCAGCTGCCTCCCAGGCACTGCCTCCCCTTCCTCTCCCTGCTGTGGGGATTCGCTCCCCCACCTGCTTGGCTCCTCATTTCTTGCCCCCTTCCCCCAGCCACAGCCACCTCCCTGGAGGCAGCAGGAGAAAGCTGGGACATGGGGCTGCAATGGCCAGGGCAATCTCAAGATAGCTGGAGGCAGCGGGGGTGGGGGAGTGGGTTTGGCTAGGGTTTGCACTGCCAGGAAAAAAGAGAACAAAAAAAGATCCGTCCTCAGGCACAACTTGGCAGAGATGGGAAGGGGGGGGATGTGTGGCAGAGACGGGATGGGGCGGGGGAAGAGTGTGTTTGTGTGGTTGTGTGTCATGGAGGCACTGTTTCCATAGGAACAAGTGGGAGGAGGTGGTGGCAGAGCCGCCTCCTCTCCCTGCTTCCCCCTCCCAGCCCCCCACCATGCCCTCAGTGGCACACACACATATAAACACACACACACACACACATACACAAACACACACAGACACAAACACCGCCCCTGCCAAGGTGCACACTCCTTTCCATCCCGGGCAGATGCAGCCGTGAGTGCAGCTCCGTTCTGCCTGGAATGGATAGAGGCTGTGAGGGGGACACTGGCAAGCACTTGCTTGAAACATTTTTCAGTCCATCCATGAGAAAAGCTTCTGAGAAACAAATTCACCGCTTTCCTCTTCTGACAGTGGCTGGTGGGAAGCTGCCCCTGCCTCCCGGCTTAAGTTGTATTTAGAGTTAGTGATTGTCCTGGCCACACACCCATGAAGCCACTCCCTCAGCCCCGGAGATTGGAAGGACACCTTCTCCACCACACACCGTGCTGTGTCCTGAGGAGGACTGGGCAGTGGCTACAGGCAGGACATTCATGACACAGGATGGAAAGTCCCTGCCACACCAGCACAAAGCACTTGCAAGGTCCCAGCAGTGAAGGGTTGTGGGATTCACATGGCTGCCCTGCGGAACCATCCTGGCACAGGATGGTCCTGGCGCTTGAGATGCCTTCCGGGAGCCATCCTGGGAAGCCCACCCTGGCCAGCTCCCATAGTGGAGTGGCATGGTACAGCGGTGGTGGTGGCAAAGCTGGGAATCCCCCACACTGGCTCCTGCAGGGAATCCCAGGGACTCCTTGGGCAGGGAAGGGGCAGGGGAGATTCCCCTCATTCCCCTGTGCTGTGAGAGGGTGTGAGGTGGTGGCAGAAATGGCCTTCAGTGTTTTGGGATTGTGGGGGGCGGAGCAATGGGTGGGGCTTATTTGTATTATCATGACACCTTGTCGTGGTTTGACCCTGGNGGAAGAACATTCCTACCCCTTTTCTAGTAGGTCTGTGGGGTCTTCAGGCTTTCAGCCTCTCCACGTAGGTTCTGAACTGGCACTCTACATCTTGCTACTGAGTTTTTTTTCTTCTCTCCCAAATATGTTTATTCACAGAGACGTCTCTATCTCTATAACCTTGAATGCCATGGCAGTGACTGAGATCCAGGCAAGAGCTGAGCTGTTAACCCCCTTGCTGCCAGACCAGCAAAAAAACCTAAACCCGGACACACCTATTCTCACAGAACAGGGAATTTGTGGCACCTGAGGAGTCCTGAACCCCCATGACTTCTGAGGTATTACTGTATTTAAATTTCTTTCTGCCTTAATCAGAGCTGTGCAAATAATTTTTCAGTTCAATGGTTAAACCAAAATAATAACTGTAGAAATATTTTTAAGTTGTCTGAAATGAAACTTCAGGCTGCCTCAAATATTTTCAGTGAGCACAGATATTTTATTTGATTTCAAATGCAATGGTGACTCTTCACTTCTAGTGCTCTTTATTTATTTTAAACACACAGAGATGAATTCGTCCCTGAAAAGTTATTTTGAAGGAAAAAACCCACAGATCTCATAAGCATTCAAATTAACAGTTATGGCTGTCCTATCTCTTTCCCCGTTTTCTTGTTTAATCTTTTGTCTTCGTTTTATCGAAGACAGATATGGTTTATTGTTAAATTATATGAGACAAAATGCTAGGCAGGATGGATTGAGGGAAAGAATAGACTTTTTATCTATCTATCTATCTATCTATCTATCTATCTATCTATCTATCTATCTACATGTAAATATTTCGTACCTCCTCCCAACAGGGAAGAGAGTGAGTGGGAAAATGAGGAAAGGAAAAAGGAGAAGAGAAAAAGTAATAAAAGGAAGGGAACAAAACAAAACAAAACAGCTTAGGGGGAAAAAAGGAAACTGTTTTATGACTGCCCTTTTTCTGCTGGGGATGTGGAAGGATGAACATGATGTGGAGGAGATAGATGAGTGCCGAAATGCTGCAGGAAGTTGCCACATGACTACCTTGTCTACGTGCAGGGAGCGACCATGAGGAGTCTATGTCTCAGCTGTCACCACCAGGAAGGGAAGAGACCCAACCCCCTGTGCACTGGGTTTAAAAAGCCCTGCCACCACAGCTCTGCTTCCACTCTCCCCCTTTCACCAATCAGCAACTGAGTAGTGTGTTGTTGTGGCTGGATACACAAAAGAGTTTGCGGTGACCTTGCAGCGAGAAACAGAAGAGGCTGCCAGCAACATGTCTGCTGCTGGCTGCAGACATGCAGTCTGCAATCTGGCCCCAGCCATGCTGCCACAGGAGTGCAGAGCCAATCTTTTGGAGCAGTGGAGCCACCACTCACACAGAAACTGCCACTGCTGCACACTGGGAGGTGTGGGGCAGCAGCCAGGCAGCCCTGGAGGAGGCCTGCTGAGCTCCGCCATCCCTTGCGCCACTCACTAGGCACAGCATCGGCAGCCAGCCCTGAGCCGCAGCCTGAGGGTAGTGGCCCGCCCAGCCCTCCTCCTCCCACCAAGCAAAACCAAAGAAATTAAAAAGATTTTTCAACAGAAAAAACAGAAACCAGAAAGTTATCCCAAATCTTTTCACCAAATTTACATTAAGTATCACCTCTGATTGTCGTCCCCTGGCAGCTGATTGAGCTTGTCCAAAACAAGTGATATTGTCTAAAACAACCATTGTGGTTGTCATCTCCCTGAAATGCATTCAAAAAGACGTTCCAGAACTGGCTGTAAGCAGAAACTGTGCAGAGCAACGGGTAAGAGGGATGGGAAAAGAAGTGAACTGACCTGAACTGACTGCTTGAAACTGTGATATGTTATTCCTCCAGAGGTCTTTCTTTACAAAAAAATCACCTCTTCTGTTTTAACACTGATGCAGAAATCACATCACAAAAATGCTTTCTCAAACTTCTCCCATTTGCCCTCAACTTACATTCACTATATTTGACAAAACAGGTATTACCAGGGACAAGAAAACTCACATGCCTCTCATTTGGCTGAAGAAATCTTGTGGCCCTCATGGAAAGTATCGTCATGGATGTACTGGGAGGCATGCTGGATGTGGCCCATGGGCTCCTATTAGTACAGTCATCCCTCAGTTATTCACGCCTTTTTATTAGCAGCTTCTCATATTCGCAGAAAATTTTCCCGCAGTACTTACTCATTTATTCATGGAGTGGTGCAATCCCGGCATGTGGCATCAGCTCCAGCTGGCCCTGCCAGGAGTCAGCAAGCCTTTAACTGTAACACAGAGACCCACGTGGTGCCTGTTCTTGCTGTTCTGGCATTGGCAGCCAGCCTGGACTTGCCAGCGCATGTGTGCCCATGTGCATATCTGCATATGCATAGCCTCAGGCAAAGCACCCCTGCCAGTGCTAGTTGCTGCAGTTAAAGGGAAAAACCCCAGACTTCCACACTTCTTGCTGCCGTAAGGAGTACTGATGTCACAGTGTTCCAAAGTCGCCATATTTCTGGCAATGATTTTCCACATCAATGTCCAATCCATATTTGCAGATATAAGGTTCCATGGGAGCTGTGGGAGACCCCAAATCTGCAAATACGAAGGGATGACTGTACCATGAGATGTAGCAACGTATGGCTGCCCAGGCCCTCTTTGCCCCACGAATGTTCATTTTCATTATTCACACGATTCATTTTTATTTGCTGTTATCACCCATCCTCTTTGCCCCCTGCAGGAGACGATGGATCAAAGCTTGAGGGACTCAAATGTCTGGCAGGATTTTTGCCTCATCCAGTCTCAATACCAAAATGACTAACCCTGACTGAGGAATGCAGGGATTCAGTCACACACTGTGGCATCTGTTCAGCACCCACAGACCATTTGGCTTCTGCAAAAGCCGGAGAGGCGTGCTGTATCTGAGGCCTTTGCTCACATTTCCAAATACTGGGTCATGTTTTGAGTCATACCTTGTGAAAGCTGTATCCTTACAAAGAGCATGAAGAAACCTGGGATACCCAGCTGGGCTGGATGTGCTGCTGTCTGGGGCTGGAGGCAAGGAAACAACACAATTGCTTCAGTAATCCCTTAGCATTCCCTTCCTAAGTAGCCAACCTTACTTTTAGTAATTATGAGGCCCGGATTCACACTGTTTAAACTCTAGATGCCTAACAAAGAGAAACAGATCCTTCCAGACAGGCTGGGGCCTGCCTGAGGCCTGAGTGTTCCTCTGCCTTTCCCAGGCTCATCTGTTGTAAGAGCTAAGGGATGATCTGTACTTGATTTGCCTGTGCCCAGTGACTGAGCCCCTGAAGGGATAGTGGGATGGATTCAGAAATGTGTGTTAATTTTTTTGGTTCAAAGTGCTCAAGATTGGAAATGAGACTGTGCATATGGATTCATTAACTTGGTACCCTGTAAGTGTGAGAGGTACCTTTTTAAACACGAGAAATAAAAAAGTCATTCAGTCCTCTGAGAAAGAGAAGAAGAGAGAAAATGAGAGCAGCAGGTAATTTATTGGTGGTTTAACAAGAAGCTGCAAGCTGAGAGGAGGGGATAAGACATACAAAGTCCTGTAAAAACAATATCTCTGTTGAGCCTATGATATTTAGTGTCCAGAGTTACGAATTTCAGTACCCTGGTTTGTCTCTTGCTGCTCCTATTTCAGACATGAAGAAGGACCTGGGAACTCTACAGCCTGTCCCTTCTATGCACCTCTGTAAATTGCTCCTATAAAAAATATTGCCTTTTCTGAAAAATCTTGCCTCCAGCACCTCCTCAGAGCCCAGCTATTCCCAACACAGCAGCGCAGATATCAGGGCTTGATCACACCCAGAATCACACAGTGACCCAGCACACAGTGAGAACAAAATGCTTCCAAAGCAGCAGAACATGTGCTGCCCTGCCTGATGTATCACCGTGTCCTGCCATGGATGACTGACAATAAAGCAAGGCTACAGAGATGCATGCGTGCCTCTGTCTCCCTGTAGGACTAAAGCCAGTCTCTCCTGCAAAATGCAGCAGCTCTCTTGTGCTCGGAAGGTTCGGGCGTTTGTTACTCCTGGTCTGCAGATACAAACTGGCAGAACCTGGCGGTCATATTACCCAAGCCTCCCTTCCCCTTTTGTCTCAGTGACTGTTCAAAACAAACCTCTAATGGGAGAACTCTCTCTCATCTGGAGCATCCTTGCCCTGTCCCTCTGGTTTGTCTTGGAGGAGAGAAAAGATGCAGAGTACACAGGAATCACCACCTGAGCACACACAACAGAAGAGAACTTCTCTTCGGATGAGGAAGGCTTTTCCAGCCTACTTCCTACCACATGGCTTCACATGAGAGCCAAGAGCATCACTCACCCTCTAGCGGCACAGCCTAAGGATCTACCATAGCTGGAAAAACAGCAATCCCTAGACTGCTCTTGGCTTGTCTCCACCTTGCTTGGAGTGACTCACTTTCTGCAAGTTACTGGCAAAAACGGTACAAAGTCAAATCCTATATGAAGTATTTATATCAGAAGGAGGGGAGGGAGGTGTGGGTTGGGGGTGAGGGTTTCTTACTTCTTTTGCAGAGAACCAGGAAGAAAGGCTCCAAGTAAGGAAGCCTGATAGTGATGGCTAGGTCTGTAGCTTAATGCCAAGCCATGCTGACCTCGCACTGCCTTATCTGGCTACCTCTGTCTCACTGCATGAAACCCCTTTATCCTGAGACCTTTCCTCAATGAAAAAGGTGTTTTGCAGGATGCTTTGGGGCTGTCCCTTGGGCTGCCTTTCATCACTCTACCTTGGCTCCACTGAAGAATGTCAGCTGACAAGCCACAGAGATTTCCATGAAGTTCCTCCCCTCAGGAGCTCAACTCTCCAAAATTCAATTAGCTTAAAAACAGGAGTTTGAAAGGCACAACAAATGTTGATATCTTCTCATTTTCCTTAGAGCTTTTGTTTCAAACTGTTGCCTGCAGCCAAACAAGATAGAAATGTAATTCTGGAAAAAAATATCCATGGCTTTCACTCAACTATATGGCTGCCTAAGCTCAGGCTAACAGGTATGGATACCAATGCAGTCACTGGAGCCTGCCACAGGCAGGATCAAGGAGGTAACAAAGTACAAGCATGCTGACCTGTGGGATTTTCCACATATTTAGAAAGGGGGTGGCAGATCACATGGAGATGTCACTTAACATTTAAAAAAAGTTCATTTTCTCCTGGAAGATGCAACTTTCCAAAGACCTTGTCTTAGGGATTTACTAAAGGCAGCTGGGCATGGGGCAGGGATCTCAAAGGAAGGTAAGGTGTGTCCTTCAGATTTGGGTTTTGGAACTCAGAGTGAAATTTTATGCTCTTAAGATATTTCATGTCTCAACATCAAATATAATCTCAAGGTCCTATTCTTGCACAGTAAAGCCATCAGACATTTTTATGGGACTGAATGGTCTTGCCTATTTGCTAAGCTGAGATACACTGACCCTCAGCCTTCAGCAAAAATGTTTCCTGTTCAGGTATCTTCATCAGGCAGTTCTGGGTCTGTCTCCCGAATGATGGCCTCTGTTCCCTGGAGTGGAGTGCCTTTCTTGTATGAATGATAGGAGAGAGGAGACTGGATTCATGGCGACAAGAGTGAAGGTCCCTTTTGCAGTTTAGCTAAAGGAAGAAAGATTTTGTGGTTGATTTTTTTCATATTATCACACAGTTTAAAAAAAAAAAAGCGTGTGAAATACAATTCTCCTCCCTGCTGTGGCGCTGGGACCTCCATACCACTCAGAGATGCCACTGCTGGTGCTGTTCCCTGGAGTGGCACCTGCCTGCACAGGCAGGTAGGAGGTAGAGGAGGAGGGAAATCCCTGAAGTAAAATTACCGTGAGAACTGAGTAGGATAAAACCTGGAGTATGGAATTTTGCTCTCTCTCTCATTCCTGGGAACTGACCCACAGGAAGAGCTGTGCTGCTTGGAGGGGTTCTTCCCATGTCGCTGGTCCTGCTGCCTCCCAAAGAGGGAGAGAGGATCCTCCACTGTTCCCTGAAGCCATTCCCTCCTGAAAGCAACTTGGGAAAAACTGTGCTGCTTGAGTCCCATCATCACCACATAACCCTCCATTAGAAGCCATGGGGCTGTTTTCTTGGTGTATAGGGCCCCTTTGTCTCCAAACAAAAAACTCTTTTCAGGTTCTTCTCAGTTTAACCAAGAAGGGAGAGAGTGGTTTTGGTTGACATTGTTTTGCTATTGTTTTTGGCTTATGTACTCTCTTTGTTTTTCTTTTTCCCCCTGCTAATTAATAAAGAGCTATTTTTTCACTTACATCCAGGCATTTTTAGTCTCTCTCTCCCTACTGGAGAAAACCAGGGGTATTGAATCCAGGGGAGGAGACGTCTGTCTCCAGCCCTCCAAATAGTCTCAAACCCAGACAGTCCCAAAGCCGCTGAGAGATGTGTGGAGGGACAGAAGTCCAGCCATTGTGCTGCTCAGGTTGTGCCTGGAGACTACTGAGACCTGCAGAGGCTGAAAGATGTCAGATCAAATTTGGGGAAGGAAGGTTGTTTGAGGATGAAGAATAATACTACAATAGACAACTAAGAAATATAATAGCAGAAAATAGAGACCCCAGGGAATGTCTTACTTCTTTCTCCTGCCTGAGGGAATACCCAGTCTATGTGGTCCATCCCAGGAGAGGTTTATCCTGTCAAGTCTATTGAAGTGACCTGGGACCTCTTCTCATGCCCCTGTATATTATATGACTGGCTTAAACACTCCTTGAGAAAACAGGATCACTTTTTCCCAGTCTGTCCTCAGCAGACTTGGAGAAAAGTCACTGTGTCCTATGTATGGCCTGAAAGAGTCTTTGGACTCTAGACACCTTGCTTCCCAGTCACTAATTTGGGACTGAAATGTTTCGGGGCTCTTCTATCCAATTTCAGAATTAACAAGAACATCACCACACACCCTTAAGAAAATGAAGATGTTAGTGAATGAAATTCTTAGCTCTCATAAGTGTTCTCTGATATCTGTGGGGACACAATGGGCCTAATTCTCATGCCCAGGAGGGGCTGTTTATGTTGCTGCAGTGAAATAATTGCTATCTAGGTTTTGCTGTAAATCCAAATTAGGTTCCTAATGCTGCTGCTGGGGAGAGGATTAAATTTATCACAAGCAATAGGTATGTAATAGTTTGTATTCCTCAAGCAAATCCTTCTATGGCAGAATGAAAGATTAGACATTGTGTATGTAACACAAATGGAAGGACTTTTTTTCTTCATGTTAGGCGAAGTAGCAAAAATAATTGGTCTCCTTTCCAACTTTTCTGTATTGACAGATGTTTTATAATTTATTTTCCTGTGGAAAACATGCCAAAATGAAACAAAAGCTAGCAAAACCAACTACCATTACACTGACAAATAAAAATGCTGAGAGGAGTCTACATGGAATATGAAGTCAGTAAAATGTGCTATCAGCCTTGGTCCTGTATTCAGGCAGGGATGAGAGGTGCCAGAGGTGCTCACACTAGAGAAATGGAAGAAGGCAAGGGTAAAGATTTTCAGCTTTCCTTCTGAGGTTAAAGTTCAGTGGAGAGCCATCACTGACACAATGATGGACTGACCATCCAAGTGTTCACAGACCTAGACTTGAGCAGTGACCAAACTACTATGGTTTTCTGCTAGTAAGGTGCCCACTGAGAAGAACTGGAAAAGCAACAGGGGACTTTTACAACAGGAACCACCAGGAGGACATGGCTGTGCCATGTGTGATACCATTAGGTATAAGGAGCTCTTTGGGCACCAAATTCCTTATTAATTCCAGCAAACAAGGTCGTTACTGCGGGGAGCTTAGGCAACTGCGGGGGGCGTGTAAATAAGCAACTAAAAGGCAGTTTGCGCGGCAGTTCGTGCGGGCAGGGCAAGCAGGCAGGGTGGCAGGAGAGGTCTTGGCAGGTGCTGTCTCCCCTTCCTCCCCCTGTCAGGCATGGCCAGAATCAGGTGAATGGCAGCCATGGCCAAAACCACAAGGGCGGCTAAGAAGGCCAAAACCACAAGGGAGGTTCGGATGCAAGCCACCCCTGTGACAGTGGACGTGGCTGTCCAGACCTCTGGCTGAAGGGAATGCCTGAGCCTGCTAGGAGCACAGGAGGTCAACCTGCAAAACACCTGTGCTTGCTGTGAGCTGGTACACGACCTGCTCTCCATGATAACAGAGCTAAAGGAAGAAGTAGAAAAGCTGAGGATTAATAGCAGTTANGCTCTTTAAGCAACTACAGACAGCCTCAAGATCGGCTGCCCTAGTTCTTGCAGGAGACTTTAATCTGCCTGATATCTGCTGGGAACTTAACACAGCAGAGAGGAGACAGTCCAGAAGGTTCTTAGAGGTAGTCGAAGACTGTTTCTTGATTCAACAAGTGAGTGAGTCTAGCAGGGGGGAGCTGTCCTTGACCTATTGTTCACAAATAAGGAAGGGTTGGTCAGTGATATTGTGGTTGGAGGAAATCTGGTATGCAGTGATCATGAAATCATAGAGTTTTCAATCAGCAGCGTGATAAGAAGGGGCATGAATCAAACCTCCATGCTCGACTTCCGGAGGGCTGACTTTGGACTGTTTAGGAACTTGATTAAGAGGGTACCATGGGAAAAAGCCCCTAATGGCCGCGGGGTCCAGGAGGGCTGGACATACTTTAAGAATGAGCTCATGAACGCACAGGAGCAGGCGGTCCCAATGTGCCGAAAAATGAGTCAGAGGGGCAGAAGACCGACCTGGATGAGCAAAGAGCTCCTGAAAGAACTAGGGGAGAAAAAGAGGATATACAGCCTTTGGAAAAAAGGGGAGGTGAGTCAGGGTGTGTTTAAGGAAGTTGTTAAGCAGTGCAAGAGAAAAACCAGAGATGCAAAAGCTCAGATGGAGCTCAACTTAGCTGTTTCTGTCAAGGACAATAAGAAATGTTTCTACAAGTACATTAGCAGTAAAAAGAGAGGCTGCAACAACCTCCTCTCCTTATTGGATGCAGAGGCTAATATAGTAGCCAAAGATGAGGAAAAGGCAGAAATACTTAATACGTACTTTGCCTCTGTTTTTAACAGTAAAACAAACTGCCCACAGGACAACTGGACCAGCAGGGGCATGGAAGGTGTTGGGGTGCAGTATAACCCCCTTGTAATCCAAGAGGAGGTAGTCAGAGACTTGCTGAGTGGCTTGGACCCTCAGAAGTCCATGGGACCAGATGGAATCCATCCAAGGGTGATGAAAGAACTAGCAGACGAACTCGCCAAGCACTCTCCATAATTTGATGCAGAACTGCTACTGAGCTAGGATAACTACACATGACGTGAGGCTACCACATCAGGGCACCTTTCAGGGCTGTTCAGCTACACATGACCATCTGGTCAACTCCTGAGTGCATCAGTGTTCCCTAAGAGATCGATACTATGCATGATTTGCAAAGATATCTAACCCAGCTTCTCAGTGACCTGCTAACAGGTCTGGTGACAAGGCCCATCATGCTCTTCACCAAGCCCTCAGTTCCTCTGTAGCAATACTGAGCTTAGAGCCCGGATTGGCTCTGTCCCTCCCTCACTCCATCCCTCCCTTGCATGTAAGCAAGTCAAAATAGCTTATTAGCAGTCTGATTGCATTCCACTGCTTATCATTTATTCATTCTGATTTCTGAACCAGACATAATAAATACACCCACTGTAAGCTCTGAATGCCCCCTTCCAGGATGTAAAGCACATTGTAACCAATAAATATGCAGAGCCGTGCTTGCACTGCCAGTGGCTGGCAAAACCCATATTCACTTCCTTCAATTCCCAGGGTATTGGAAGGGAGGTATGCTAGAAGGCACGACTGTCCAAAAGATAGTCTAAATAATTTTTTCTTCTTCATCTTGCTTCTGGCTTTTATCCTACACGTATCAAAGTCAAAGCAATCACTGCTATAGGGGGATAAGACCAGGTCTGAGGGTCAAGGGTGCAAACCATGCTTCAGAAACTAGTTCCAGTTTTGGAAAGCTATTTAGAAGGCAGTAATTTGAAGAGTATCTGTCTATCACCCTGAGAAGCCACATACAGTGCAAGCCTAGAGTGAAAGTAATGTGGTTTTCAGTACACAAGGTTATTGCTGTAATGTGAAGGGCAACATGCTTAATGCACCTATTTCTCCAGGTACTGAGACAGCTCAAGGCCTTTGCAGTCTACCTGCTCCTACCATGTCTCCATCAAACCTGGGAAACAGCAGGTATGCATGAAATAACACAAAATGACAACCCCACAGATCTAGCTGTCAGCATCTGTAACATACATAGTGGTCATCTGCTAAAACATACTATCCAAAGCTATCTTAGAGAAAGCAAATAGAAAACAAAGTAAATCTCAGATAAAGAGCAAACAAAAAATACAAGCAGAAAAAGTAAACCCCGCCAGAATAATTTCTGCATTTAAAAAATTGACACTTCAGTTGCAGAGGTATTTTCAACCATGTTACTGGATTTGTGCTCTGGAAGAAACGGAGTGATTTAGCTGGTTTCACCCCTGAGCTGAGGAAAAATCAGAATCAAGACAAAGTCTAAGAAACCAGGTCTGGAACAAGGGTTCTCCTGCTCAGTTTGTCTATTAATACTGGGAGTTACACAGCTAAAGGTATTAAGCAAAGTACTGTTGCTTGCCACTTCAGAACTGAGGTCTGAGAAACCCTTCATGCACAGGCACTCAGATTCTTTTGGAGCTTCAGTGGGTATTAGAATGAGATGCGTGTTAGAAACTAGTTTATATCACCACTATAAGACGCACCAAGTGCTAGGACAAATACTCCATTTTCTGTTCTTCTTGCAGAAGCCAATTTTGGGATAAGGGAAAAGCATTTATATCTAATCCAATGGGTTTTTGGGTTTAAAGCTCTAGTCACTGGACATATCTAGAGATCTGCAGGGTTTCATTCGCTTGTAGGATACTTGTGGTTGCCTTTAAAAGCTGAGGAACAAGCTCCGGATGTGGAAGCTTTCAGTAATGTCAAAGGAGGTTTCATTTTCAGAAAGAATTCAGTATCTTTACAAATGTCTAGCAAAGAACAAAGTAGGCAAAATGAGAACCCTGCTTGAAACATATGAATTACAAATTCCCTGATCATTTTTATCTGCCCAGTCATCCATGCCCTCCCCAAGGAGTTCTGTACTGCAGTACGAGTTCTCAGATATGTCGGGAATATCAGGCAATGGCATTAATATGCTCCCCTATAACTAAGCCAGTTGCAGTTGTTTGGAGGCAGCAAAGCTTTTAGCCTTTCAATATGCAGTTTGTGTGTAGTAACATGTGCAGAACAGTGCTCATCAACTCACACCATAAGAAATTCAGATGCAGACAATCCTGCTTCACACAACTCCTTCAGCACAGAGTATTCAAGAAGGGAAGCTCCCACATAAGTCAGCCAACACATAATTGTTAAAACTTTCACGGTGTTGCCAGTCAGATGAAGAGAGCTCATTCATCCAAGCACTAACAGCTTTCATTGTTGACACTGTCATTTGGCAATGTTGAGAGGAAAATGAAGGGAAGGAAACTCACAAATCCCAAACCTCTTTTTATCTTAGGTCTTGCCCAAAGCTGTTTGGCACTTCCAAGTCAGGAGGCCATGCCTAAAAAGTAAACAGCACTGCCCTGTCCCTGCTAAATTATGTTTTCCTCCCTCATGCTGTTGCTTGGGAATATGTCAAAGCTATGATATGGGGAAGTGATAATGCTGACAACTAGTGTATAGTGCTTGAGCCCCCCTGGTAGCACTATTTATTTAGATTTAACAAGTAACTCCACCCCATCATGCTGTACCTGCCTCCCCAGCTAGATGAGGGGAGCCAGGCCGGATGTTCAGGCTCCCAAATTTCAAGCCTGTTACCTTAAGTTCAAACCTGCAAGTGACAGAGGCAGTGTTAGAAAGGTACTAGGTATGGCCCATACCTGCAGCCTATCTGGTCAGAAGGAACATGGAAATCAGGCTGGCAGGAGGAGGAGGTACATATTCCTTCTACTCTTTCTGTTCCTCCTCTTCCTTGTGTTCATTATTTTGCTGTCTCCTCCCCCAGCCCTGTTCTCCTCTCCCACTTCAACCTTCATAGACCTTCAGAAACGTTTTATATAAAATCCATACATTATAAAAACATTATAAAATTTATTTACAAAAAATTGATATATAAATTATATGAAATGTCTTCAGATAGAGTTTTGTATTAAATTTACATAATTTTAAAAACCCAAAAACAAAATGGGGGGAGGCAGGGCACAGAGCTGGATGTTTTCTGTTGACTCTCTACAGCTGATTGTTGTTTTTAATGGAGAAGCACCATTTTCTCAGACAGTTCCTTCATACATTCCATACATTCTCTGTGTTAAGCACACAAATATGGAAGCCTATTGAGGTGGGCATCCAGTGGCTTGGGAGCACAGAGATAAGCACCTTGTTTCAACACCAGGTTTTCTTCAATAGAAAGCCGAAACAGTTTAAGAGCTTTGGTCCATATTGATAGTTTTAAAAAGCTGGGAAAGCTACCCCAGAAAGCCTTTGCCTTTCTTTATGGTTGGTATCCTAGAGCTCTGCCTTGCCACAGTCACAGAAAGTTTTCCACACAGCCTTTTTCTAATTATAGTACAGACAGCTTTCATCGGGGATCTTTTAGCTGTTTCCATGCCAGTCCCAAGTGAGAGTGTGTCTGCTCTACATTTGTGCCTCCTATTCACCAGAGCAGCACATATATTGTGACAGGGAATAGGAAAATGGACACCTGTAGACCAGTATCGATTATAGGCAGCTCAGTATCCCTCCACTGCCTCCAGCCAGAGCAGGCTCTGTTCCCTCTATATCTGTAGTGCTGCCTGTAACAAGGTGCCTTTATCACCCTTGGGGACTAAATGATTAGTGGCTGCCTACAGAGTGCCAAAACCTGACTTGGTAATGAAATGAAAATTAAAATGGTAATTAAGCTTTCCTAACAAGAAAAAGACAGACTCAAAGGAACTGAACATAAAAAGAAAATAAGAAAAGCTCTTTCAAAATTAACTTCACTATTTTTAGCCTTGCTTTCCTTTTCAGGGACGATAACATTGCATTAATATAGTGTCTTCCATGTATTTATCAATTAAGGGTTCCACTACAAACCAGGAAGTGAAGAGTGCTGTCTTGGCCAAAGAATACCTCCTAAACCAGGGACAGAGCCCAGACTTTGAAAATTCCACATCCTGAAGTTCCCTCATCCTAGTGTCCTTCCCTTTCTTCAGTCCCTTTTCAAAGAAATCTCATAATGCAAGAGAATAAACCCAAACATCATCACTCAAATAGCCTCTTAGAATTATTACCAGGGGGCAGAATAGAGTGGAGAGCTTCCTGAATGTCCACTATCAGAGAATTACAGAGTCATAGAACTGGTTAGGATGGAAAAGACCTTAAGATCACCTTAAGATCACATCTTTTAACTACCTCCAAGGATGGTGAGTCAACCACATCTCTGTGAAGCTTATTTAAATGCTTCACAACCCTTACAGTGAAATTTTTTCCTTATGTCTAATGAAAATTCACCATGCCTTGTGTACTGTCCATACAGCTCTCTAGCCCTCCTGTTAGGATGGAATGATGTCTAAATTCCCCCCCACACTATTTGTAGCTGAGTGACTTTTCTTGTCCTGCTCCTACCATACAAAGACTTCCTTGGTCTGCTCTGTAGGTGGGTGATGTGTTGCAGAAAGAGGATGAAGCCAGGATGCAGGGAGAAATAGAATTACCAAATTCCTGACGTCAGAAGCACCAGGAGATCCTGGTCTGGCATCTGCATCTTTGAGAGCCAGGGAGCTGCCCACTAATCACCCCACTTGGAAAGTACTGAATCATAGTATCGAAAAATGGTCTGGGTTGGAAGGGACCTTAAAGATCACATAGTTCCAATCCCCTGCTATGCTGCATCTTATTTCATGTTTTATTGCTTACACTGTAGGTCTGTTGATGTTGCTTTCCCATCTCTCCTGGGTGCCAGCCCAATACTACAGTACCATCCAAGGCCCAAAATCTTGCTCCTCTCTGCCACAGTGCCCAATCCACACTCTTACAGAATGGCTCAATATAGACAATCTCCCAGAAGAATTAAGGAGAAAGAAAACAATGCAATCAATCACTATTAATGAGCGCAGGATGATTGCTTACAAGCTGTTTTTATGTTTTAGTCAATGCCTTTGATCTCTTATGCAGATGAATGCTGGCACTATGTCAAAAGGCAAACTATACTCTGCTCACTGGGGCCTAGTGCTACGTCCTTCTGCAGAGAGTGGGTTAAGCAAAAGAAGGGCATGAGTTCAACCTGCTGATTCATTGCACAGCACTGGGCAGCGGTTGCTGGATGGGAATAATGTGAATCTTCCAATGTGAAGATCTGACCTCAGGGCCAAAACGTCAACAAGCCAATCCAGCAGGCTTTTTTTGGGAAGGGAGGTAGACAAGGGGGACAGACGACTGTACAACTATGAAATGAAGGCTAGATTTCTCAAAAAGCTTGGAATTTGTAGTTATTGCAGTACTTAATATATGGCTGGATTCCACAAAGCACATAGGAAACCTGTGGTAAGTGAAATCTTGTGGAGATCACCTGCTGTAACTCCCATGTCATTACTAAAACCAGCTGGAAAGTGAGGTGGGGAGGAAAAACTAAAGCAAAATAGTAGACTGTCCAAAAAACAGAGGGCTGAACACACTGTTCACAGGTTCACAGTTATTCTGAGTTGGAAGGGACCCACAAGATCATCTAGTCCAACTCCCAAGCAAACGCCCACCCAGGGATCAGGTTTACAACAGTGGAACCATGGGCACCACACTCCATCCATCCAAGCCTCCCACCAACTAGACCATGTCACTGACCTCATCATCGAGTCTGCTCTTGAACACCCCCAGGGATGGTGACTCCACCACCTCCCTGGGCAGACCATTCCAATGAGAGATCACTCTCTCTGTGAAAAAACTCTTCCTAACATTCAGTCTAAACCTCCCCGGAAGAGCTTAAGGCCATGTCCTCTTGTTCTGGTGTCCTCANGACTCCACTAGTGACTGGCTGCCACCTGGATGTGGCACCATTCACCAACACTCTCTGAGTTTTTCTATCCAACCAGTTCCTAACCCAACATAAAATGCTTCTATCCAGTCCACGCTCTAAGAGTTTCTCCTGAAGCTTATTATGGGAAACTGTGTCAAAGGCTTTGCTAACATCCCAGTGCACAACATCCACGGCCTTTTTATCATCAACCAGGCAAGTCACCAGACCACAAAAGGAGATCAGGTTGGTCAGGCAAGACCTGCCTTTCCTAAATCCATGCTGACTACTTCTAATGTCATGGTCATTTTGCACACAAGACTATCTGTTCCATGACTGTGCCAGGGACTGAGGTCAGGCTGACAGGTTTGTAATTACTCTGATCATCTTTGCTGCCCTTCTTGTGGATAGGTGTCACATTAGCCAATTTCCAGTCTTGTGGTACATCACCCGTAAGCCAGGACTGTTGGTAAATTATGGAGAGTGGCTTGGTGAGTTCATCTGCTAGTCCTTTCATCACCCTTGGATGGATCCCATCTGGTCCCATGGACTTATGAGGATCTAAGCCACTCAGCAAGTCTCTGACTACCTCCTCCTGGATTACAAGGGGTTTATATTGCACCCTGACTCCTTCCGTCAGCCCACAAGTCCAGTTTTCCTGCAGGCAGTCTGTTTTACTGTTAAAAACAGAGGCAAAGAAGGTATTAAGTACTTCTGCCTTTTCCTCATCGCTACTTACTATGTTCCCTTTTGCATCCAATAAGGAGATCAGGTTGTTGCAGCCTCTCTTTTTACTGTTGATGTATTTATAGAAACATTTCTTACTGTCCTTTACAGAAATGGCTATGTTGAGTTCCATCTGGGCTTTTGCCTCCCTAGTTTTTCTCCTGCATGACTTGACGACTTCCTTAAACTTACCCTGACTTACCTCCCCCTTTTTCCAAAGGCTGTACATCCTCCTTTTTTCCCCTAGTGTATTTAGTAGTAGCTTTCCAATGGGTAGAAATGACTACATTAAAGGAAGGGAAGAATACAGGAATGATTTCGAACAAGACTAGTGTTTTCTCATTTTGTTTGTTTGGTTTTTGTCAGGGATTGTCTGTATTTATACAACGCCTAAAGCTGCTTCTCCTTGGCTCAACCATTATGGTAATAATGAGAAGAACAACAGCAGCGGCTCTGCTATGTATGCTAACGCCCAGGTACTAAAGAGAGAGCAGTATATACGTTGCTGAGAAAGTTGAAGAGAGAAAACAACAATGACAACATATGACAGAAATATTTAATGGTAACTGTATAAACAGTGGAAAACTGACAGGCCAGAACTTTAGTGAAGAAGCATAATCCTGCTGAAAGGATACATTATAAAGATAATAAATGAGGTAAACGGTGATGAACTGTTGGAAAAAGAGAACATTGTAAGAGGAATGTGTATTTTTTCCTTTCTTATTTTTTTAAACTAATTCTTAAGACGAAGGTAGAAAACAGGAATAAATTCTCAAATAAAATATGAAGATTTTTTTTATTCATAGCACAAAGAAACAAGCTGTGAACATGAGATTCTTTAGGACAAAGATGATTAGTGGAGTGTGAGATATGTGAGCAGGCCATAATGATAAAACTGATGTATTCAGGATATTTCGCAAGAAATAAGGACCAGAAATAAAAGAGAAGCTGTAGGATCACAAGTAAATTAAATAAAACTTAAAGCAAAACTGCAAGATGAAATGCTTTATTTCACACTGTTCATGAGGTATATATGAGGCCACATAAAAGAAAGGTTTTGATAAAAGGTGGGATTCTGCCTGCCCCAGTGTTCTCTTTGCCTTTTGAAGAACCTATTCCATGGAGCACACAGGATTGTAAGAAAAAATGGGCAAATCTGAAAAATTTTTGCGGATGCAAAACTGTTCATAAGGGCAAGAGGACAGCATCCTGGGATTTTGTGCTGGGAAGACAAAACTTGTATAAATTGGAACTTGGCTTTATCTTCATCACCATCATTTCATCACCATTACCATACTAGGTAATTCTGTATCATGTGCACCCTTGGCAATTCTGCTACTCAAGTCCTTCCTCGTGTCCTGTATGCATATGATGGGTAGCATAGGTCAGTGAGAAAAAGGGAAGACATCTGCAGTAGTTCCCTTGCACTTTGAAACCAAACCCTTACTCACTACCTTGGACTGACTGTGGATCTGTAGCATACTTGACCCAGTTTTTCCTTGATGTATTTTTAGAGATATTTTTGTAGAAGGACCTTACTTACTATATTTTTTAAGAAACATAGACTAGGTAAGACTTTCTGTTATCCAGAGTCCTTCCAAGAACATTAATTGATCTGATGATATCATGTTTTGTTGATTTTTCTCTGACATATCCCACTTGTTCTTGTGTTTACTACTTCCACTCCACAATATAGCAAATCCATTTTGCCCCTTCCATTCCTCTGGGATGAGTCTGACTCATACAGTCAGAGTGCAGGGTGAATAGTACTGTCTGCACTTTTAGAACTTTTGTGTGGAATCCAGGTGGTTCTGGAGATACCATAAGTAAATAATAAATAATAAAAATAGAGTAATAAAATTATTTTTTCAATGTATTCTGAAATATCCCATACTGGTCATTGACTTTGGATCTAAAAAATTGTTCTGGGTTTTCTAAATGCCTGCAATGATGTCAGCGATGAGCTCAGCAAGGGTCAGACAGGGTCAGTTTATTCATACATGCAGCCTTTCAGCAAGGACATCCTAGCCATATCCCTCCAGAGTGGGTCACATCAGTCAGCTGAGATAACCCTTGCTTGTTTCCCCACGACTCAGGCCAGGCAGTGGAATCAACTAAATGCCACAACTGTTGTGTGAGCGAGCTGGCATCACCAGATACTTCAGGTCTGCATTCTGGTTGGGCACATTTCTCCTTCCATTAGTCATGTTGCAGACTCCTCTTACCCACGTATGCTGGTGGCCTGCTGATGCACAGGGTGAACAGGGCATGTACCAGAAGTGCTGCAACACAGGATACTTCTCCTTGCAGATTTATTGTCTAAAGCATGAAAAAAAAGAGAAGCAGTAAATTACCTCTTCATACTCAATGAATATAGTTATTCTATTAAATTATTAGTAACATTTGAATATTTATTTTACCTCTATATGAGGACATTTCACATCAACCTCACCCACCATCTCTGTGCCTCACCTGCCACCATGCTAGTCCCTGCCAGCACCAGCAGTTGCAGCATCCTCTCCAGCTCCCCTGGTCGCTCCTGTCAGTCAGGTAGCTCTTGCTCCAGGCATCTAGCTGGGACAGATACTGCTAGAGGCAATGCCAGCCAGGTCCTGCAGCTAAGAACAAACTCCACTGTCTTAGTGAAAAGCATGCAAAAGGCATTCTTTGAAGATATTTTTATTCCACATGCTTTCTTTTGCATGAATAGCTTTTCAAAATCCTTAAATAACTAACAGTACCTGCCTGAAAACACTGAATGTGAAGGGAACAGATAATGTGTAAAAGCTAATAGTTTTCCTCCCTTCCTCCTGCAAGTCTCTGTAGAGGCTGGGAGGACCAGGAGTCAGAGCATAGCATACCTAGGTTGGTATTGAGAGACCAAAGTAAAACCCACCTTAGTGACTGGAAGATAATTCACAGTGAGTTTTGGTCTGCATAGCATTTGCTGTCCCCAAAGAGACATTTTGGTTTCTGCGCAGTGGACTACTACACAGAGATGGACATGGCTTGGCCAGATCTCTAACATGTCCCTGGGGAGCAGAAGTCATCACCGGATCACCCAATCAGTACAAGCAAGATGTTCTAAACATTCATACTTTTTATGCTGAGGTCCCTGTTGCTTCTAAGCTTAATCACCACGTAAAGAAGTGCTGAAAGCTCTACTGTCCCTTGACCCTCAGCCATGAGCTGGAGACCGAGAGAGATGAAAGAACAAGCTCCCCAAAGAGCAAATATTAGAAGGAACTGATTCGGAAATAAATTAACTAAAAATCTTTATCACTGAATACAGCATATAATGTAAAAATAAAAGAGTAACACAAAAGGGCTTGTGGGGGGATTTAAATCTCATCAAAAAATTACTTTTCTGCCTACTAAAATGTTTCAACAGATACGTTTTGCCCAGCCCTTCTTCCCATACTGAGACAATTCAGAAAATACTGCCTGACATAGATAAGACTCTCCATGAATGTTCCTTATCTAGAGCCTTGCTTCTTTGTAACCAGATTTATGACTGCAGTCCCACAAAGCTAACCCTTAATGTGATGATGCTCTAAGGGGTGGGAATGGAAGAAACAAGAAATAACAGTTCCAATATTGATCTCTTTCCTTGTTAGGTACTGAAGAGATCCATGTGAGTAAGGTGTCTTTTCTGCTCTTGTGACTGGTTCCACTGCTTTGTCAGGCTTCATGATAACAACCCAAGTCCTAATGGGATTGTACTGGAGGAAGTTTCTCTTGCTCTCATGGAGACAGTAAGGCAGAGCAGACTCATCATCTGCCTCAAATCCTGAAAACACACCCAGAAGCACTCCTTGGCTAGCTGTGCTATATACCAGATGGCTGAGTAGTTCACATGAACATACCTTGATCATGTTCAGGAATCAGTTCTTCCCATTGAACTCACAAGCCACAGCTCAATATATGTAAAAAGCAGAAGCTACTGGTTTTGTTTCTAGCAGATCCCAGCCTAGTCCACCTCTTTGTCAGAGATTTGGTGGTGTACAGAGCTGAGGTCTGCTTAAGCATGCAGTTAGCACCAGTCTCAATTACTGAAATGAGCTAATGAGAACAGTTTAAGAGGCCTCCTTACATTCCACAGCATTTCCCAAACATTCAAAGCTCTGTCACCAAAAGAAAGAGTTGGCCCTTCCTTGTCTCTGCAAATAGTGTCTTCAGATTGCAACTTACCAGTAACGTTTCCCTTAGAGATAACATCCAATCACAAATCTGAAGTGTGCCAGAGAGCTTCAAACCCCAGCACCGCACAAATTAAAGGAATCTCACCTCACCAGCAGGAAACAGTTGTTCTTTGAAGTGACCCTCAGTGTACAGGCAGACTAGTAGTAATGGCAAAATGTAGACAGGCAGGTCAACAACAGAATTTTCTCTGCTCTCAGTAGTTCCAGGTTTCTATCTAGCACTGATGTGAATTTCTGCACTTACAAACCTGAAAGGATTGCACAGACAGTGCTGTAGGCTGCAGAGGCTGGGAAAGCTGGGGTCATTTCGTCCTTGCAGCTGTGCAAAGGGCTGAGGGCTGCCAACACCTCTGTCTGGCCAGGGCACTTCTGGCAGAAGAGACATCAGTACACCAGGGGCTAATTGACAGACACCATCATCCATCACAGCTGAAAAACTGGCACACGCTGTTGAGTGAATAGATTGTGAAAAAGTGCAATAAAAATATGTATATTATTTTCTGGTAAAAAAATTATCTCCTCCCATCTCACACATTGAAGCTGCTGTTTCCAACAGCCATGTTTGCTATGCCATCCTTTCTGCTTTCTGAGACTCCTTGGAGTCTGCTTCTGAAACTCTGGCCAGACAGCAACCAATCACACCAGAGTTACATAGTTCTGTCTCTCTCCTTTCCTTTTATTGTGGATAATTAAACAAAACTTAAAAAAAACCCCATAGCTGAGCAGTATTGACAGGGGATGTTTCAAGTTTTTTCCTCCACTTGGACTTTTTTCCCAACTGAACATCATTTTGAATACACAGGTTTGAAACACTCATCACATATGAAGGTGATTTTAAAGATTCCTGCAACAGCAGGTCTCTTCCATCCCAGGAGGACTCCTCCAATAACTTTTCCCACATAGTAATGGTGCCTTTTGAAAAGCAAATGAGAACCAGCTGCCCAAAGTGAGGGAAATGCCCAGAAAGATATTAAAAGGCCACTAACATAGACACACGTATCGGTCTCTGTACGGGGGTTAGGTGGTGAGTTGGACTAGATGATCCTTGTGGGTCCCTTCCAACTCATAATATTCTGTGATTCTGTGACACATGGATGTCCCTTCC
The DNA here is from genome assembly GCA_013390025.1 of Pitta sordida. Lineage (NCBI taxonomy): Eukaryota > Metazoa > Chordata > Aves > Passeriformes > Pittidae > Pitta > Pitta sordida. Next base: position 9,972 of record WEKX01016657.1, on the reverse strand, counting down.
CTATACTTGCTCAAGCCAGTCTAGGAGGGGAAAGATGGCATCTGAACGGCTGAGATTCAGCCACTGCGCACAATGATGACTCACTGCTGTGGACAGTAAGTGCCACACTACCATCCCACCATGGGCCATGGAGGGGCAGAGCTGGCAGTCTGGAGCAAACTTGCTGCAGTTCCTGTTTTAAATACGTACAGGCTTTTCAGTTGTCACCAGCGCACAACGGGTTTACAAGGCACAGTACCGCATTAGGGAAAAACATCTCTAATCTTATGTAACCAGTCCTGAGAGGCGTGTTGCCAAGTAAGCACAGTTTAAAATCAATCAGGCAATAGCATAAAACATTTAGCACTTGGCTCTGTGTTTCCACTTGTCTCTACTCAGTATCTATCTTGGGACAGGCATAGGACCTGTCAGAAGGGCGAGGAAGAAAAAGCAACTGCTTTCACACAGCCTCCTATTCTCAGCCAGGGCTGACCCAGCTCCAGGGAACAAGGAGATCCTCAACCTCAGCATTCAGTTTAACTTCATCTGAGGACAAGTTTGACAGCCGCGCAAACTGCTGTGACTGTGGTCACAAAGATGTGACCACTACTTCTCTGTGGCCCTGTATGCTTGCTGGGCCCAAATATAGGGTCACTTGGGAGCTACAGCTCTCAGTGTCTCAGTGGAAACCAACTCTCAGCCTGGAGTGGATTTGTGCCAGCATCCTACAGTCTGCTCAGGGATCAAATTGATTCCTGGAGTAATACCTTCATTCCTGATGTCCATCAGCAGTATGTAGCAATATCTCAGCTGGACCTGAGGCTCCTGAGAAGCCCTCCTGCACACATCAAGTCTGTGCCAGCACTGAAGTGATATTTACGCTTCCTTTCTAAGGACATACCACGCTCTGAAGAAATCTACCCTTAAAGAAGGGAGATTTAGATTAGATACAAGATCAAAATATTTTATAATGAGGGTGCTGAACCACTACAACAGGTTGATCAGAGATGCCCCATCTCTGAAAACATTCAAGATCAGGCTGGACATGTCTCTGAGCAACCTGGTCTAGTGGAAGATTGTAATACTAGTTTATTTATATTGAGGGAAGAACCAAATTTCAATCATCTCATCCAAAGTATGTGTGTATGGAGCTCTCCGTCCCCCTCCTGCATCAGTCAGACCAAGGAAAAAATTTTTCAGGGGTTTCAGCACCTGCTGGAAAGGTGGTTCCCTAGTGTGGAGTATCCCAGGAGATTAGAGGACGGAAGATAGAGAGTAAGCATAGGCCAGAATTGGCCCTCTATTTACCACCTCTTTGGCCACCAGAGCACCATGGACTCTCTGAGTCTTTGCTGGGTCAACTTTGCTGTCTGACAGAGCCCAGACTCATTACTGGACAGCTGGTTTGCATACTGAAGCCAGGGGAACCATCACAGTGCCAGTCTTGGAGCACTTTGGAGGTTGCCTCGGCCCTCATGCTGCCACTACTATCAGAGTTGTTTCGCAAAATCTCAGTTGCTTGCCACAGCGAGCATCAGAGTTGCTCCACAGTCACCAGTCACCTCAGTTGCCATGCCTGGAGCCCATGAACACACCCAACACAGCCTGCACTGAATCCCCGCTGCACCCAAACCACTGCTGCCCTGAAGCTCATGCCAGCACTCAGCAGCATTAAACCTTTCATACGGAATAGCCTTCCAGGTTTTGTTTTAAGCTGGGGTAGGAGGTTGAGGAGGGAGCCAGGTAACAATTTCCTACTGTCCCTGTTGGGGAGTTTCTGGTTTTAGTAAAAACAATATTTTTTCTTTATTCAGACTCCTTGTAATTTTTGCTCTCTCTCTAAATTGGAGGGAGGAAAAAAATAAGGGGAGGATGGGCCATCTCATCCCAAATATATTGTCATTATAGCAAGACAAAAATGTCTCTGCTTATTGCAGGGCGTTTGACTAGATGATCTTTAAAGGTCCCTTCAGAACACAACTGTTCAATGATTCTATGACTCTTGGAAGCTGACTTCAGTCAAGGGCTAGAAATATTGAAACATACAGTTGAAAATTAATTTACCTCCCTTGGTGAAGTTTGCTTTAACTTCTTCCCTTTTAACCATTCACATTTACTCATCAAGTAGATGTCCCTATTTTTGCAAATTCCAGTAACACCAATGGCAAGCTGCAGGCTGAGGAGTCAGATGTGAGGGACTGAAAAAGGTTATTAAAGTTATAAATTACTCAATCAAGTCCCCACCTGAGAGTGGGGTCCAGGCAGGATGGGGTAGTTCCCCACCTCCCATCCCTGGGTCCTTTAGTCCAGGCAAGAATGGCTATGAGCCATTGGCCCACCTGAAACTCCCCACCGCGTCTCCTGGATCCCTAACACCACTGTGTATGGCTGGCAGACCAGAAGCCCCAACTGGGGGATGTGGCCACAGGAGTCCAGAGCAATAAAATCAACATCATGCAGCCCCCACATGGTCTGCACCCTTACTGTTTCTAGTAGCTGGGTCTATGATGGATTTAATGCAGTAGCTGTAATTCTCTCTCTCTTTCTCTTTCTCTCTTTCTCTTTCTCTCTTTCTCTTTCTCTCTTTCTCTTTCTCTCTTTCTCTTTCTCTCTTTCTCTTTCTCTCTTTCTCTTTCTCTCTTTCTCTTTCTCTTTCTTTACTTTTTACTCTTCTACTCATTTTCCCTTCTTGCATTTGGGTAACTTAAACCTGGATGGGTTGTGATTTTTTCAGTCAATGGTATGTTAAACGCTTTATTGAATGCTTATTTTAAACTTTTGCCAGGTTCCCTTATTCTCCAAAGTTTGCCAGTAAAAGTATGGTTTTTTGACCCTGCAAAAAGCATCCTAGCTTTATTCCCATGCATGGCCTTAAGGTATAAAAGAACTGATGGTCTTTTTAATAAATCCATCAGGCAGGTTTTGGAGCCTAGTATATTTTTAATATAAAACCCCTTCAATTACCTCATGATAAGTAAGAGCTTAGGGTGTTACAGCAGCTCAGGGTTGCTGTTTCTTCGTTTCAGCTCCATGGCTGAGGTCTGGGAGGAATTCTGGGCTATGGAAAAGGCAAAATGTCTGGCAAACAGGCAGGGTCAGTGAGATTGGATCTTGCCTCTTACACACTTATTCACTGTTACGCTCAATGCCTAATACATGTTTTCTTCACAAAGCTGGGGGAATCAAGTAAAGCTTTTATAACCTAATACGAGCCCTAACATGGCTCATCCTGGACATCCCTGAGGTGCTACCCAGGAGGTGGGATTTCTGGTCTACATTTGCAGTACTGTAAAAGCATTGGGCTACAGCTTGAAGAAGGAGTGTCAACAGCACAGAGAATTTGCTCTCATTCTGTATTTCCTACACAGGTTTCTTACTATGTTTTCCTGGCTCAGAGAGGTAGACTTGCCATGGTGGAGATAGCTGCTGAATTATAGGCTAATGGAGAAGGATAATTTGGAACAGTGATCACTGGTAGGTTATAAACAAAACTTATATCCTTTATGGCCCTGGCATTTTAAGTAGATATTGAAGCAAGCATTGATCTAAATTCCTGCTCGCCTTGAGGGCTCAGAAGACAAAATAACTATACCATTGAGAGAGTGTGTTCTGGCCCTTGTGTTTTACCTATGATACTCAAGAACAGTACTGTGCCCTAGTGTTAACTTCTGCAGATGAATTCATAAAATTCCAAAAGCCTACAAAATGCTTATCGTTGGCCAGTGCATTAGAACAAAACACCACAATGACAAAGATGGGGTTGAAATCAAGTTTTCACAGACTTATAAAGCAAAAACTGAGGGAAGCATAGAAGTTTTCCAGAAAAAACTATTTCATTACAGTTGTGGTCATCACGTGTTTCATCTGACTTGCAGACAATAGTGACTGTTGTTATCAGTTGGCAGTGTCTCCATATTAGTGCACAGGCCAGATGGTTATCTCCACTCCTTCTCTCTGTTGAAGTGGACTGAATACATCTGGCACATAACAAATCTTCACTGCAGACATGCATCCACTGGTAGGAAAGGTTGTGTTACAGAAACTTCAGTTCTGTTGAACAACCGAGTGTGACTCTGTTGCAGCAGAACTACAAGCCTACGCTGTTGAATCAGCCACAGTCACATTTTGTGAGCTGCTCTGGAGAGGCAAGACCCCGGCAGAGTGGAAGGGGGATGCGGCAAGATCACTGCCAAAGGCAAAGGTCTGCTCTCAGACTGCAGCAGCTGTCCTCCAACTGCAGCCATGTCTGCTCCTGGGAAAGCAATGCCCAGTTCCTCCTAGCCAAAATTCAGCTGCTGCTGACTCAAAAACATCACCCAGAACGACTCAGTTTCACTGCTGGTTGATCAGCTGTGTATGCTTTATGTCCTACAGCTATTGGCAGAGAGACACCAGTGACTCAGCTGCCCTTTATGTGCTGCCTTCACAGACGGGAAGCTTGCTTTCAATTCCACAGGCAGAGAGCCAGTGCACAAGGCAGCAGCAGCTTAAATAACCTGCTGCATGTGGTGCATGACCTTCACATAGATATAAAAGCCAGATGGGAAGAGGACTTCACTTTGGGTTCATCAGCACAAGAAGAACACAGGTGCATCTTTGACCTGGATTTAATTTTATTGGCCATGGCCTAGGTTTTAGTACATGCATTGAGCAGTCCAAGGATTTAAAGTGTCAGTATGATCTCATAAAAGACAAAAATTACATAGATTTATCTGAAAAATTGTCACAGTATTTGGAATCCACATGTTTCTGCAACTGTGTCCCACTTGGTCTCTCTTCAACTCAGACCAAGGTCCAAAAGTTGGTGTCCAACAAAATTCATGCAGAACTCATTGGGGTTCCATTTGGGAAAATTAGCCTTAAACAATCTTTACTGGGAAAAAGTGTGCCAGATGGCCTCTTGATGATTGCTATGGCCAGAATCCCAGTGAAAGGTATATAGAGCATACACTGCAGCTGTACATATGCATCACACATGAAGATCTATCAGATGTTATCCTCACAGTATGATTGTGACCCTGAAATGCCAGAGGAGCAACTGGATTAGGCTGGAGACAAATGTAATATTCTTCCCCGATGATTACATTTGGAGCAAAACTATACTCAAGGATCATTGTGGAGCAAACTGCAGAATCCTAAGTCCAAGGGAATTAAAGAAATTCATGATCCTTCTCTATCACTGCCTTCAATGGGAGAATTATTGTGTCCTAACCAGAAAGGAGTGCTAGGAAGTGATTTTTGGAGAATACTCCAGCTGATACTTAAGACTCTTGAAAAATCTGTGTTTGTAGAAGCCAAGGCGTGACATTCTCTAGCAGCAAAGCAGTGGTGGGAGGAGAAAAGCCTTATCACACACACCAAAGGCATATGCTCCATCAAAGTGTGAACACCTCAGCGTTCTTCAAATTTGCCTTTTCAGCGAACATTTTCCTTTAAGCTTCAGATGTTCATAAGGATGAAAGACAAGGATTTCCTCAGGATTCTTTGCAAGATGTTTGAGTACTTTCTCATCCTACCTGTTTAACTGGCCCTAAAAATAAGCCATTTTGGGATTCAGTGCATCCCAGTGACTAATTCCACTAAAATTCCAGAAAAATAGGAAATAATGATAATCATGAGAGAGGATGTGTTCAGATGGAGAAGATGGACAAAACGTAACTCCTTACTAAACCACCTGAAATCAGCCTCTGCAGTCCACATCCAAGTCTTTTGGCATATGAAACAAATGAGAATATAGTAATACATCTGCTTTCTGTTTAAATGTAAAGCCAACTGTTCATACGTTTTATATTTTCAAAAAGTAGAGTTAGGGTAGGGTCCTGGGCTATAGGATCCTTAAGGTTTTGCCTAATGAAAATAAGTCTAATTCATCAGCCATGCAAAATCACCCCAGCTGGAGCTGTTTTACATGAAGTGCAAATGTATTCTTCCTTGTCTTTCCTGTAGGCATGTTGTATTTGGAAATTACAGTAGCTTGAGCTGATAGCACTAGCACACCCCAGAAAGCTTTGACTGGCCAACACTGAGATTAGAGCTGTGGCTGTACATATCAATTTGGATTCAGCAACTCTGCTTTGTCAACTCTGTTGAGCAGGCTGGGCTGATTTCTGCATTTGCTGTATGTTTTCCTCTTGGTGCTCACTAGAAAATTTCTCTGTGGGACCGTGCTCTGCATTTCCCTGGATTAAATGAGATTTTTGGATTAAAAATAAAAAAGAGAAAAAGTCACTTTTTCAGTATTATTATCCTTCATTCTTTATGAAGTAATGACTGCTATAAATCCCGAATCTTAGATTCTCTCTGCCTCCCTTTTTGTGTTACACAGAAATGTAAAAGAGGAGACACTGTCACAACTATTCCAGTAATTTATAGACCAGGTAGATTACAAGAGGTGAATAAAGCTGGCACACTGACTGCTTGCAGGCAAGAGACATTAAATGAAGACAAGTTATTTTGTAAGAGAGAATCCGTACTAATCAAACAAAGAAAAATTTACAAGGAGCCCATAAAGACTGGTATAATATGGTGGTATTTTGTCAGTAGAAGAAGAAAGAAGAAGTAAAAGGTTGGCAGTGATCTGGCACTAAAAAGCCATTTGGAGTTCAAAAGCATTGGGTTATTCACCCAAAGGGTCTTTAATTGGATACTCCCATGAATGTGGGAAGAGCTATGAAATAGAGAAGGGTTCTCAAACAGAAGTTGTGATATTTTTTCTGAAAATATGCCCCAAAGTTTTAAACACTAGAATCTTCCATTAATGAAAATGTGAAAAGTTGGAACACTTAAACATGGTGGAGAAAGGCTCAATTTTCCTTTTGAAAGCAAAAGTTCTCTATGAGAACAAACATCTACTGAATAGAAAATAAGAACAAATCCCCCAAATCTCAAAGAATTCTTCCTAAAAAGAAATTTTAATGGAAAATTTCACTGTTTTTCAGTAAGGGCCAGATGGGGACTGTAAAACTCAGTCTTTAGTTTGAAGATGGCTGTATGTATAACTCTTAGAAAATTCCACCCTAGAAATGCAAAAAAATTAATCTGGAAGGGGGTCTGTTGAACAGGCACACACATGCTTTTTTCCTGCCATGCAATGATGCTGATATGAAACTTGTGAAAGGGCAAACATGAGAAGACAGGCAAAAATGATAGGATATTATGGTTAGTAAGTACTACTGCTGAGGAGAAATGGCTTGAATAGTCTTTAGTGGTCCCACAAACATTTAACGTGAACTAAATGGAAGGAATTAATCCAACTGGCTGAAAAACATGTAGTTGCCAGGAATGCTTATTGCAAGAACTGATGTCACCTTGAATGCAGAGTGGAACATGAATCAATTTATCTTTCTTAATAATTTTCTTGTGCTTACTTGCCTTTTATATACAATGAGGGGTTTTTCTCCCATGGAGTAGCTGTAACAGAGAGAGGACAGATTTTTCCCAAGCAAATGTTCTAGCAAATACCCTTGAGGTACAGTGGAGATTCTCTACACGCCCTGTGTAATGCAGAAAGCCTAGGAACAACTCATTTACAGAATCACAGAATCACAGAATATTATGAGTTGGAAGGGACCCACAAGGATCATCTAGTCCAAC
>WEKX01016656.1:224-12625 GCA_013390025.1 Pitta sordida | reverse complement strand
GGGTAGTGTGTCATTGGTAGGATGGTGTGTTGGTAGCAGGATGGCAACAGGTTAGGTAACAGGTTTGGCTAGGTTAGGTAATAGGTGATAGGTTGGACTTGATGACCTCTATGGTCTTTTCCAACCTTACTGATTCTGTGATTCTGTGATTCTGTGAATAGAGTAGTGTAACATATTTGATTTGTTACCTCTTCCTAATAACTCCTAACTTTCTCTTTTATTATTTGACCACAGCACTGAATATCCAGTTGATCTTTTTACTGAGTTTTTCATCATGACTCGAAAATCACATTTTTTTTCCAAAGTGTTGCCATTCTCATTTGTCATGTGCTGAAGTGGTTGTTTTACCCCATGCATTAAACTTAGTAACTTTGAATTTTACATCTCCTTCCATATAATTAGTCAGTAATATGAAATTCTTCTGCAAGATTTTTGGCGCCAAGGACCTGTTCTGAAGCTGCTGAAAGCAGCAGAACTAGAGGGCTTACATTTCTAAAGCACTTTCCCAGCACTGTTGACTGATTATTACAGTTATTATCTGAGAGCTGTTGAGGGAAGGACAATGCAGCTGGGCTTAGATGTATTCACATATGCTATCATAGCAAGGATGTTTACACTATGAGTGATTGCATATGCAGGATTTGAACAAATGTAGCATCATTTCACTTGAAAAGATGCAATACAGTTTAGTATAATGTACTTAAGATTCTTACAGTACTGCAAGTGAAAGAAATGGCAGAAGTCTGAGAACCCTGATGTGCTTATTAGTGTAATGGGAAGTAAATATTCCACTAGTAACACTTGGACATGCTTAAAAATTCCTAGAGGAGAAAGGCATTAGCTAGAGCAGTATGCAAGGTAGATACTTTGTATTTAACTGGGCAATAAGGTCCAAGATAGAGATTTATATTCCTCTAGTTAAAGCTGAGAAGGCTTGAGAATGTGGACACTAACATTTAGTGAATAGACATAAATGTGTACAGAATCTAAAATTTTTTACCTGCCCTTTTTTTAAGAGAGGGAATTGTGGTTTTGCTCAGAAATAACATTCTGCCATGCACTGGAAAATCATCAAAATTATGGAAAAAAGCATTTGATACAGGTAATGATGAATAAACTTAGAGCTGAGCTATGTTCCATAACAACTAAAAGAATATGTCAAAACTTAGAGTAAAAAAGTATATGAAATGGGAAATGTGAAAAATTTGATGACATGAATGATGACAGTTGTTAAGAGCAAAGAATATGAGCAAAGATAGGCTAGAAGGAGCTGAGCTGCAATCATTTGTGGTAGTTTCCTTCCAAAGACTACCTTTCTCACTTAGCAGGATCTTTAGGTCTCTTTAGCCACAACCATAACTCTACATACAGTCTTCTGCTTATTCAGTTAATTTCAAAAGCAGCAAAATTTAGTTATTCAGTGGTTTGAGTCTGAAGGTTGACCTCTATAACTTTTCTTTTATAGAAGACACATCTCAGCTCCAGGTACCAAACACTTGATTATTGTTTACTTGGCTTGTGTAAACTCTAGTGATTACCCTAACCACACCTTTAGCATATACATTTGGTTTATAGCTCATTTACACTACAAGGATCTTGATTATTTTTTTTGTCCCATACCATATTTATTTAGATGTGTAAATGAATGTCCTGTTTAACTTCTATACAAAAATGGCAGCCAGAAGCTTTCTACTTCCACTCAGTCATGCCCGTCTCAATAGATGAATCTGAGAATTGTCTTTAGCAGTGATTTTAGAACATTTCAGGGAAATTTTTGTTCAGAAATACTGTTGTTTGAGTAAAGGAATTCCATATTTTTTCTCTATGCTTATGAAAAAATCATTTGCAACTGCAGCTGGTACAATCAGAAAAATTAAAAAAAAACTAATATTTTGCATTCTAATTGTATAAAAGACAAATCTAAATTAATTCTAAATCTAAATTAAATCTAAATTTAGGTATAGTTAAGTACATAAGTGCAAGCAAGAGCCATTAGATTCATATAGAATGGTCACTGGGTCTTACAAAATCAACCATTTGACTTCACACATCCATGAGAAATCACTGAGTTAATTTACTCTAGCACTGCTATGGACAGCTTCAGTGTTTTTGAAAGACTCCACCGACTAAACACCAACTGTGCTGAGAGTGGCACAAAGCAGAGCAAGACACAAGCATACAGAATGAAATGTAGACCTGACAGAGAAGTTTTATAACATCCACTTCCCATATAACAGCTCATTGCTGGTAGTTGCAAGTCCCACTGAGCCTGGAGGATTCTCTGTCCTGATATGAGCAGACTGAAGGATTCGATGGACATAAGCAGGTTCAGGAAGGAGTCAGAAACTGCAAAGAGGAGTGTGGATGGAGAGACTATATGAAGGTATGCTACAGAAAAGAATCTTGATCCAAGTGGTTAGATTTAGAAAATTGACCACAGCAATGTCACTGCTCCACTGTCACCTTTCTTATAAGATTCTTCAGAGTTAAGACTTAATTACAGTTATTTCTGAACTGTAACACCAGGTTCCACACATACCTGGCTACATACAAATAAAAAATAATTTTAAAATTGATCTTGGTAATAGTTTTTGTTTAAGCTCATTTTTTGTTTACATCCATTTTCACTAGTACATACATAAAAGTTTGTGTAGTGAGTTGATTCAAGACTCCTAAAGAAAAGCATAAGGTTTTAGAGGAGTGCACAGTAAAGAGACGGGATCTCTGAAGAAACAGCTAAAGAAGAGGCAGAGAGATACAAAACTAAAAAAGCAGACTGATTTTCACAGGGGCATGAGACCGCCAGTATCTCCCTATGGAGTATGTATTTTCAGATACTTCAGTTCTATGGCCTCATTTGGAAGGGCAGGCTGACAGGCACACCCCTCAAAGCAGACTGGTACTCTGGGGCATTTGGATGTAAGAGGGAGAATGTTTATGAAAAAACCAAACACGTGTGTGAGGCTAGTTACTGAACACTGGATATACAATTATCACTCTAGGTTGAAACACAGCTTTTTATAATCAAAAAGGCATCACATAAGGTTAAATAAATATTTAGGATTTTGTAGTGTTTTTTCAAGGCAGAAAACTGGACTCTTATCAACAAATAGAAAGTGAAACTGCTGGGAATAACTTAACCAGATTTACAATTAATATTACAATGAACAAAACAAGAATATTACAGTGAGAAAGTTCTTTAAATCTTTAACACAATTGTTTCAGAAAATAATGCCTGTACAAGAGCGTGACTGGTCGTAAGTGTGCACAAAGGAGCAATAAGCCTGTAATCTGTATGCAGAGGTTTCAGCATACACTTTTGTTTGTAACCCCTATTACATAATCCAAGGAACACAATTCTATTCTCACTGCTTCAGTTTTTCAGGATTCCTGGGACCTGTCCTGTTCAATTGGGACCTGTCCTGTTCAATATCTTTATTGATGATCTGGACGAAGGGATGGAGACTATTATTAGCAAGTTTGCGGATGACACCAAGCTGGGGGTAAATGTAGATCTGGAGGAAGGTAGGAGGGCTTTGCAGAGAGACCTTGNTAGACTTGACATTAGGAGGAACTTTTTCACAGAGAGGGTGATCTCTCAGTGGAATGGGCTGCCCAAGGAGGTGGTGGAGTCACCGTCCCTAGAGGTGTTTAAGAAAAGGTTGGATGAAGTTCTTGGTGACATGACCTAGATATTAGAGTAGTGTGTTATAGGTAGGATGATGTGTTGGTTGTAGGATGGCAACAGGTCAGGTTAGGTAAGAGGTTTGACTAGATTAGATTAGGTAGCGGGTGATAGGTTGGACTTGATGATCTCTATGGTCTTTTCCAACCTTACTGATTCTGTGATTCTGTGATTCTGTGATTCCTAGTAAGGAAGGGGTGGGAGTGGGGGAGGGTATGTGTTTACCCAGTCACGAGCAACACACTGTCACTTTTACAGTCATTCTACCTTGAAAAGTACATTAATATCTTTCTTTGCTACTGTAAGCCCTGAAAGTCTTTGTCAGGAACCTACTGAAAGCCTGAATTACTGCATAACACTAGTGTATAGTAAATGACATTATAATGGAATTTCTTGGCTGCCTGAATATTCTGTCTTTAAAAGCTGAATCTGAGAATAAGGTTAAATTTTCCACTTCATTATGTAAAGCTTTCTATTCAGAGGATCATAGCGTATTCTGAATTGGAAGGGACTCACAAGGATCCTCAAATCCAGCCCTTAATCCTGCACAGGACTGTCCCCAGAAGTCACACCATGTGACTGAGAGTATCATCCAAAAGCTTCTTGAACTCTATCAGGCTTGAGGCTGTGACTACTTCCCTGAGGAGTCTGTTCCAATGCCCAACCACCCTCTGGGTGAAGAAACTTTTTCTACTATTCAACCTAAACCTCCCCTGGCAACTTCAGGCCATTCCCTTGGGTCCTATCACTGGTCACAACAGAGAAGAGACCAATGTCTGCCCCTTTTCTTCCCCTTATGAGGAAGTTGTAAACTGCAATGAGGTTTCCCCTCAGGCTCCTCTTCTCCAAGCTGAATAGTCTAAGTGACCTCAGCTGCTCCTCATACGGCTTACCCTGATGGCCCTTCACCATCTTCACTACCGTCCGTGGGACACTTTTTTTTTATATTTTATATTGTGATACACAAAATTGCACACAATATTCAAGGTGAGGCTGCACCAGAGCAGAGTAGAGCTGGACAATCACCTCCTTCGACTGCTGTCTTATTTCTGTTCTGTTCATTGATGTCACATTCATGAATGGTTCTTGATAAAATATTTTAAATCATTACTAGAAGTGTAGGTAGTTTAAAACTAAGACATCTTGGTCAGTGAAGACCTGAAGCTTGAATTAGTTGGTGCTTAACAACAACTAAAACGTCAGTGTGTAATCAATACTATTCTCACACTAGGAAGAAAACTATAACAGCCAAAACCAGAACTACAAAGCATAAATAATTCCTTACTATTTAGCTTTCCCCTTGTTTCAAAAGTCTGGAGAAGTCCAGTCATGGCTGAAGATGCATTTTAAAAATATCTAGTTTACTAATGTAAAATCAGGCAATAGTCATTTTGGTTTTGATCACTGGTTTCTTTGTTTCCCTTATATTTTTTCTCTTTCAGTTTTTTGTCTTTCTAATCTTATCAATTACCTTTTTTTTCACTGCTTTGAAAGACTAGTGTTTTAAGTATCTTCAGCCCTTGGAGAGAAAAGACCATAAGATACCACTCTGTCACCCTAGCAGAATCTTTTTTCCCTTTGACTTGAAGCTATAGGATTAAAACACTGCTGTTTCCATCAGTTTGTTCCATGGGGGATTATACTTCCTAATGATGAAAATGCATGCCCTGCTTTTATTTGAATTGCTTTACTTTGTTATCAGTGATTTTATATTCACCTTCAGTCATTGACAGAAACAATTTAATAGCAGGGAACTCTACTAGTTGAGCTCCGATGTAACTTTGACTCCCCATTGACAGCTCATTTTCCAGTTCTATTCAAAAAGGCAGTTCTTAATCCCTTTAAAAATCTCTTTATTGATGATATATAATCACATTTTCTGCACTCAAGGTGTTACAAGTGACTAATAATGCACCGAAATACTTGTATTCTTTGCTTTTAGTTTTATGAATCCCAGTTCTGATAATAAAAATTACTAAAATCATTGTAACAGGGGCCAGAACACCATGCCAGGGCTGCCAGCACCCGACGACTGGCCCGCCGGGATTGCCGGTGCGGGCTGTCAGCGTGAGGCGGCCGTGGGACTGGGAAGCCCGGGCACAAGCACCAAGGTCGGGGGGAGAGAGCAGCGGCGCAGGGTTTGGGCTGTGAGCGCGCGGTTGCAGCAGCCCGGAGAAGCCCACAGATTCTCGGGGGGGGGGGGGGGGGGGCGTCTCCCGAGTCAGAGGGTGGTCAGAAATGTTTCCCTTTGCTCCCCCGTGCTCAGAGAGCCTGAGGGGAGAAGCAGAAAATTCTCCGCAGTGCTCTGGAGTGCCAGGGGGTGGAGCAATGGGCATGGCCATGTGCGTCTTTGCAAGTTTGGCTTTTTGTGACGCCTGTGGCATGACCCGTTCCTTGCAAATGAGGGGGAATAACTGTAGTTCTTAAAACTTAACCCAACATTTTCCAAAACCAAGAGTGAAAAATGGTTTTGACTCAGTAATTTCTCCTAACTCTGTGCACTGAGAAGTCAGATCTGCTACAGAATTTGCTTTGATCATTAGTGATTTCTAAGTAAGAACTACCTGAAACAGAAAAGTGATGAAAGCTGAGATATACTGACAGTTCCAAACTTCATGTTAAAGATGATATTGCTAGTTACCAAAAAACTAATCTTGCTCCCACTCTGATGGGGTTTTTTTTGGTGATTAAATAAATGAGTACAAACAGGTAGAGGCCAATGGCACAGAAGATAGATGAAAAAAAAACCAAAACACAAACCCCCCCCCATAAAACCAAACAAAACCATTGTGTTCTCAGCTTGGTTATGACATAGGACAACTAAGTCATGCATTTATTTTCATACCAGAGGCACGACTGGCTGTTCTATTACCAAAAAGCCAGGAGAATTTTTACTATTTCCTTCTATAAGAACACAATTAAGGACTACCTTATATAATCAAATCACATACTATATGTGACTCTTTTTTTTTTGCTGTTACTAATTGAGTTATATTAAGCATAGCATTGGCAGAACTTTCTCACAAAGATTTATACTGTTCTTCAGGCAATGTTTCATTCTCTTCTCTCATGTTCACTTGAAAGCCTGTCATATGAAATCATTCTCTGCTTCAGGTTCTAGGATTCAGATGAAAGTGAAGAATGCTTTCATGCCCCATAGATTTTAATCCCATACTATTCTGACTCAGCTATTTTAAATTAAATCTTATAATTTTGCTGTTATACAAGTTGAACAAAATATATATATACAGGAGAACAAAATTTATTGTGTGTTTATTTTTTTAATTTTCTTTTTTGTGAACAAGGTAAGTGAATGAATGAATATTTCCAGGAAATGAAATCTCTCTACAGTGAATTTTAAAGCAACTCTGGGTGTATGTATTTATATTTGTAAGGACATTCATCTGCACAGACAGTCCACCACATAGCATCATTAAACTGACAGCCTTTACTAAACAGTAGCCAAGTGAATGCTACTGTAAGGGGCTGTATTAATTAGGACATGGTTTTTGCAATTATCTAGAAGATGTGGAGAAAGGATCTCACACAGTCACTGTGCCACACAGCTGGATTTTCTCTGCTTGCTCAGTGTAAAAAATTGAGCTAATTGCACCGCGCAGCAGTGGATAACTCAAGTTCTGGATTTCATCACCTACTGCAGAACTGGGAGAAAAATCATTAACATGGAACAGTGACATTTGACAACGTCTGCCATAAATATCATTATTATTTCATTTCCCTGTGTCTCTGGACTTCGGATTTTTTTAAAATTTATTTAATTTTTGTTCTGGATTAATTTGGATGTCCCTATGTATCATACCCCGCTGAAAAGTTTTTGGTGTCTGGAATTTGAACAAAATTGGAGGTCAGCTCACCAAGGTACTTATAAAGAAGTAAATGCCAAGTAGTAAAAATATCAATGAGGAAAAATGCCTGGTGGTAAGCATAAAATTCTTACTGAGCATATGAATTCCCTTGTCAAGTAAGCAACATCTTAAACCACAACATGGTATTGTAGAAATTTCTTCCAGCTTGAGGTTGAGGGGGGTTAAAAAGCTTGTGATACAGACTAAAAATCCTCAAAATATTTCACTGAATACCTATGACTTTTTTAAGGTTGATGGTTTGAACTCCCATAAAGGTGAGCATCAGGGAATTCAGTTTGGGGACAAGGACATCAGACAGTATTGGTGAGACAATAGAGAGCGATACAATATTTATCAGCTACTAACCACATTGAAGAGATGCAGAGGAACTGGAATTAATCGGTCTTGCTGTTTAAATAGAAAAAACCCACGGCCACAATAAAAACAAACCTTTGTAAGCAAAAGAGTGAAATGGTAAGTATATATGTGACTCCTGAAATTTTCTGCCTGATCATTAAAAGTGATTATTATCAGACACTTTTTTGGGACTACTGAAAAACATTTTTCCAGATTTTGCACGAGGGTGACAGAAGGTTACATGGCTCAAAACAGTTGTGAGAGATAAAGAATTTAATTCCTTCTGGAGAGAGACAGTTTGTCTTTCAGACTACAAAACAGTAAATTTGAAATGGCTTGTATAAGAACAGCTAGAGAATCATATCAGCTTCTGTGTTAGAGCTGCCTCTGATTTTCAACTGGGTTTAGTGTGAAACAAGACTTACGTTAGAAACAAAGCAAGTAATATATTGATAACTGAGTGACAAAAGAGCTTCCTGACTAGAATGCATTAAATGAAAGAGTTAACGCTGAAATATTTTATTGATATGTATAACATACAAAGTGAATAAATTAATTTTAAGGGTAGACTAAACAGAAGATTAAGATATCATCTGAAGGATTAATTTATGAATTTCATTACCTGTATAAAGTGCAGTATCTTGAGAAGAAACAGAGATTATCTGAAATATTAAAATGGGATGTTGTCCAGTCTCATATCTTTTTGTTATCTTACTGTGATTATTTCATAGAGTTCATTTCAATCACAAATACCAAATTTAGCAAGAATTCCTCTGTTGAACTTGATAGTGCTTAATGATTACTATCATGCTTAATTTTAATATATGGATATTCCTATTATTGGTTCCTCAAATCAATGAACTTTTGTCTAGTCTAGAATTTTAAAATTAGTTTCAGTTTTTCATAAAACAACTTTCAGGTTTTTATTTAGTTTTGAGATTCTACCAATACAATTTTTATGTTGTACCAGACATAACTAAGCATATATAACTAAGCAGTAATGCTATACTTTATCTACATAAAGGAACTTTTATTACGTCTTGTGCTACCTGATTTAAAATTGCATTGTGTGATGTCCAGACACAGTTGATTCCTTTGTTCTTGATTTCAGTATCTACAAACAGTGTTATGATCAATGAGGAGTGATTGAGCAAGCTGGTGTTGTTTAGCCTGGAGAAGAGGAGGCTCAGGGGTGACCTTATTGCTGTGTATAACTGCCTGAAAGGAGGTTGTAACCAGGCAGGGGCCAGTCTCTTCTCTCAGGCAACTGGCGACAGAACAAGAGGACACAATCTCAAAGTCCACCAGGGGAGATTTAGACTTGATATCAGGAAGAATTCTCCACAGAAAGGGTGATCTGCCATTGGAATGGGGTGCCCGGGGATGTGGTGGAGTCACAGTTCCTGGAGGCAGTTAAGAGTAGGTTGGATGAGGCACTTAGTGCCATGGTTTGGACAATGGGTTGCTGTGGGGTTACCAGCTGGACTTGATGATCTCCAAGGTCTCTTCCAACCTTGCTAATACTGTGATACTGTGAAATGCATATTTTACAGGATTATTTTCACATAGTACTTAACCTTTTCCTCAGCAGTAGGTGGCATTTTTTGCATTTGGGACAGGCAAATGATGTCTAATATACTTCATAGAAGTCTGATGTTGCATCATTTGCAGTGAGGAGTATTTGCTGTCTCTACTACATGCAACATAAACTGACTGCATGCGCAGATATTTATTCTGCAAGGCATTTCCCTTAGATGAGCAATTGTCAAAATAGTTAACTCACAAAGAGGGAAGAAAACAGGTAGGAAAAGAAAAATTATCAATCTTCTGACTTTTTTGTCCTTTAATGAATAAGAAAAGCAGCAGAGCTTGTGTGAATACAAATTACTATGGTCAGCTTCTTTTTGTGACTGCATTTTTATCATATCTGTCACTTTTTTCACAAAGGCCCATTGCAGTTGACTAGTCTGCACTGCTGGGATTGCGAGATACAACTAAGTACACAGGGTATAGAAGAATCATTCAAACGTTACCTTAAGGATGACTGATTGCATTTTTTGGAGTTCTTTATGATGTAGTTGAATTAAATTTGAGCACCTTTTCTGTAACTTGAAGGGTTCTTGGCCTGGCTTTGCTGTCTGTGGCAAAAGCTGTATGTGCACATGTGTGTGTGAGTATCTGTATGTGTGCGTGTGTTATACAAAAGGCTGATCTAATTATTTAGAGTCCTTGATCATTGCTAAAATGGAAATTAGTTTCCCTCCTATTTGTTCAATTTCATATAAGGAAAATGTTATTAATTGTATTAATAACTCTATGTCCAAAGTAAATTTACATACATCGCCTTAATGTGTTCAGATCCACTGTTCCAGAGAGCTTGTGCTGTTTGTTCTACCAGGCACCATACAGAGAAACTTCAGCTTTCATTACCCTTAGTCTTGGGTAAATTAACTTTCCCACACTGCAGAATCCCTAACTTGTAAACGGAAACTACTTTTTACCTTGGTCATGGGATGTTTCTGTGAAGATTTGAAGCTCTAATAGGCCAGGCAAATTTCTCGAAGTCTATCCTTATGTTTCACTTTGATACTGTTTTGAAATAGTTGCATTGTTCTTGTAGTTGTTGAGTAGTACAACTGGCCCTATGACAAGCTGAAGATGGCGTAATCTGATTATCTGTACAGCAGATCTATGAAGCCTGTATTGATCATTTTCCTTCTTTTTAGTTTTAGGATATGAATGGTAGTTGATTTGTGGAAAAGTTCCCATTCCTTTCATTAAGACAGATTATCTGATATTCTGCTGAGGAGAGGTCTAGAATTTACCTTGTGTCCTTAGAAATAGAATTTCTTTTTCACAAGAGTTAAAATACAATGTGCAGCAATGTTACAAAGCAAAATATATGGGAAAGTTTCAGCAATTAACTTTCTAGATGGAATAGTAGATCTGAAAAGTAGATGGTGCCAGTAACTCTCTGCACCTTCTTTTCACAGAGCTCTTAAAATCTGTTTTATTCAGGTGGAATTTCAGTTCTAGCTGTGCTTTGTCACAGAATCACAGAATATGCCAAGCTGGAAGGGACCCCAAAGATCACTGAGTCCATCTCCAGACCGTGCAAAGGACCACCTCCAAGAATTTCACCATGTGTCTGAGATTATTATCCAAATGCTTCTTGAACTCTGTGAGGCGTGGTGTTGTGACCATTTCTCTGAAGAGTCTGTTCCAGCATCCAGACACCATCTGGGTGAAGAACTTTTTTCTAATGTCTGATCTAAACCTCCCCTGACTCAATTTCAGGCCTTTCCCTTGGGTTCTATCACTGGTTACCGCAGAGAAGAGATCAGTGTCTGCCCTCCTCTTCCTCTTATGAGGAAGTAGACTGCAATGAGGTCTCTCCTCAGTCTCCTCCAGGCTGAACAGACTAAATGATTAGCTACTCCTCTTATGGCTTCTCCTCAAGGCCCTTCACTTTTGTTGCTCTCCTTTGGATGTTCTTTAATGGCTTAATATCTTTATTATATTGTGGTGCTCAAAACTGCAACAATATTCAAGCTGAGGCTGCACCAGTGCAAAGCAGATCAGGACAATTGCTTCCTCACTGGATGATGTGTTTATTCAGCTGTGGGCTGGATATTTTGTCCAGAAGGATCCTGGTGCTGTTTAAGAGTTGGACTCGATGATCCTTGTGGGTCCCTTCCAACTCGGAATATTCTGTGATTCTGTGGTTCTGTGATTCTGTGATTCTGATTATGAGAGACAGTATCAGAAGCTTTCCTGTAACACAAAAAGGTTGCATCAATTGGTTTTCCATGATCATCTAGATGGTTTACCTTGTCATAAAGGGAATTCAGGTTGGATAAGCAGGACTTTCCTCCCATGAAGCCATGATGACAAGGTTGAAAGCCCCTGGGTAAGATTTAAGGGACAAACAAATAATGTGGATTTCCTTGTGGGAGTCTACTTTGGAGTTCCTAATCAGGATGATGATGATGACAACAAATTATTCTGGCTAAATGCTATGACTAAAAATCTGTCATGAAAATATTTTATTCATAAAGATTACTCAGACTCACAATTTATGGATATTTTTAGCTAATAACTGACCTTTTTATTGTCAACCAGGTGAGTCACCAGTTCATAAAAGGAGATCAGGTTGGTCAGGCAGGACCTACCTCTCTTAATTAAATCCAAGCTGACTAGTCCTAATGTCATAGTTATTTTGCAGGTGCTGCGTAAAACCCCTCAGGATTATCTGCTCTGTGACTTTACCTGGGATCGAGGTCTGGCAGACAGGTCTATGATTATCCAGATCATCTTTCCGGCCCTTCTTGTGGATGGGTGTCACATTAGCCAATCTCCAGTCTTCCGGTACATCACCAGTGAGCCAGGGCTGTTGGTAAATTATGGAGAGTGGCTTAGCGAGTTCATCTGCCAGCTCTTTCATTGCTCTAGAATGGATCCCACCAGGTCCCATGGACTTGTGAGGATCCAAG
>WEKX01016655.1:0-10035 GCA_013390025.1 Pitta sordida | reverse complement strand
GACTGTGAGGCATCTAGGTTGGTATTATGCTCTGGGATGTGCTCTCGGTCTCTGTACGGGTATTAGATGGTGAGTTGGACTAGATGATCCTTGTGGGTCCCTTCCAACTCATAATTTTCTGTGATTCTGTGATTCTGTGATATACTGAATCTGAATTTTACTGAATCACAGAATAGTTAGGACTGGAAGGCACCTGTAGAGATCATCTAGTCCAACCGCCCTGCCAAGCCAGGGTAACCTGGAGCAAGTTACGGAGGGACATGTCCAAGTGGGTTTTGAATGTCTCCAGAGAGCGTGAGGTACAGAGACTTCCCTTGGAAGCCTGTTCCAGTGCTCTGCCATCCTCAATGTAAAGAAGTTTGTCCTCAGGTAGAGGTGGAACTACTTGTGTTTTAGTTTATGACCATTACTGCTTGTCCTGTTGTTGGGTACCACTGAAAAGAGTCTGGCACCATCCCCTTGGCACCCACCTTTGAGGTATTTTTATGCATTGATTGAATACCCCCTCAGTCTTCTCTTCCCTGTAATAAACAGGTCCAGCTCCTGCAGTCTCCCCTCATAAGAGAGATTTTGCAGACACCTAAGCAACTTTATAGCCCTCTAGTGGGCCCTCTCCAGTAGCTCCTTGTCTTTCTTGAACTGTGGAGACCAGAATTGAACACAATACTCCAAATGTAGCCTCACTGGGGCTGAGTAGAGGGAGAGAGTCACCATACTCTTCGCAGTGCATCCCAGGATACCATTTGGCCCTCCTAGTCACAAGGGCACACTGCCAGCTCCATTTCATACTGAATTCAGATTAATTACCACCTTTTTATTTTTTTTCTCTCCCCCCTTCCCAGTAACAATGATTTTATTGAAGAATATTGTGATATTAATCTGTCATGATTCACCTTTCCAAACTTGTGCTGCACACTCCACCAGCTTTTGTATTCCTCTGTGTATTATCTTCTTCTTCAAAGTCTTCTCTGTAGTCCTACTGAGATCAAACTTCCAGGCATATAATGTCTCCATTTGTTATTTTCTTGATTGCAATACAAGATAAAAAGTTTTCAGTTTCTCAGTCTAATAATACCTTCTTGATATGAAATTACAAAAATCATCTACTATTAAGACTGAAATTCTAGTTTTCTATCACTTTTACAACTTAAGAGCCTTTTCTCTGCTCGTCTCAGCAGATTCTATGATTGCAAGTGACTTGCTCTTCCTATTGTTGTGATCCTTTCACTTGTCAAAATCTTGCTAGTTCTGGTACTTTTTTCTCCCCAGGACATTTTTTTTTTCCAGCAGATTCAATCTCCCTCTGCCTCTGAAGAATTTAATTTTGTCTAATAGCTTCCAATTCTAAAAGCATGGAACACAGAAACTGATAAAAAAGAAATAAGAAAAATCCCTTCCTCTGTAATACAGATCCTTGATAATATTGTGACATTTATCTTTAAGAAACTCCAAGCATGCTTGAAAAATCAAGATCTGTTACTCCACACCCTCAAAGACTTTAATTATATTTTTTCTTTTAAGTTTAAACACTTTGTGTTTGTCTTTTTTTAGTTTGTTCCAGTGTTCTTAACATAAATATTTCACTTATTTTTACTTTCAATTCTGTACTGTCCCTAAAATAAAGACAGTTGATTTTGGCTCCTTTCGTTTGTTGAAGAAATTCATAGACTCTTTTTACTGTGCATATATAAGCAATTATTGAAAACATTACTCAATTTAAAGCTTAATTAAAATTAGGATTTAAAAGAAACTCATTAAACTTAATGGGGAAACCTCTCCAGCTTTCCCAGATTTTTGCAGATGGATTTCTCTTTCTTCTCTACTACTACGTATTTTGTTTCTGCCCATTTCTCCTTCTCAGAGCAACTGTACTATTGTGAAATTCCTTTCCTTTTTGTTCTTTTTTCTTGTTAGATCAATCCTTTCCTGTAGAATAAGCTGTAGAATATACTGACATGAACACTTACAACGAAATATAAATGATTCTGTTTTTACAAAAACTTTATAGTGATCGGAGACAAATACAACAGCAATAAAAGCAGTAATTCAAAAACTAAATAAATTTTGGAAAAAAAATCATTCCTTGGTGAAACGACTGCATGAATGTTTTTAATTGCTTGAAACTCAGCTATTAGAGACTAACCAAGCACTGGAACAAAATTATGTGTATTTATATATATGGACTAGAAATACCTATACTCATTTAGGTTTTTAGAGTGTTGCTTAGTTTTCTGGTGGGCTGGTTGGTTGGTTTTTTATATTTTATAGCTCTGTATGAAATGCTTGTTTTGTAAGACTTTAATAATATCAGCGTACTTTTAATATTGGACATTACAAATCTTATTAGACATTTTTGAGAAATGAAACAATAGGTTCTATACAGAAATTTATTACTATGTGTTGTTTTAACTAATTAATGCACTTTTCTTAGTACAGTCTTTTGTAGTCAGCATTCTGAGATGTCAAAAAATTTTTGAAAGTCGAAGTATTCAGTGTATAAATAACAGGAATTGATCCACTTCTTCTTTAAAGGCAAGATTAGTAAAAGTACTTAGTGGCTTACAGAACAGCTTATAAGCTTCTTTGAGTTTTGTTTTTGAATGACATAGAGTTTAATTGCTTCCAAAAAAAAAAGATTAGATCAATTACTTTTACTACCATATTGAAAAAAAAACCAACCAAAAAAAGCCCCAAAACATAATGCTCAGATGACTCCTAACTTACCTTGATTCCTGAATTGCCTTATGGGATGCTATTTTTCGTCTTTTAACACTTCATGGAGATTATTAGGATACACAACTTCTTTATCAGGTGCATGAACTTTTTACTTTGTTGTGGAATAACCCTGGTACATGCCATTAAAAAACCCAAGAGCTTAAAACTCAAAATGAAGACATTCAGGAACATGGTCATGCCATATGAAGTCTGTACTTTAAAACAGAGAAAGAGCTGGATGACAGATGCTGTTAGTTTATAACTATTGAGATTTCTTTCTAATCATTCTGACTGGAGAATTTTTGGCAATTTGCCAGAATTCATAAATATTCTTTGAAGAATACAAATGGGAACGCTACAAATTATCCTTATTTTAGTATTAGGAATATGAAAAAGTTAAGTACAAAATAATCTTGGGAGATAGCTTTCAAATTCTACTTCAACAAAGTAAAGGGGGAAAAAAAAACCAACCCAACCCTGAATCTGTAGCGAGGAGACAAAAGACACAGACTAGATGGGAATCTGCTTCCTTTAAATTCTATGATTACTATGTATTAAGAATTACCACAATGCAAAACAAAGGAATCACAGCATGTTGAACTGCTGAAAGCATATTTTAAAGTGCTTTTATTTATCATATATCTCATTGTAATTTATAAGTTACTAAATATTTGCAGTGTTTGTTTATATTATGGCCAGTCCCTTTACTGGTTCTTCTGAAGCATTTCAACAAGATGAGTTGAGGTTTTTTTTATCTTTCACAGCTGAAAGTAAAACAAAAGGAATACCTGACATGAATCCCTATGGTAATAATTGTCTTCTAATTCCTTTTTTTTTCAGTCCAGTACTTTCATTTCACTAAAACCAAGATTGTTATGCCATTACTTTAATTATAATATTCAATATCTTATGAAAATGAAGAGTCAGTATATTTTCCCCAAAGGCTATAATTCTGTGGAGTACATGTCGGAAGTTCAGACATATTTTTTAAGCACACATCAGTGAAAGACTACCATTTGGAAATTAATGATTTACAACGTATATGTTTATAGTTGAAGAGAAGGTTTTCTTTGCTGGTTTCTTCTTCTGTATTGTGTATCCACAGTTCATGTTTATGAATAAGTTTTAAGCAAATATTATGAATATATTGAAGAAAAACTGAAAAGAGAGACATTGCTGTTATTCTAGCTCTTTGGGACTAGATACAAAAAATATAGTCTTTTAAGGGAAATAGACTTTTACTAGTTAGTCCTTAGAAGCTGTGGATAGCAGTGATGAAGTACTTGTGGAAATACTGGGCTTCTTTACAAAGTCATCTTTACTTCTTCCACTTCATTTTTGTATTGTAACACTATTGAGTTAGAATTTCTATTAGTAAAGTTCATGTAAAGTTCATGGCTAAGGAATTGATCTTCAGGGCGAAACTGGGTGCAAAATGACAGGGCTATCTCTCTTAATTAGAAGAAATGAGGCATATGTAACTATGAGTCGGAACGTATAAAAAAACATCCCTTGAGAAAAACTTTAAATTAATGAAGGGGTAAAAAAGTAAAACAACCTTTTTTATGGCCTTTCTCATTTGGATTTGACTGTTGGAACACTCATGGACAACTCATGGTCTAGGTGGTAGGAGACCTGGATGGAAGGAACTTGGTGCTTGTGGTTCCACACTTGTGGACCTGATCCCTGGGTGGGCGTTCGCTTGGGAGTTGGACTAGATGATCCTGTGGGTCACCTCCAACTCAGAGTAACCTGTGAACCTGTGAACATGAGTAGTACTATGAGATTCCTAAAATGCCTGTGTTTAGTTAGAAAAGTTAATGACAACGACAGACCGAATAGAAGTGCAGTTGCATTTTTTCTTTTTTAACCGAATCTTAATGGTCTGTCCAGAGAGGTGGTGGAGTCGCCGTCCCTGGAGGTGTTTAAGAAAGGACTGGATGAGGAACTCATTGACATGGTGTAGATAATGAGATGATGGGATCAGTAGTTGGTTACAAAAAAAATGAAAAGATGATGACATGACCCTGAGATTAGCTCAGACAGATAAAACTTGGTGCTCATGGCACCAGGATTATGGGTTCGATCCCTGTATGGACATTTACTTGGGAGTTGGCCTCAATGATCTTTGTGGGTTCCTTTCCAATTCGGAATAATCTCTGATTCTGTGATTCTGTTTAATGTAACATGAACTCTAGTATTTGACATCTCTCCAGTGGAAACAGTACAAGATACTCTTATTTCAATGAATTTGCTTGGAGCTGAGAGGCCTGTTACCTTTCAGTTGTTGCTGCTAAAAGCCTGAAAGTCTTATATGTAGCGTATGTTCTCTGACTGATTATATCTTATCTGATGATTCGTTTATTACTTCATTTAACACTTCTCAGTGGAATACCTGTCACAATTTTCTTAATTAATTTATTCTGATGACATTTGTCACATATAGGAAAATAACACCATATCTAACTAGGTACATCTGAAACTCTTTTTACTTTTACTAATTTCCTTTCTGTTTCTAAATTTCATTGTGGCAACCACATCAGGATTCATCTCATGTAACCTTAGACTTCAAATTTATTGTTTAATCTTAGCTCCATCTAGAGACAATGAAAAGAGAGAGAAATATTTTAGAGAGTCATTTCTTCTGCTTATTCATGTAATTAGAGTTACTTGTGTCTTGGCAGTAGAGGAAGGTTCCTTTAAGCCACATAAGCATGTGATGTGTCAACCTTGTCTGGCTACCAGGCTACACCTAGCGGCTATCTTAAAGAGGACTGGGAAGAAAATAAGATGCAAAAACTTGGGATAAGGGAAGTTGGAAGTAGATCTTAGCATCACACGGTTGTTAAGGTTGGAAGAGACTTCTAAAATCGAATCCAACTATCAATTCAACACCACTGTGTTTACCGTTAAACTATATCCTCAAGGCCCACAGTCACACACCTTTCAAACAATTCTTTTCCTAATAGCTAATCTAAACTTCCCCTGGTGTAACATGAGGACATTTCAACTCAAACCACCTTATAATACCATGATTCTACGATCTCTTTTGCGAAGGAAAGATAACGCGTTAAACCTAACAGTGTTACAAACATTGAGCCTTGGGAAAAAGACACAATTCTGTTCTCTCGAGCCTTTTTATTGTTTCTCCTGCCACTCCACACCTGTTGCAGGGGCCTTCTGAAAAGTTCGTAACCTTATTATCTTCTTCCCACACCAAGGAGCCAATCCCCATAGAATGCAGGACGAGAGGAAAACACACATTCGCAGGAAGGAGGGATAGCAGTATCTTGTGTGGGAAAATTCCCCCTGAGCAAACAGGAGCCTTAAGTCCTCAAAACAAGTCTTCTGAATACATCTACCCTTATACTGAAGATTAACAAAGGTGCTGCCACTAATACAGTTTCTTCAAATGAAATGGAAAACCATACAAATCATCATCAGAAAGATAACTGATACATATTATATAGCAGATTGACCTTTTTAGAGTTTCTGATATAAACAGGATGTTAAAATTCAGTGTCTAGTACCTACAAAATTATGGTATAACTCATTACTTCCTAAAGACCTGCATAAAAACATGACCTTCTAACTAGATCCTGCACATCTTTAAGAAGGATATTTCCAGTAGAAATAATCTCAGATTCCCAAAGTCAGCTAAAATATTTAAAATAACTTAAAAAATATAAAATATATGTGGAAAGGAAGACCCTTTGTAAGATGTCATCCACTCAGTGAAAAAACAAAAATTTAATTATTATTAATTGCTTTAAACTATTTCTTACTATTTTTTGACTCAGAAAATATACCCTACTAATTCCCATATTAATCTCAAATCTGATTAGGAATATTTTAGACAACCCTGCATTGTTATTATGGAAGATGTTGAATAAATAATAAATTCTTTGTTTTCCTTCTACTGTATTTATTAAGGAAGGATGGTGACACCAATTTCAGGTATAAAAGCTATTTATAAATCCCTCTATAGGTTTTTACTCGTCCCTTCCATCTTTAAAAGCAGTATAGAAACATAAATAACAATCATAGGGCTGGATGGCTCAGAAATGATATTTTTTCCCTCAGTCTCACAGAAGAGTGTGGGAGCTTTATGATACAGTTCCCCATGCTGCAAATAAAGAGTAATTATTTTCTGAGGATGACAGGAAAATGTTTTCATGAGCATGAAAATTCACCTGTTTTAAAGTGAAAAAGGACCTATGTTGGAGGGAACTCTGATAGCGGAGGGTAAAAAATAGCATTACAAATATGTCAGACATGAGATGAGCTACCTCAACATATCCATCTCAAGAAAGTATCATCCTTTGGGAAGACTCTCTTAAAAGAGAAGTGCAGTTAGCAGTCTACCTGTGTCACTTCTTCTTTATCTATTTTTTAAAACAGTTGACTTGTTCAAAAACATCCTCATTACATTTGTTTTCTATTTTCAGCATGCATTTATTATAGTTGATTTACTCCGTTCATCTTAATATGCTTGTTTTTAATTAATTTCTTAACTTTGAAACCAAGACAGTAGTTACAACACAGAATTTTGCTGAACGCTTTCTGGAAGTTCCTGCAATGCACATATCTCCTTTGTCTAAGTTGACAGCTATATATACCCTCTGAGAATTCCAATAAGTTAGTCTTTACCTCCCTTGTCTCTCCTTAGGCCATTTTAAAATAATGGCATTGTGCTGGCTACTCTCCAGTCAACTCAGATTTCACTTAATCTATTCTGAAGAACAGAAGTACATAAAAATGTATGCAAAAGCTTCTTCAATTTCTCTCCTTATTTCCTTAACTCTTTTGGACATACACAGTTTGGTCATGGCCCAATCAATTTTAGAAGCCGTTTTACCTTATAATAACCATACTTGACACACTCTATACATATCCTAATACAATAAATATGATTTCATCTCATCCTCACTCTCATCCTATATAAGGCCATACATACACATTATGTAGTGTATACTCAATCGCCTTATATTCTTTCTAGGGGATAAGTTGTAATATGAAAGCTTCATTAGACAACAAGGATGTGTCCAGAGCTGAGGACTGGGCTAGAGAACTGCTTTTGGTTCAGAATTTCAATTCCTTTTCTGTTTCTTTCCTCTTCTAGGGAGGAAGAAGTCTGCAATTGAATTAGAGCTGACATTTATTTGCTTCTTCACAACAACTTGCTGATCCAGAGACATCGTTCTCCTCAATGACCTGCAGCCTACAGGTTTGCAACCCTGTCAGGGAAGCAAAAAGTACTTAATATTTCTTTGCTTCTCTGCATAGGCATGTCAGAATCATCATGATTAGCTCCTGAAAGGACCTCATGAAGTTACGTAGTCTGTCCTCTCATCCCAGAGTAAAATTATTTTTGTTTTCTACTCTTAATAACCTTTAGTTATGGAGATTCCACAACTGCCTTGAGCAATCTGTTCAATGCTTATTTAAACCTTAGGTTTTCAACATTGCCTCAATACTTTTATATAATTCTTAGAA
Organism: Pitta sordida; assembly: GCA_013390025.1. NCBI lineage: Eukaryota > Metazoa > Chordata > Aves > Passeriformes > Pittidae > Pitta > Pitta sordida. Next base: position 1,824 of record WEKX01016655.1, on the reverse strand, counting down.
ACAAGATTAAAAAATAATGTATGCTACTGCACACATTACAGCAATTGAAAAACCTCTGAATGTGAGACACAGATTATGCCTAACAAAAGTTTAGAGACAGACCCTGGGGCTGATCCTAAACACTTACAAGATCTATTTGATGTGAGTTGTCCCACTGAAATCAAAATGACAGCTGATTATAAATATTTTATATTGTTGTCTACCAATGTTTTTTATCTGTAAGAGATTTTAATATTGAGCAGTGTGCTAATTCTGAGGTACTTTTATGAATGCAACATTGATCCTAGCTGGATCATGTGTAGGAAATCAAACTAGGGCCTTTGAATTTAACAGAAAAAGTTGTTACTATCCGAGTCACATTCCTAGCTTCATGTACTTAAAAGCATCATTATATTAGGAAATCTCTGCATGTGTCGTCTCTTCCTTCTCTCTGGATAAAGCCCCAAATGATGTTGACATGACTGCTTCAACCTAATTCTAGGTATTTAAAAAAAACCAAAACAATAAAACTCCATGATCCAGACATGAGTTGCTATCACATCATGGTCTATATCAAATAACAGTCCACTGCGGATTGTCAGAGTCATGGAATCTCACATGGAATGAAAGGTTCACTTCAGTTACTTCCTTGAGACCATAGGCCAAGACTGAACACCTTCTCAAGTACAAGAGCTCATCTGAAAAATGCTGACTCATAACTTTGGTCTAACCTTTGTGTTTATTTTTTGAAGAACTTCTGCTTGGGTTTTATTCAGCATGATAAAGATTTTGACATTTAAAATTTGAAGTGAAATTCAGGTGTTCATTGTGAGGACTCATTTGTCCTATTGAGTGTGTTGGTCATGCTGTGACCATTTTTAAGATAATTTTCAATATCAGAAGAGTCGCCCTAGAATTCCACACTTTCTAAAGACACTAGTCATTTATAAAATTTGCCTCTGTCACTAACATTAAAGATTCTAATTGTTATTGAGTAAGCAAACCATGATGTCCTTTTGTTAAGGAAAGGAAGATACCTTGAATTGTGTATATTAAAGCCATGACCTAAATTCTCTCATTTTTCACTGATGACATCTGATAAAAGTCATGCACATTTAAAAAAAATAATTATCCTACTTTTTTTCCTGTTCATGTCTTTTTCGTTGTTGAGTCCTGGAGAAAAGGATCACAGCAACAAGCTGTTTTGTCTTATCTTACTCCTATTGTAACTTTAATTGTGTAAGTCTGTATAACTAACCTTTGTATTAAATTGCATTGTCACACTTCTAGAAAGATACTTCCAGGTAAACAGAGCTCTATCAGAGGTCACGGGAGTACTAGACATATTATTATACGCTACATTGAAATTTTGATAGGTGGGTCTCAAAGGCAAGGGTATCAGCCCAAACATATGAAGAAATTTATATAATCACACACTCCATGTTATTGCACTCAAGATGATCTCTTCCATAACCTTCCCTGCCACTGAGGGAGGTCAGGCAGACAGGTCCGTAGTTTGCCAGATCCTCCTTCTGATCCTTCTTGTAAATAGACATCATTCTTGTAAACATCTGGTCAAGTTGGACCTTTCTGCTTAGCCAGGACTGCTGGTAAATATTAGGAAGTGGCTTGATGAGCCCTTCCACCAGCTCCTTCAGCACTCTTAGGTGGATCCCATCTGACCCCAGAGACTTAAGTGTGTCTAAGTGGTATGGCGAGTCAACTGGCAATTTGGCCTTGGATTATGGGGGATTCATTCTGTTCCCCTACTTTAGGGGGGCTGCATATCTACAGAACAATATTGTGGTTGGAGGAAGCCTAGGTTGCAGTGACCATGAGATAATA
>WEKX01016652.1:13675-24417 GCA_013390025.1 Pitta sordida | reverse complement strand
GGATTCCATCCGGTCCCATAGACTTATGAGGGTCCAAGCCACTCAGCAAGTCCTTACTACCTCCTCTTGGATTACAAGGGGGTTATACTGCACCCCAGCTCCTTCCGTGCCACTGCTGATCCAGTTGTCTTGCGGGCAGTTTGTTTTGCTATTAAAAACAGAGGCGAAGTGTGCATTGAGTATTTCTGCTTTCTCCTCATCTTTGGTTACTATGTTACCCTCTGCATCCAAGAGGGAGTGGAGGTTGTTACTGCCTTTCTTTTTACTGTTAATGTACTTATAGAAACTTTTCTTATTATCCTTGACAGAGACAGCTAGGTTGAGCTCTATCTGGGCTTTCGCCTTTCTGGTTTTCCTCCTACACTGCTTAACAGCTTCCTTAAACAGACTCTGACTCACCTCCCCTTTTTTCCAAAGATTGTATATCCTGATTTGAAGGTCTAAACTGTGAAATGAACTTTGATGAGTGCACTTATGTCTTCTGCAAAAGTGATTCAACTTGTTTTGACCTAGTTACAGACTACAGATGTGTTTGTCCTCCAGGATTCCCTGGTAAGGTTTATTTTGCCCTGTAAAAGACCTTAAATGGCTAAAATAGTTATTTTCTTTTCTGAAATTAATTCCAAGTTTTTCAGTATTTTAACATAAACGAAAACAAACTAAATTAATTTTTCTGTGTGATTGATAATCTGCTTTAATTTGCCTATTAATATGGTATATTAAAGCAGCATATGTATGTTATTAGATTAATTAAAGAAAAGCAAAACTGTGTTTTGCCTAAAAAAAAAAGTATTAAAAAATACCCAGTCTATGAAGTGTAGGTGAACAGGTAGGTATAGCTGGTGCTATTTTTATTTTATTGAGAAGATCATATCACAGCCATACTTGATTGAGATGGAAATAAGAACACAATTTTAGTAAGAGGACATTTTGTTTCCTTCAAGGGAGATGCCATCAGATCCTTAAGATAAATAGCTTGTAAATTGCACAATTATTTGTGTGTCTAACAGGTCAAAGAAAATAACTCTTGCATCAGGAGCAGTCTTCATGGCCCTACTTTCTGCCAGAAGCAGCTAAAAGGATCATGGAGAAATCAATATAACTGTCTCAAAAACATGCCTCTTAACAGCTATGTGAGGGGTTGGAACACCTTGAATTTAAGCTGCTGATTTCAGAGAGGCAAATGGAATAGCATTATTCAAAAGCAGTAACAGGAAGACGAGTAATAGCAGTTTAAGAAATCATATAGGCTTAGTGGGTATTTTAATAAAAGACAAAAAAATATATACAAGACCTCAAAATCTGTTGTGACCAATGAAGAGGAAATAATAATAAAAAAAAGGATCTTTCAATACAGAAATGAAAGATTAGAAATCCATTTTAGTACAGTGGTAAGTGTCCCCACCTGGCGTGTGGGAGACCCAGGTTCGATTCCCACCAGGGAGACAGTGTTAAGAGCTGGACTCGATGATCCTTGTGGGTCCCTTCCAACTCAGAATATTCTGTGATTCTGTGTGATTAAAGAATCACGCAGTGATTACTACTTTTCAGTAGTAAGCTGCTAACAGTGAGTTGAACTAGGATATGCAAGAAATGTTTCTTTGAAAATACAGTTCTTTACAGATTGGAATTAGAAGAAGGGACAAGGATTCTCCTGATTACACTTAATACATTTTTTTAATCTGCGCTCATGATGTTTATANCAAAATCTGTTGTGACCAATGAAGAGGAAATAATAATAAAAAAAAGGATCTTTCAATACAGAAATGAAAGATTAGAAATCCATTTTAGTACAGTGGTAAGTGTCCCCACCTGGCGTGTGGGAGACCCAGGTTCGATTCCCACCAGGGAGACAGTGTTAAGAGCTGGACTCGATGATCCTTGTGGGTCCCTTCCAACTCATAATATTCTGTGATTCTGTGATTCTGTAATTTACAGTCAGTCATTGTGGATCTCATTAGGTCTGCTCTCTCCAGGCCTTCCACCGACTGCTTCAGTGTCCCAGAAAGATTCTTTTGAGATTCTCCCTTCCAGGAAAAATAAACAGTGGTATAAACTGTTCCATGTCCTTCTGAGTTTTAAGACTGGTATAAACGGGACAACAAGATATTACCATAGTAAGAATGATACATGAAAAAGCCTTTTATATTTAAATTTTAGATGTTGTATATATAGGAACTGTTTATTTATCCACTTAATATTTAAGCAGCATAGAAATCCATATTGCATCATTAATGTAGAAAAGCATCATCAACAGCACAGTTAGCTGATAATAAGAGTTAGCTCTGATTACATGGAGTTACAAGCTAGAAAGTTAATCAACAGATTTGATAACTTCTTGTCAATCACACCTTGTATTCTTCTGATGAGACTTGATCAAGGAAATTAAAGTTGAAAAATTCAAGTAAATGCACAGGACTTCTTTTTACTTTTTTTTTTTCTTTTGAACCCATTTCGGTTTTCCAAGCATATTAAAACTCATTTCCAAATAAAGGTTACCTTTACTATCTGAACTAGTCTAGTACAAAATGTCTTAGCCCTGATTTTTTATGTCCTTTGCTGTTTAATAGCCAGGCAGCACCAAACCGATTTGGTGTCACATGCCTTGTTCATTAAAGCTCTGCCGGAAGGACAACATAGGACAGGAGGGAGATAGTTGCCTATTTGAATGGCCCTGACTGTGGTGAACTATAGGCAGTGAAACTTGTTCCTTCCATGGGAGGAGAGCTGCCAGAGAGAGAAAATGTTGTGTGTGCAGCAGGGAGCAGGGGCTGGATAGAGCTGTCCTGCTGAGGAAAACCAAATACTCAAACAGTTGAGAGAGTTCTGAGAGGAGAAGAGAGTCTTCTTGCATGTTCTGCTCCCAGGCACATTTTTTTTCCTAAAAGGTGAGCACCAGAGTATCGGAAACATTTGCAACCTGATGCAAGGAATTTCCTTTACACTGTGCAAGACAGGCAGACAGAGCGAAGCAGCTCTTCAGAAAGGCCAGGAGAATAATCTCTCTTCAATCAAAGCTTGCTCTTCAATGCCTTCCTGTGGGATTCTGCATGCACAGCATCACAGTAATTATCCTGTAGTAAAGAGCTACTGGACAAATGGACAGTAGACAGCATTGCTTTGGTTGATTTTGCCAATTAGATAGGTTTTGAGAACATCTGAATTTGAGATCAGTAAAGACAGTCCAGGTCTGTAAACCTGACCATCCTCAAAAATTATAAAAAGACTTGAGCACTGCTTCCAGATTAGTAAATTCTGGCTATTAACCAAACCTGAAGATAGGTAAAGTAAGAAATTTTAATATTGAACAATAAGACACCTGTCCTATTGTAGTCCCTTAAGTAGTAAGATATCTTGAATCAAAGCATCAGTCAGGTGGGGTGGTATTAATTCATCAATGGTACTGGAGGAGGAAAATTCATGAGAAGTTGGTTACTGACTATTTTCTGTATTTGAGTAGTTTTTCTCTGGTAATGTGAGACACTGGAATGAATGAATTTTGTAAATCACTCTTCTGGGATTACAAAGTATGGTTTTTTAAATAAATGTTGGGATTGTATTTTGTCCATTGTAAACCATTTGGTTTAGAAATGATTATTAATTAAATTAATTTTAATACTATGTGCATCTGTCTGAGTGATCCCTATGCAAATAAGGTAACACCAGTGTTCACTGGGTAGAAAAAGATACGATTCCAAAGTAATTTTCACTTTAACACTTAGCACTGAATTTTGTTGTAGTTCTATGCATGAGATTCTCCATCTGACTTCCTCACTTATTTCATGGTCCATATGAATTATTTTTGTGCAAAATGATCCTTCCTTTAAGTTTTGCCTGTTTATCATTATAATGAGACAGTATGAACCAACAGTCAGAATCTGCCATCAGTCACATATTGACTTAAATGTCTTCAGGCTTATACAGAAGATTAAATATGTTTTCAAACTTTTTATATGCTTTCTGAAGATAAAATTTCTATAGTTTCCTCTAGAATGTTTTGTACTATTGAGCTTAAGGAATTTTGTAGTAGCAATTGTGGCTAAACAAGTGGTCACTGCAGTAGTGAACATTTGAAAACAAAAATTATAAAAGGATGTGGATGAGGGAATTCAATCCATCATCAGCAAGTTTGCAGATGATACTAAGCTGGGGGCAAATGTTGAACTGCCGGAGGGTAGGAAGGCCCTCCAGAGGGACCTTGACAGGCTGGAGAGATGGGCAAGCTCCAACAGTATGAGGTTTAACAAGACTAAGTGCTGGGTTCTTCACTTCGGCCATAACAACCTCATGCACCGCTATCGGCTGGGGGAGGAGTGGCTCGAGACTAGTGAAGTGGAGAGAGACTTAGGTGTACTGATCGATAGGAAACTCAATATGAGCCAGCAGTGTGCCCAGGTGGCTAAGAAGGCCAATGGCATCCTGGCCTGCATCAGGAACAGTGTGGTCAGTCGGTCCAGGGAGGTTGTCCTTCCCCTGTACACAGCGCTGGTCAGACCTCATCTTGAGTACTGTGTGCAGTTCTGGGCTCCCCAGTTTAAGAGGGATGTTGAGCTGCTTGAGAGGGTCCAGAGAAGGGCAACGAGGATGGTGAAGGGACTGGAGGGCAGGCCCTATGAGGAGCGACTACAGGAACTGGGACTGTTCAGTCTGGAAAAGAGGAGGCTCAGAGGGGACCTCATTGCTGTTTACAACTACCTGCGGGGAGGTTGCAGCCAGATGGGTGTAGACCTCTTCTTCCAGGCTGACGACACCAGAACGAGAGGGCACGGCCTCAAGCTACGCCAGGGGAGGTTCAATCTTAACGTTAGGAAGCGGTTTTTCACAGAGAGAGTAATTGCATATTGGAATGGGCTGCCCAGGGAGGTGGTGGAGTCGCTATCCCTGGAGGTGTTTAAGAGAAGACTGGACGAGGAGCTTAGTGACATGGTCTAGCTGGGGGGTGTAGGGCTGGATGACGTTGGGCCCCTTCCGGCTCCGAGTGGCCTGCTAGACTGTGAGGGATCTAGGTTGGTGTTACGCTCTGGGATGTGCTCTCGGTCTCTGTACGGGTGTTAGGTGGTGAGTTGGACTAGATGATCCTTGTGGGTCCCTTCCAACTCATAATATTCTGTGATTCTGTGATTCTCTGATGTGCAATGTCTTCCAGCTCAACTCATGCTATACTGAGACAAAAGGAATTACCTTTCTTTGTGTTTTCAAAAATCTTTTCCTGTGCATTCTTTTCCTATGGCATTTTAAGATTTGTTCTTGGTAAGCCTGCAAAAGCTGTTCTATTTTAGGCAGCTTTTGCCTGACATATGTTTTTTATCAGGACAATTGTACAGTTTAAAATTATGAAGTCGTTCCATCCTCCATTCCATGCTAATCATATCTAGTCCTGTCCTCAATAATCAAGGAAAAAAAGCTGTTCTGCGAAGTTTATATCTACCCAAAAAGAGGTTGTAGTAAGGTAGGGGTCAGCCACTTCTCCCAGGAAACTAGTGACAGGACAAAAGGACATAACTTCAAGATGCACTAGGCAGATTCAGGTTGGTCATCAGGAAGAATTTCTTTGTGAACAGGGTTGTCAAGCATTGGAACAGGCTGCCAGTGAAGTGATGGAGTCGCCATCCCTAGAGGAATCCAAGAAATTATTAGACATGGCACTTAGTTGACATGGTGGTGATGAGTCAAAAGATGGACTCGATGATCTTGGAGACTTATTCCAGCCTAAATGCTTCTGTGATTCTCTGAGTCTGTGATCTATTGATACTCACTCATCTTTACGGTCAGTCACAGAAACTCATCCTGCCTTGCATCTCATGTATCACATTATTGTTCCACATCAATTAGCCCTTATGGCCCCTAGAGAAGCAGCCCAAAAGTCAGGTCTTCTTTTCCATGATGTCCCTTAATGGCCAAATTCATTTAAACAACATGCCTGTGTCTGATATCTGGTAAAGGCACTAAGGTTTTTCAAACCAAACCAAAACATGGAAACTGAAAACTGAAGAGGGAGGGATACTTCCACGGCTCCTGGACAGCAGAGTTTTGACTCATAGTGGTGGTACATGAGTAAAGATTTGACTGCCTTTCCCCTGCTCAGCTGGAACAGTGCAGATGGGCTTCTGGTTGCCACAAACACTGCAGAAGGAAGGCTGCCTATGGCAGGCTTCCCAGAGCTGGATGTGCAAAGTTAACATGTTGGAAAATAAACTATTTATGCATACATGAAAATGTATGCATTATGTATTTCTGAGTTATTAGAGAGTATTTATTGTTATGTCGTGCAAAAGTACCTGCTTCCCTTGGAAGGAATTCAACACTTGAATGGAAAAAAAATATAGGTAGATTGCAGAAGAGTCTGTTTAAGTTCCATCATGATGAAAATTGCATTACACAAAAAATTGATAAAATAATACATAAAAGTTATTGAATTGCATGAAAGAAAAATGAACTAATTGGTTTTTTTTTCCAGTCACTTAAAATACAAGCAAGTTTTATTCTTGTATTTTTGGGCAGTGAGGAATTAAATGGTGCATTTCTCCAGTAGTTTTCCATCCGCAAATACTAAGAATGGTTGGTTTAAACTGGAAGGTGAAGAATAATAAGAGTTGGAACAATCTGAAAAAAGATAAGTTAATGTTACAATCAAAAATTTATTTAGCTTGTATGGAATTTACTTTATCTTTGCTTTACTGAAGATGTTATGAGGTTATTTTGTATTTCAGTTTATTTCCTTTATTTTAGATATAATGGTTTTTTAATTGTGATGTCAACTGTAATACATTATATAATGTATGTAGAGCATCCATTAATATCTTTCTGGGTGTCACTATGTACATAATTAATTTTAGATAAATTAGAAGATAATAATTTTATTGATTTGCAATTTTAAAAATGTCAGTCACTAGAAGGATTTTATCAAATTAAAAAAAGGAAAACAATCATGTCTAGAAAACCTCATGCAGTGATTAAAACACACACAGAATACTCTGGAAAACATGGCTGAAATTCTTTGTCTTCCTGAAATACTGTAAGAAATCCACCATGTTTTTCCTAACTCCATATTTTTCTATGTAAAGGTCATGGATGACATCATACAATGAACAGTAATATACAGGCACAGTGAGTGTAGTTTTTACTTTTTACATCTGAGTACACCTGTAAAAATTACATAGGGCTATCAAGACAACATTTCAATTATGGGGTTTTTTTCTATAAATGCTTCAAGTAAATTTTTATGACAAAATTTTCAGTTATGACATGAGCAATCAGCGAATAAACTCTGACAAGAAAATTTGCCTCCAGGCAACTTCCTCAGTGCACATTTTCTATCCCTCTTAGTTATTCTGTTAAAGAATTTGAGGAACGGAATTGACATCTTATGTAAGAATGGTTTTATATAAGGTGGTGTGGGGGTTTTTTAGTACTACATGATTCCTCTTCTGGAAAAAAATCCACCAAACCTTTGGTGTTTGGAAAACTTTATTGTTCAGCACTGTGTTTACAACATCAACTAGCATCATATGAGAGGTTTTGATACTAAATCATATTTCTCAGTCCTTTCTTTCTTTCTTTCTTTCTTTCTTTCTTTCTTTCTTTCTTTCTTTCTTTCTTTCTTTCTTTCTTTCTTTCTTTCTTTCTTTCTTTCTTTCTTTCACCCTGGCTGGATGCCAGAGATTCACCCGCAGCCACTCTCTCACTTCATTTCCCACCCTCATACAAAACAGGGGGAGAGAGGAAAAATATAGAAACGGAAGGGTTTTTGCTACAGCAGGAATGAGGACTATTAGAAATCTTTTACTGTCACAGGCGAAACAGCACTCCAAGGTCGAGCTAGAAAGGATTTATTTCTATCAAGATCAGAGCTTAGAAGTGAGAAGTATCATCTTAAAGGCAACCTTCTCCCCCACCCCTCCGTCTCTTACAACAGATACCACATTCCCCTTTTCCTCCAGGAGACAGGGGGGATAGGAGTAGTGGAAAGCCAGGCAGTTGATGTTTCTGTGCCACTTCTCAGGGGAGGAGGCCATTTCCCTGCATTCCATGGGGTCACTCTCATGGGAGAAAGTCTTTCATGACCATCCCCAGCATGAGTCCAATCCCAGGGGCAACAGCTCTTCCATACTCTGCTGCCCGAGGGTCACTCCACAGGATACAGTTCTTTGAGCACTTGCTGCTCCAGAGTGGTCCCATCCCAAAGCACACAGATCCTACCAGGTACAGTTCTGCCACACAGCGTGGACTCCTCTCCACGGACTAAATGTCTCACTGGGGACTCTGCTCCCATGTGGGCTCCAACAGGCTGCAACTTCTCTCCAGCATCCACCTACTCCAGCGTGGGGTCCTTCTCCATGTGCTACAGGTGGATCTTCTGCATCCCTATGTTCTCTCGATTCCATGGGCTGCAGAGGGACAGCCTGCTTCACCATGGTCATCACCCCAAGATGCAGAGAGATGCCTGGAACACCTCCTCCGCCTCCTTCAGCCCTGGCCTTGATGCCTGCATTTGCTGTTACAACTTCTCACAGCTCTTCTCTGGCAGCCATCTTCCTGTTGTTGTAATTTTTTTCTTCCCTTCTTAAATATGTTATCACAGAGATGTCTCTATGTCTCCTGATTGGTCTGGCACTGGATGGCAGCAGGCCCAGCCAGGAGGCTTCCAGCAACTTCTCAAAGAAAAGCCTCCTCCATAGCCCCCCTTCTACCAGAAAAAAACAGCCACAGTAAACCCAACACACTTTTTCTTTATTTCTTTCTCCTTTTTTTTTACACCTCTATCTTTCTCAGTTCTGCAGCTCCCTAGAGTTACTGATTTTGTTATTTTTGAGGCATTTACATATGTTAGTCATTTGTTATTTACCCATTTTTTCCCCTTCTACCATGTTTTTGCCCAGGTGTCAGAGACCAGCTCCTTCTAATGTTCACTTCACTGCAAATAACTGTCCATATAGGGGCAATTAATCCCTTCAGAGTCTGCAGTATCTCCATACAAACACATTTTCAAGACCTCTGCTCTCTACCTTCTTACTGCAGCCTTACTCTAGGGTCATAATTTGTTCATTCTGTACAGTATGAATACTGGTTTTTCCTGTCTACATCTACATCCTGTCTACATAACACAATTAATAAAATTAGGAAAGACTAAAAAAATAAACTAGAGAGAGAAGAAATTCTTTACTACAAAGGAAATTCTTTACTATGTGAGTGGTTAGGCACAAGAACAGATTGCCCAGAGAAATTGTGGATGCTCCATCCCTGGCAGTCTTCAAGACCAGGTTGGATCACAGAATCACAGAATATTCTGAGTTTGAAGAGACCCATAAGGATCATCAAGTTCATCTCTTAAACAACTGCCTCCCTGGCGAGAATTGAACCCCTCGTCTCCTGCATGAGAGGCAAGGACACTTACCACTGTACTGAAGTGGTGCATTGTGCAACCTGGTTGAGAAGAAAGATAATGTGCAGGTACCCTCAATATGCCAGGAAGTGGAAGGACTGTAGGAAAATTTATTTCCAAAGCCAGGAACACCAGACCTAAGAAAACATTAAACAACGGTATGAAACAGTCTATGAAAGACACGCTTCTGTTCTTCTCAGGACTTTCATTGTTTCTCCTGCCCTTCCCCACTGCAAGGAACTGTAGAAAAGTCTGAAGAACTTAGGTTCTTTCTCATGGCAAAAAGCAGCCTCTGTAAAACGTAGAGAAAGGGAGGTGGAGCTGCCACCCCTGGAGGTGTTTAAGAAAAGACTGGATGAAGAACTCAGTGACATGGCTTAGATGATGGGAGGCTTGGATGGAAGGAGCGTGGTGCTCGTGGTTCCATGCTTATGGGTTCAATCTCTGAGTGAGTGTTCACTTGGGATTTGGTCTAGATGATCCTATGGGTCCCTTCCAACTTGGTATAATCTGTGAACCTGTGAAAGAAGACACATAAATACATTCCTGAGACAGATGCCTCACTCTTATTTGGAAAAAATTCCCTTGAGTGACAGAGAAGTCTTATCTCCTCAAAATAAATCTTCTAAGATATAATTCTACACTTGTCTCCAATGGTCTAATGGAAGGAGTCCCTGCCCATGGGAGGGGTATTGGAAGTAGAAGATCTGTAAGGTCACTTCCAACTTAAATCATTCAATGACTCTATGGATCTAAGATCCACCTAGCCACTGGACAAGTCCTGAGAATTCTGCTGTTAGCTTGACACCTGACTATGGTTGAATGCCAACAAGGCAATGTCATACATACTGGCCTTCAGGGCAGCAGTGGTCATAGTAGGGACATTACATCGCAGCTTGACTCTCTTCACTTAAACAGTAGATTGACCAGATCAATCTGCTTTCCCAGATCTGAGGAGACTTGAGGCAGAAGGGGAAATGTCTTAAATGCGGAGTGTTTTTAAACTCTTCATACAACTTTTATAAGATTTTTTTTTTCCTGTCACTTTTGTAGCCATACAAGTTATGGAATTGCATAGGTTTTTTGCTCTGGTATCAAAGAATCACAGAATCACAGAATCACAGAATACTATGAGTTGGAAGGGACCCATAAGGATCATCTAGTCCAACTCACCATCTAACACCCGTACAGAGACCGAAAGCACATCCCAGAACAGTAAACACAAACCTAGTTCCCTCACAGGTTAACAGGCCACTCCGAGCCAGAAGGGACCCACAAGACCATCCAGCCTTACACCCCCCAGCTAAACCATGTCACTAAGCTCCTCATCGAGTCTTCTCTTAAACACCTCCAGAGACGG
>WEKX01016651.1:961-18868 GCA_013390025.1 Pitta sordida | reverse complement strand
ATATACATTCATATATATATTCCCCTCATTAAGGTTGGTGTTTTCTCTTAATGGTCTCTCGTCCATTTTTCTTTGAAAACAACCCCAACAGTGTCCAAACCAGGACAGTTGCCTTTAAGATGATGCTTCTCACATTAAGCTCTGATCTTGTTAGAAACAAATAAATCCTTTATATTCCCCACTTACATATTGTTTTGCCATGGCCCTTTAGGTGTTTTTTCCTTTTCCTTCCACCTCCTGTTCGTATGGAGGAGGGGGGAGTGGCTGGGAAGTGAAGTGAGGGAGAGGTCGTGGGTGAATCTCTAGCATCCAGCCAGGGTCAAACCACAACACAGTCACCATAAATAAGTTATCTTAAAGTAATAAGTTTTCTGTTTTACATCCATGTTACAGCATTTAATTTGGAGTTAATCCTATATGATTGCAAGTAGATTTTTTAATTGTTTTTCTCCTCGGAACAACTTCTAATACCCCTGGTGCTGTTTTGTATCCTGTCAGGTAAATGGAGAAGTGTGTAAATGTGCTTCTCTCTCCTCTCCCCTTAGTTTCACTGCGTTTACAGTTTAAACACATTTAAAATTTCAAAGTTCATTTGAAACTGCTTCTATGGCATATTCAGCCTATGCTTTGACTTTGCAGAAGTATTCTGGGCAATGTTACAGTTTCATGCAGTTTCACTATATTTGTTTTATATATAGTTCTTGATTCCACATAAGATTACATCCTTTTTATTATAATCCTATTACAAAGAATCATTATACAGTCAAGTTATATAGCATTGTTTTGGTAGTGCAATGGTTATGATATCAATTTGAGAAAAATCTAACAGTCTTGACATGATCTGAAACACATTTCAGTTTTCACACTACCTTAAATTATGAAGGCAGCTCCCAAGACAGCACTGCCTGTTTCAGTCAGTGGGCTGTATTGTAATTTTTAGAAAATCAAGAACTACTTTTTTTAAAGGAAAGATTTGTTCACTAGAGAATCTGTCATACATAGGGATTCTAATTAAAGATGTGCAATGAAGAAAGAAAGGCCTCAAGTCTACCAAGCTTGGTCCACATTTAGGGGCTGTCTCGAAAGGATTTCCAATGATAATTCAACACCCTTCCTTAAGAGGACCCAATGGGACGAAGAATTTGGGAGAGTACAAACTTTCTCCATCACTGTTTCTTACTTTGTTTCAGCCTGATCCACACTGCATGTAATTCTATCATACAAAATACACTCTGGTAAGGGCATATTTCTGTAGACGTATCACTGCAGTGGCAGTGGACAAACAGGACGTCAGTATTGTAAAGCCCTCTGCTCCAACTGACACAACTGAGGCTGCTATAACATAGTCATAAAGAAGGCATCAACTTGTTGTCATAAAATACCTCTCTTTTTTGTAGAAACATCTCCAAGCTGGGGAGATGCCTCCTCTCCCATAGGACTACTATGATTTCTGTGGAAATATGTTATTGGAGAGAAAGAGGGAGGGAAAGATGTTGCACAGTGCCCAGGCACTGCCACTTCACAGGCTCAGGATGCAACACGCACCCAACCCACAGGTTTGGGCTCTCTCACAGCCCATGCCTGGGCACTGTGTCACAGTTACACAGAATTGCTGAAAAAGTACAGAGATGCATCTCACAACCAAAGTAAACTGTGATTGTTCTGGTCCCTGCAGAGTTAAAGAGCATTATCAAATGTTAAGAGCTGACATGTTTACAAACTGGATAAATACAATTTCTAAATGTGATTTGCAATGCAAGTGCTTGAGGGTAGGAGGGCCCTTCAGAGGGACTTTGACAGGCTGGAGAGATGGACAGACTCCAACAGTATGAGATTTAACAAGATTAAGTGCCGGGTTCTTCACTTCAGACATAACAACCCCATGCACTGCTATTGGCTGNCGGCCTCAAACTATGCCAGGGGAGGTTTAAACTTAATGTTAGGAAGTGGTTTTTCACAGAGAGAGTAATTGCATATTGGAATGAACTGCCCAGGGAGGTGGTGGAGTCGCCATCCCTGAAGGTGTTTAAGAAATGACTGGATGAAGAGCTTAGTGACATCGTCTAGCTGGGGGGTGTAGCGTCTTTCTGGCTCGAAGTGGCCTGTTAGACTGTGAGGGAACTAGGTTTGTGTTTACCGCCCTGGGATGTGCGTTCGGTCTCTGTATGGGTGTTAGATGGTGAGTTGGACTAGATGATCCTTGTGGGTCCCTTCCAACTCATCTTATTCTGTGAAACCTTGTTACTATAGAACTTGACTTCATATGAAACCTCCCATCATACTAAATCATCTTGAACAAGAGCTCTTTGCTGCTTTATTATAAATTATGAATGAAGATGAGGTAAAGACAGGAACATTGAAAATAGAAATGAAGGGCAAAAAGACAGTTGTAGAGAAAACGAACATTTCCCAAAATCTGACACCTGTTGTAAGTCAAGTGCCAGTTGTATTTAAACATTTCACTCTCAGATCTGTCTCTGACCTCCGGTAGGCAAACTGAAGGTGCACCAGCAGTACAAACCTCGCGCCACTCCTTCCCACGCCCCGTCCCTGGTGGCTGCTCCCATGCCGTCCTGGCATCATCCCGGCCCTCCAGGACTGCCAGCGTGGCGTGATCATGGGGCCTGCACCGTCCCAGCCGCTTCTGCAGCTGCCACGTGGCTACTGCCACCACATGTGCTTGCCTTGCCTCCACGGTGGGGAAGGGTTGTACCTGGCCTCTGGTCAGCATTCTTGTAGCCTGGGACACCTTAACTTTGCAACACCGTGACACCTCATGCCACTTACTGCATGAGGAGGGGGCGTCAGTATTGCAGTTTCTTTCCATTTAACATCCACCAGTCCCAGGAGAGGCAGCGCTGCCCAGACTTTGACTGAGCTTAGAGTATCAAGGAATGACATGTCTTGTGGTGGGGCTCCTCTGGTTCTCAGTGGCCGCCTGGGGCATACTGTGGCGTGATTATTCCACTGTGGGGACTAGGCACAGAGACACACAGGACTGGGTCAGGGATGGGTAGTAATTAAAGGTNGATGGGGGCACGGTTCCACAGGCTCTAAACGCCATGGCAAGCTGGAGAAATCGCATGCCCTCCCCATGCAGCTGACCCTGTCCCGCCCTACAGGGAGTGCTGGCACCACCCCTCGGCAACGCAAGGCACTGCGCCTGTGTCGGCCAGGGAACCTCGCAGATCCCTGAAACTGAATTACGAGAAATTTTCTTCACAAATCTGCAGGGTCGTAATGAAAGGGTTGCAATACAGCAGGGATATACTCTATTTACCCTTCCCCCACCAAATCCAATAGAATAATTTCTTTCCTCAAAGGGAAGTGAAGGAAAAAAATAAAAATTATTTATTAACTAAAGTACACAGATTTATAACTTAAAATCCTGCTCCAGAAAACTGAAGAACAACAAAAAAATAAACCTGCTGTTAACAGTCTGACAATGTCTGCTATTTTCACAGAATCAGTAAGGTTGGAAAAGACCATAGAGATCAAGTCCAACTTATCACCTATTACCTAACCTAGCCAAACCTGTTACCTAGCCTGTTGCCATCCTGCTACCAAACCTGTTGCCACCCTGCTACCTGCCTTTCCTCCGCCAGACCAGAGTAGAGGGAGGGAAGGGGAAGGGACCGGAACCAAGTTCTGGCTAGATGTGATGCCTCCCAGAGCAGAGAGTTGAGATCTCTTTCTAGTTCGGATATGTCTGTGGAAAGGATCCAGTTCCTCCAATTCTCCAGGGAAAGCTGGAAAATAAAGAGTAGCACCAATTTGCGACCACACTGAGTTGCCCAGCCACGGGTANAACTTATCACCTATTACCTAACCTAGCCAAACCTGTTACCTAGCCTGTTGCCATCCTGCTACCAAACCTGTTGCCACCCTGCTACCTGCCTTTCCTCCGCCAGACCAGAGTAGAGGGAGGGAAGGGGAAGGGACCGGAACCAAGTTCTGGCTAGATGTGATGCCTCCCAGAGCAGAGAGTTGAGATCTCTTTCTAGTTCGGATATGTCTGTGGAAAGGATCCAGTTCCTCCAATTCTCCAGGGAAAGCTGGAAAATAAAGAGTAGCACCAATTTGCGACCACACTGAGTTGCCCAGCCACGGGTACTGCCCCCACAGCCGCCGCCGCTTTTTGGAACTGCCTCACTGCTGCTGCAATGCATCATTCTCTTTTCTGGGATCTACCATCATCCCTGAACGGGGAGGGTGGGGGGGCAGGGGTGGCTACAGACAGCATCACCCGGACGAAACAATATGGAATAGAAAATACAAAGACGCATTTGCCAGATGCATTACAATGCCAGCCTATGACAGAACGTTAATTATATTCCATCTGAAACCAGGACAGGATCGAACCCTTACTCTATAACATATATCCCATACCCAGATCACACATTTTCCAACGCATCCTAATTAATCATCAACATCTTTCCTGTCTTTTGAAATACACATACAGATATATTGATTCCTTAGTTTATGGTAATCTTTGTAAAGTGAGTTATTGTCGTGGTTTGAGTGGGGCTTTTCTCTTCTGGCAGCAGGGGGGGGCAAACTAGCAGAGTTAACACCAGACAGCTGCTGCCTGGGCCTCTGCTGCCAGCCAAGGTCAGTAGCAGATAGAGGCACCTCTATGATAACATATTTAAGAAAGGAGAAAAAAGTAGTATCAAAAAAGAAGATGCTCAGCCAGTGAGAGGCTCAGCATCTATGAAGGCACCATGGCCAGACCGGCTGGAGGAGGGGTAGGAAGGGTTCCAGGCGTCTCACAGTTGCTTGTAAAAAGGACCATAGTGAAGCAGACTGTCTGCCTGCAAACCTATGGAATATAGAGAGAGAAACCAGAGGTGCAGAATACACCTGAGGCCACGCTGAAGATAGAGGATCAACCTGCCCTAAAACTGGTCAGAATTACCAACTTGCCTGGCTTTTCCCCTACACCTGTCCCCCCCTTTTGTCTCCTGGAGGAAACAGAGAATATGAAATCTGTTGTAAAAGAAGGAGGAGTGGGGTTGCCTTTAAAATGAAGCTTCTCACATTAAGCTCTGATCTTGCAAGTTAATAAATAAATCCTTTATATTCCTCACTTGTAGCTTGCCTTGTTTTGCCTGTGATAAACCTTTTTTTCAGTTGTTTTTCTCCTCTGGGAGAGGTTGCGGGTGAATCTCTGGCATCCAGCCAGGGCCAAACCACAACAGCTATTTAGTTCATGACTTTGCGACCTGTCTGTCACAGCAGGCCTTCATAGCAGGAGAGATGGTGTGCGATGTTGGATTGTTGAAAGTTGAAATCAATTCTGCTTCCATCACTGCTAAGTTTGTCTGGTTCTATCATCGCTGAGCTTTTATTATTTTTATCAGAATTTGTTCTTCATTAATCTGGGTAATTCTTACTGTAATATGTTGATATGACATATAGCAACTAGAGTGGTGAGCACCCATTTTATGTAGCAATTAGCACCTTAACATTCACATAATAGATCAGTTTTAAAATCAAATCCCTTTGAGGTACACATCAGAATTCCCTATCCTCCTGCCTTACCCACAAAGTGCACCCAGGTGTTTGAGTAAAACAAATCCTGTAGACGCACTTGCTATTGCCTGAGGCAAGAAAAACCAAAAAAGACTTCTCTAATGTATTTTTCATGTGCACTACAGGAACTTTATCCCCTTCTACAGTACATGAAGCTTTTGTTTGGGCATGGCCAGCTTGATTGTCAGATCCCCTAATGCTGATTAACCAGGTGACTCTTGCTATGTGTGTATTCCATTGTTTGAAGGTTCCATCACCCAGTGTTCTCAATGTAGCCTTAACAGTCCATTATACAATTCAATTTTCTCTCATTTGAGAGGATCCTACTCAGTCCCATGGGCCTGAATGTATCTAAGTGGCATAGAAGGTCACTGACCATGTCCCCCCTTATTTGGGCTTTATTCTATTCTCTGTCCCTATCTTTGCGCTTAGAGGGCTGGTCTTACTGTTAAAAACTGTAGCAAAAAAGGCACTAAGTGCCTTAGCCTTTTTCTCACTTCATCACAATGTTTCCCATCACATCCAATAAAGGATGAGACATGCCTCCTTCTGTTGCTGACGTATTTGTAGGAACATTTATAATCTTTCCTGTGAGTAGCCAGATTAAGTTCTAGCTGGGCTATAACTCTTCTAATGTTCTCCCTGCACAACCTTACAACATCCTTGTAGGCCTTCTGAGTTCCATACCCATTCTTCCAAGGATCATAAAACTCTCATCTTCTCCACAAGTTCCAGCCAAACCTCCCTGTTCACCCAGGCCAGTCTTCCCTGCTGTCTTGTTTCACATCACAGGGGATGGCCTGTTCAATGCAGCAACCCAGATGGGTTTGGCTCTGTGTTGCTAGTTGCCCTGCTTTTATTGCTGTAATCTCCCTAACAGGGCACTTGCCGCCATCCATGAGTCACTAGAGATAAATCATTCTCTACATTTCCTGGTCAACAATGTCTGAAGACAGCTGGACTTACACAAATTGGCTCAATTCAACTTCTTCAGTAGCTCTTGGGACTTGTCATATAGGACTAAATAAAACAATTTTCCACTTCTGATACTTTCTTAAAATACAACTGGACTGATCAGTGAACAAAGCACATTTCTTCTTACCTTTTGATAGTTTATTACACGGTCTGACCTTTTCAGCACACATCATCTCCTCTGGTGATACTTCAAACTCCTAGCCTTCTATCCAGTCCATAATCCCTTCCAAGATTTCTGGGAAACTGTGTTTTTTTGTCATTTAGGCCTGTTGTGTGATCCTTCCCTTTGAACATCCAGCCTAACCTTGGTAGTCAGGATGTCAGGAAGAGCTGCACTTCAGCACTGAATATTCCAAATCAACTCAAACTCTTTCCTAAGCTGCCAGTATCTCTTTTTCAGGTGGAGTATAATAGACTCCATATCCTTTGTATTCCTGGCTACAAAAAAACAAGGGACTGACCTTGAGTCTCCCCTGGTGCTCTTTTCCGGAGGTTCCCGGTAGGGACATTCTCCCTGTTTGTGAGTTGGCCACATATCTTGTCTTCACCAGACTGGCTGAAGGGCTACTGCACAGTCTCCTGTCCAATTTGTTCAAAGGCTGGTTGTTCAGAGACCCATTTGACATTTTTTTTCTCTGGGTCACTGGATAAAGTGGCCTTAAAATCAAACTGATATTTCAAGTATACAATCTCTAAAATTCAAAAGAATTTGTGAAAGCTTGTGCTTCCCCTGTTAGTTGGTGGAGACATTGCTGTTATTTTCTTCATTGCTTCCATTGGGAACTTACAACATTCATCTTGCTATAAAAACTGGATTTCCTGTTGAGATCCCTTGACCTTACTTTTTTTATGGAAAAACTGGCATCTAGAAGGATTTGGATTATTTTTGTCCCTTTCCATAAATTCTGATGCATTGCCCCACACCATCAATATATTGCAGATGTTCTGGTGTTTCACCGTGTTCTGGTGCAGTCTGAATAAGTGCATGGCAGATGGTAGGGCTGTGTTACCACTCCTAGGGCAGTTATTTCCTGGTTTTCTAAACATCACGTCAACTGAAAAGAAACTGTAGTCTGTACTCTGATGCCATGCCAAAGCTATAGAGAAAAATGCATTGACAATATCAGTTGTAGTATACCAGAGAGCTGCCTTTGACTTCAACTCATACTGAAGTTCCAGCATGTATGGCACAGTAGAACTCGGGCCTTGATAAACTACTGCTAGTATTTTCTGCTTTCTTCTTGTAAATATGAAAGAGAAATTCTCTAATTAAGATCAGGAGTAAGACAAGTTCTTCTACTCTACCTGGGAAACTACTCACTGGAGACCAGAGCATCAGTTTTCCAGGAAGAAGCAACTTCTGTGATTGTGTGTCCTTGGAAATCAGGTATCCATGACTGTAGGGTCAAGGTAGATTTTTCATACCATTTCCTTGTGTCTTCTCTGCAGTCACACAGGTAAAACAACAGAGTGGCCCATGGTGTGTATTTGCTAGGTCTTCTTTCTTGGGCAAAGAAACGCTTACTCCTAACAGCTGAGATAGTGCTCTGTACAGAAGGGGAGTAGGACATATATTCTTTGAATTGCTGGAACTGTCTGGACAGTTTCTCCCCAGCTGAGACTCAGGTCCTTAGGGAGGAAGAGAGACTTTCTTCATAGTGCTGCTGTTGGCCGGCCAAATTCCCCATTTTTGTCAAGTCATTTGCAGCAATGAGATCTCTGGGTCTGATGAAAAACTGAGAGACAGTGTGGCTACTCCAAGCCCTGCAACAGGTGCTGCAGCTGAACCAGAGTCAACACGAACACATTCAATAGACATAGCAATAGGAACATGCTGGTTTGAACATCCAAGGGATATTCAGAATTCTCAAGAACTACTATAATGAGCCTAGAAGAGAAAGAAAAGGTGAAAAAGAGGAGGTATCCCTTCTTGTCTACCCCATAGATTGGCTTTCCAAGGAAAAAAGATATAGAATTAAATTACAGTCATACCTTGGTTATTCGCGCCTTCTTATTCATGTCTTCTCATATTGGTGGAATTTTTTCCTGCAGTACTTACTCAGTTTTTCACAGTGTGGTGTATAATTCCGTGGAATGGTGCAGTACCACACTGCCATGGTGGGTGGCCCTGGCTGGCCCTGCCAGGAGTCAGAAAGTCTTTAACTGTAACATATAAACCCATGTGGGGCTTTTTTCCTGCCCTGGCAGCCAGCATGGACTTGCCAGCACATATGCACATATTCATAGCCTCAGACAAAGCACTCCTGCCAATGCTAGCTGCTGGAGTTAAAGGGAAAAAACCCTGAATCCCATGCTCCTCACTGCTGTAAGGAGCCCAGGATGTTGCAGTGTTCCAAAGTTGCCATACTTCTGGCAATAATTTGCCATATTAATGTCCAATCCATATTCACAGATTAAAGGCTTTTCGGAACCCAAGGGAGACCTGTAATCCATGAATACGGAGGTATGACTGTATTAATGATTTCTGAGAGAGAGTTACTGAAATATGAAGATTATGGCACTGCTGAGTACCAATATCAGATCAGCTTCATAACCACTAACTTTTTCTTATTATAAACTAGTGTTTCTCAGTGAAGCACCTAAACCAGCTCCCAGAGGTGCTAAACAGCACAAACCCCTTACACAACACAACTCAGAGAACAAGTACAACAACTCTAAGGACAAATAAACCAGCATTGTGACTAATGACTCTTAAACTAATATATGTATTTTTTTTTATAACACACTCTGGTCAGGTCTGTTGTTATCCCAAACTTTCACACCACATGTTGGGTGCCAGAAATGATTGTTTCATTGTTCAGCATGATATCATATGGTATGGAATATCTCTTTGACTGTTTTGGGTTAAATGCCTTGGCTGTGCTCCCTAACAGCTTCTGGTGCCCTCCAGCCTCCTTGCTGATGGTACAGCATGAGAAGCTGAAAAGTTATTGACTTAGGGTAAGAGCTGCTCAGGAACAACTAAACCATCAATGTGTTATTAACATTATTCTCATCCTAAATCCAAAATATAGTACTCTACTAACTTCTAGGAGGACCTTTAAGTCTATCCCTGCTTAAGCCAGGACAGCGATCATGTCAGCCGTGTAGCTTGAGCTGCGTATTTTCTTCTAAACTACTGACCTTGATGGCTGTTGCCTTCCACTTTGAAAGAAATGTTTTTATGAGAAAGTGTTACAGTGGAGGGGGAGGAAAAACATTTTTTAAACTTCAATTTATACACAATTCTTAAAATAGCAGAGTTCATTAGAGGAACCCAAAACAGGAATCTCAAAAAGACTAGAGCATAAAGATCAGACGGAAGGTGTTCAGAGGGATCAGATGGATACCTTGGAAAATGTATACTTTCATCTTTTCCATGCCTCTAAAAAAGAACTAGTAGCTGACTGTTGATAAAGAGCTAATTTTTTCCAGAGTGAAAATAATGCTGGTACCAATCTTTACTTATGTAATTTCATGTGACTAAACAGATGGGGGCATTTCCTGAAATAGGCATCCTCATAGACACCATCCTCACTGCCCTCTATGCTTTAACAAAGTTAACCAAGCTGTTAGAATAATACTCATTTTTACAATCCAACACAGAACCACAAAGAAATCTGAAGATGTCATCAGTGCACTTCAGGCTTCTTTACAGAAGGAATAGTAATCTCAGCAAAGCTCTCTTTTTCTTCCTTCTATTGGTTTTTTATTTTAAGAAACAACAAAATTCAAATAAATTATTCACTCAAAGTATGGTTCCCCGTCTCAGTTTTCAGATGAGATTATAAGCAGGGTCACTGTTTCTTGTGCTTCAGTACATCTCAGAGAATCTTCATAGCACTAATACAGAAACAGGAACAGCATATCAGGTCTAATGTTTTACTCAAAGTAGAAAACAAAATGAAGAAGAAATATTCTGTTTCCCGATAACTTCAGATATTGGGAAAATACAGTTTCTTATCTTGGTGTGTTTACAGCCTGCATCTCTCAAATGTGAATGAAAATGTAAGATGACATAATTAGGCAGGCTTTAATAGAGGAAGCTTTGGTTGTTCACCCACAAGAAGTACAGAGGGGGCAGTGGTGATTAGAAAATTGCAGCAGAGTAGAAGAGGATTTTTGGATGCTGCAAGCAGTATGTACACGTCACCAGAATTGTCAAGAATTTATGAACATACAAAAATTTAAATATTTTAATTTTTTTTCTGCTTTTCTCTTTTCTTTCTCTCTTTTTCTCCTTCTCTCTCATAAAGGTAATCATGATTTACTTTCTAAAGCATAGACCTAGTAAAATCATAGCAAACAAAAACAATGTCAAAAAGTGAGTGAGTTTAACGTAATTCCCCAAACCATAGCTGTATTCAAGAATTTGGAAGAATTTTAGCACGTGTTTATCCAGTATTTTCTTAGTAAAAACATTTTATAAATCTGACATAGTGTATATTTTGAAATACAATATTCTGTCATGTAAATATAAAAAGGATATGCAGTCAACCTTTTCTACTTCGCATTTCCCCTCTCCCAGCTTCACTTCTTTGCAGGCTCTTTTTCCCACAATTGAGATGCTCCATTTTGCAGTGCATTAGCCACT
Source organism: Pitta sordida (assembly GCA_013390025.1). NCBI lineage: Eukaryota > Metazoa > Chordata > Aves > Passeriformes > Pittidae > Pitta > Pitta sordida. The sequence continues at coordinate 7,764 of WEKX01016651.1, read as the reverse complement.
GCACCTGCACAAACTGACACTCATGAATATTCAAAGTAAACAGTCATGAATACAGAATTTAGCCCCGCCCACTGTGTCGCACAGCCCCCCAGCACACTGCTCTGCCCACACTCCCTGCCCTGCTCCACTCTTCTCAGAGTGAAGAGGCTGCTGTCTGTCCATGCCACCTGCTCTGTTCCACTCAAAGCAAAAAGGCTGTGATCTGCCCACATGACCCACCCTGTTCTGCTTGGAGCAAAGAGGATGTGTCAGCTGGCACATGGTGGGGTGGGCAAAGCTGTTGTTGTTGAGGCTTCTTGGAGCACTAGGGTAATCCTGCTCTGATATTAGTGAGGTGTAGGGACAAGCCGCTTCCCCCCACTCCCCCAGGCTGTGCTCAACAGCCAGCAGGGAACTGAAAGTGCACTTCCCAGCAGGAAGCTGGCGCCGTGCTATCAAATGGTTGCATCGCCTCGTTTTGCTTGCAAGAACCTGGTATGGCTGTGATCAGTGTCTCTGTCTGTTCTCTCCCCAGCTCCCATCAGGAGTCCCGGTGGCAGGATGGCTGGGCTGGCATCCTGGGGGCGGTCCCAGCATTGCATTGTTTCCATGGAAACAGACAGTGAGTGGGTGCCAGGGGCTACCAAGGTACTGTCACAGCTCGTCCCCATGCCTCCCCACTTGCAAGCAAAATGAGGCAAGGCAATCATTCACAAGCACTGTGCTGGCTTCATACTGGAAAGTTAGGTTTGAATTTGCTGCTCGCTGTTGAGCCAGGCTCATACTATACATTCTAGGTGGGACCCTCAGAGTGCCTACTTGGCCATTGACAGTGCCAGGACTGTTTCAATGGTGATGGGCTGTTGCAAAGACCTGGACAGGCATGACTGGCTGCTCACCCTCTTCTGCCCGAGTGAGGGGGCCTGGCCAGCCAGTGGGAGTTTGAGGGGGAGCTGAGGGAAGCAAGAGCAAGGTCTGTGTTTAAACATGAACTTGTGGGGTCCTGGAGGTGCACAGGTCCCCGCCATCCCTCCCAGGGATGATTACACAGTTACGTAAGATTTACACACTCTCAAGATAGATACAGTGTCCGAGACTTTCTCCAGGTAGATGTGGTGTCTGAGACCAAACACCACGTCTACCCTGAGTATAGTGAGATCAGGGCTACCCATCTGGAAAGACATCGGGACAGCAGCATGGATAGCCTCATCCCAGCACCAGTTTCCCTGGCCGAGCGGAAAAGGGGTTTTTCCTGGTGTGGGGTGGCCATGGGTGCCAGGAGGCGCTGACACAAACACCGACACACAGCAGGGCAACGCTGAAACAATGTAGGAGTGCACCGAGGCTGAGGGGAGTGATGCAAGGGGACAGAGCAAATTCGCCTATTAATGAGTTGCCTATATATGTAGATAGGGAGGGGGACCAGAGTTGAGGGTTGACTGTAGTATACTCAAAATTAAAATCATGAACTGAGATATTGAAAATTAAGAGGAAAAAATAGGATAATGAGATTGTCAACTTTGAGTTATTCTGTAATATAACTTGAAAAATAGCATTCCAGTGAATATCACAGAATCACAGAATACTATGAGCTGGAAGGGACCCACAACGATCATCTAGTCCAACTCACCATCTAACACCCGTACAGAGACCGAACGCACATCCCAGAGTGGTAAACATAAACTTAAATCCTTCAGAGGCGCACAGGCCACTCCGAGCCAGGAGGGACCCACAGGACCATCCAGCCCTACACCCCCCAGCAAGACTATGTCACTATATATATGGTCGTTTAGCTGACAACTACATCAGCCTAACTTGTGTCAGATAGACTACTTTCATACCACAGAACAACACAGACAATCTAATAACAGGAATTTTAACTGCTGAATAAATTAAATGAAGCCTGGCCATGAGACTTTATGAAAGAAGCAGTCATCACTTGAATAAAAAACTGCAAAGAGCAGGAAGAATACTGAAAAAGACTAATTACAGCAGCAAAATGGGACAGACATCACACACTCTAAGGTGAAAGAGAAAAGGATGAAATGTCAAACTAGATCTGAGGATATCTTTTGTATATATTCTGCTCTTCAGGATGTGAGAACATGTATATAGGCACTGAGGCCTGATAGACAATTGTAATTTGTTAATAACTGCTGATCACTCTGCAAGAGAACAAAATTAACAGCAATATTTTGTCGCTGTTATGGAGGTTTAGGCTAAGCAAAGAAAACACTTCTTCCTGGAAAAATGTTGTGCAATTCTTTTTTCACACATGGGCCATTCTAAGTACAGACCTTACTAAAAACTCAATCAGCTTAATCTATCCTCACAACTTTAGTAAAGTACAGTTGGCCCTCTTCCACTTCGCGAACCCATATTGCGGCTTCACATCTTAGTGGTGTGATTTTTCAGCCACTAAGAAGGCCTCTTTACACAATTGCGCATGTGCGACCTGGCACGCATCAATATTCAATTAGGTAGTGTCTTGGGTTTGATGTTAGAGGTTTTGTTTTACATGTTTACGAAGGAAAAGTTTTAATTGGTTTTTTCTTTCCCTCTCTCTTTCCCCTTGCCCCCCTCCCCCTTCCTGAGTTCAGGGAGGGTGGGGGAGGGGGAGGGACCACAGGGAATGAGAGGACCCNTCTAACCTAGTTTAAAGCCCTATTTATGAGTCCTGCCAACTTGTGGGTCAATATCCTCCTTCCCTTGTTTTGACGAAGCCCACCTGATACTAACAAATCACATTCATTAAAGGTTACTTCATGATCAAAAAAGCCAAAATTCTTACTTAAACACCAACCTCTATGCCATCTATTAATGTTAAGGATTCTCCTACAAAAACCCTCATCCATACAGAATCACAGAATCACAGAATACCACAAGTTGGAAGGGACCCACAAGGATCATCTAGTCCAACTCCCCAGCTAACGCCTGTACAGAGACCAAATGCACACCCCAGAGTGGTGAACATAAACCTAGTTCCCTCATAGGCTCACAGGCCACTCCAAGCCAGAAGGGACCCACAGAACCATCCAGCCCAACACCCCCACAGCTAGACCGTGTCACTAAGCTCCTCATCCAGTCTTCTCTTAAACACCTCCAGGGATGGTGACTCCACCACCTCCCTGGGCACTCCATTCCAATGAGCGATCACTCTCTCTGTGAAAAACCTCTTCTTAACATCCAGTCTAAACCTCCCTTGGCGTAGTTTGAGGCCATGTCCTCTCGTTCTGGTGTCGTCAGACTGAGAGAAGAGATTCACAGCTATTGTTAGGTGATGTGATGGATTAAGCTTGGTTTGAAGAACTTTCTTTCTCAGATATTACCTTCAAGAACATGGCATAGGTGTCCAAGAATAGCAGGACTGTCAGGAGGATGCTCTCACTTAGGAGTGGTCAGACCCATTGCACAGAGGAAGTGAACTCTGACCTGAACACGTCCTTGGCTTTCTTTTCCTAGCAGCAGGTAATACTCTTTGGCTTTACCCTGTACATGTGTGGTCCCTCACCTTCCAAAGAGCCACAGTTTCTCTGCAGGACCACAGATGAGATTAAGTAACTTGGCCTGGCTATTTAAGGTACACAAATACCACATATTCCTTCATTTCTGGGTGCAATTTAAAAAAATAAAACAACAACAAAACTTCCCCTCCCCCCTGAACATCACAAACCAAACAACAAAAATACAGTGAACCCCCGCGTATTCACGGTCCGCTATTTGCGGGTGATTTTTCCTCCAGATGTGCAACCTCAGCGCATGCTCAGAACGTACCAGGACCCCAGTCAGCTCAGTCCCTGGTCTCGCCACTCGTGCTGCAAGCAGAGCTGGCCCCGCCCCCGGCGTGTGTGTTCCGCCCTTCCCCCACCCCGTTCCTCACTGGGCAAGAACAGCAGGCCTCGTCTGCTTACGAATATGTAAATTGGTCCCGACTGGGAGCCGGCACAGAGCACCTGGAATGCATTTAGTGTAAATGTGTGTTTTTGCACAGCTGGAATTGTCCTCCGCCAGGCTACAAGATGGGGTGATGGGGTTGCGTTTTTGTGTGTGCCTTTGTGTGCCAGGGGCCACGCCCGCCACTCGGCCAGCTCTCACTCAGCCCACACTGTGCTGTCCCACACCGCCGTGCCGCCCCGTGCTGCCGTGCCACCCCATGCTGTTGTGCCACCCCGCGCCAACCCGCACCGTGTCGCCCTCCACCGTGCCACCGTGCTGCCCCCTGCCCTGTGCCTCACCTCCACACCCTGTGCCCGCCTCGGCGTAACACAGCCAGACAACTGAGACAAGCTCTGCTCTCAGGACCATCCTCCAGACCTTGTATAGGGAGGGGTGTGGCGTACTCGACTACGTAGTAGGTTCGCTATCTTTGCGGATTTCACAACTTGCGGGAGGCAGACCAGACCCAACAGCCCACAAGTAAAGGGGGTTCACTGTAACAAACAAAAACCCCAACCCATCCCAAAGATTTTGCATAAATATGCATGTAGAAGTTTTCTTGGTATAGGCTTGAAAAAGACAGTATGAAGAGAATATTGTGTGAAAGTCATACTGAATATGAACAAGTTCCTACTCAAAACAGCTGCAGAGTGTAATGTAGGCTCTGCTATCCCCTTTCACCGGTAAGTCAGGACCAGTTCCACCTGAGCAATTAAAGTGCTCTCTCTGACTTAGCTGAAGCAGTGAGCAGTGCAATACCCAATACAGTGTTAACTTCTGATTAGTAGAACAAGATTATAACCTCAGGTACTTCTTAAAATGCTTTAGCAGGATTAAATCCTTAGGTTCTTCTTTAAATGCCTTATTCTTTTACCACATAAATCTTTTGTTTGAGTTCACAAATGGACATAAATTAGATATTTACTAGAAAACTAGATTGAATAAAACTGTTATTATTGTAGCATCTTTAAATATTTCAAGCTCTCCACCTCTCTGAATGGCTGAATTTTAAACACAAATTCTAAACTTGACAGTGTTACTAGAATAGAAAATCAAGTTTCCCGTGCTATCAGTCACTGCCAAGGCACTAAGTTATTTTCAAAAATAAGGAAGATGAGATGCAAGAGGAAGAAAAATGCCTGCTAAATTAAAAGATAACCAAGACCACTATACTTAACCCTCATTTCTTCCCAGTTATTCATAACACCCTATTTTCTCGTTAAAGCCTCGCACAGGCAACATCTGACCTACAAACATTTTGTTCAGAAGGGTGATTAAGCTTGTTTAAGAATGGTTTAACCTCTGTCTTTTATTTGTCTAATCTAAATTGTTGAGAGTTCTTTTGTCCCAGGACCAAGAAGCCTCCTGCTCTATTCAACTAATGGATTCAATGACTCTTAACCTCAGTCTTCAACTCTAGGGATATAGATCCTCTTGCAAGAATGACTACACTTACCTCAGATGCCACCTAATCCTGGAGATAAAAGACAGTCCTTTATCACCGTACTTTTTATATGTAAAGCTATTTGTCTGCCTAAAGCTGTGCCTCTGGATCTGCTAGGAAGTGTTTCAGCCTCGATGATTTGGGACACTTCAGCAACTAAACCAAACTTAAGCTTTACCAAGATTCATGTTGAGGAATATCTTTTAGAGACATTATAGGACTATGTACACATAGGACCAGTTAACTTTGGCACAGCATAACACAAATACTGTGATACAGCTTCTAGACCTCAGGCAGCAAGGCTATGCTACTTACCAGGTCAGGAAACTGCTGCACTTTGTTTCACTGCACCTGGGTAGACAGTTCCTAATTTGCTTATTATGTTTCATATTGCTCTTTAAAGAACTACAGACAGCCTCAAGATCGGCTGCCCTAGTTCTTGCAGGAGACTTTAATCTCCCTGATATCTGCTGGGAACTTAACATAGCAGAGAGGAGACAGTCCAGAAGGTCCTTAGAGGTAGTCGAAGACTGTTTCTTGATGCAACAAGTGAGTGAGCCTACCGAGGGGGGGCTGTCCTTGACCTGTTGTTTACAAACAAGGAAGGGTTAGTCAGTGATATTGTGGTTGGAGGAAATCTGGGATGCAGTGATTATGAGATCATAGAGTTCTCAATCAGTAACGTGCCAAGAAGGGGCATAAATCAAACCTCCATGTTCGACTTGCGGAGGACTGACTTTGGGCTGTTTAGGAACTTGATCGGGAGGGTACCATGGGAAAAAGGCCTTGATGGCAGAGGGGTCCAGGAGGGTTGGACATCCTTTAAGAGTGAGCTCATGAAGGCACAGGAGCAGGCGGTCCCGATGTGCCGAAAAATGAGTCGGAGGAGCAGATGGCCGGTCTGGATGAGCAAAGAGCTTCTGAAAGAACTAGGGGAGAAAAAGAGGATGTACAGCCTTTGGAAAAAAGGGGAGGTGAGTCAGGGTGTGTTTAAGGAAGTTGTTAAGCAGTGCAGGAGCAAAACCAGAGAGGCAAAGGCTCAGATGGAGCTCAACCTAGCTGTTTCTGTCAAGGACAATAAGAAATGTTTCTATAAGTACATTAACAGTAAAAAGAGAGGCTGCAACAGCCTCCACTCCTTATTGGATGCAGAGGGCAATATAGTAACCAAAGATGAGGAGAAGGCAGAAATACTTAATGTACACTTTGCCTCTGTTTTTAACAATAAAACAAACTGGCCACAGGACAACTGGACCAGCAGGGTCATGGAAGGAGTTGGGATGCAGTATAACCCCCTTGTAATCCAAGAGGAGGTAGCCAGAGACTTGCTGAGTGGCTTGGACCATCATAGGTCTATGGGACCAGATGGGATCCATCCGAGGGTGATGAAAGAACTGGCAGATGAACTCGCTAAGCCACTCTGCATAATTTACCAACAGTCCTG
>WEKX01016650.1:67009-80944 GCA_013390025.1 Pitta sordida | reverse complement strand
TTGAAATATTTTTTATAGATATAACTCTACTCAGGAATGTGTATCCAAAGACACTAGAAAGCTACATGAAAAGTAATAACGAGTATTCTTCATAACAAATCAAGTTAGGGGATAACTTGTAAAATAAAAATTAGATGTTACTACAAATTCACAGGTACAAATGAAGAAGAACATTAGATGTCTTCACACTGCTGGCATTGTTTGGGTAGACATGCTCTTAGAGAAGAACTTGGTCTATATATTGCAACCCGGGCCACAAGCTGTTAGAAAAGTTAACGCAGAAGGAAACTCATGAATTATAGATTCTGAAAGTCTGGTTCAGAAAATCTCAGTAAAATGTAGTCAATTTAGAATGTTGGTCTACTTGATTTTAAGAGAACTCAAAGCTTTCATATCTTCTACTATTTCTCTGCTAGGTTAAACTCTTTCATGGCTGTCCTGACTTCTCTAATAAACTCTCTTAAATATGACATAAAATGTGACTGCACTACTGGCTTTTGGACTTTGTAAAGAGAAAATTTTTGGTTATGTTTCCTCAGTGGGGTTTTGATTCTTCATTTTCAAGCTCTACCTATTACTGCAATACAAATAGTAAATAATAAATGTTCTTATAGTCCATTTCCAGTTTTTTAAAGAAAAGCATGTAACAGTAAAACAAGCATATTCAACTTGGAATGTTGTTCAATTGAAAGCTTATTTTAAAATTAGAAGTCTTTTACAGTATCATCTATTTAACATTTTTTCTTACTGTCTTATTATACTATATGTTGAGGAGATTAAAAGTCAAGTGGAAAAACTGCCTGATGTTTCAATATATTAGTTTTCCCCCAAGGTACACAAACTAATATGCTCAAATCCTACTAAATTTATTATTTTCTTGCTGGAAAACCATCTTTAAAAAACATTTTTTTGCTTGTAGACTGCCATGATCAGGGACATCTTTTGCTACATTGGGATGCATAAAGACCCATTCAACTTGACCTTGTACACTTTTAATCACTACGTATACTAAACATCTTTGTGCAGCACATTCCAGTGTCTCACCACCCTCATTGTTAGAAATTTCTTTCTTGTATCTAATTTAAACTTACCCTCTTTGAGTTCAAAACTGTTGCGCCTTGACAGACCCTGGTAAAATGGCTCTCTCCTTCTTATAAGTTCCCTTTATATATTGAAAGGCTGCTCTGAGGTCTCCCTGAAGCCTCCTCTTTAGACTGAACACCCCCAACTCAGCCTTTCATCATAGAAGTATTCCAGCTGTCTGACCACTTTTGTGGTCCTTCTCTAGATCAACTCTAACAGGTCTGTTCTTTCATGTACTGGGGATACTGGGGTTCCCAGGGCTGGATGCTGTACTCCAGGTGAAGTCTTACAAGAGTGGAATAGATGGGGAAATTCACACTGCTAGACACATATCTGATGCAGTTGGCTTTCTGGTCTGCAGATGCTACCTCGTGTCCAACTTTTCATCCACCACTATGCTCAAGTCCTTATCCTCATGGCTACTCTGAATTTATTCATCCCCCAATCTGTAATGAGATTGACAATTATCCTGACTCCATTGTAGAGCCTTGCACTTGGCTTTGTCTTCTGTCTGAAGATTTCTTATATTCTTTATATTTCTGGATTTTAGCATAGCTGCATGGGTTCTCACACTTAGGATGGCAGATTTCACAGTTTGTGAAATGTTGTTTAATGTACTTTACAGGAAAAACAAGTTCTAACAAGGACATTCTGTTTGGAACATGAAACTGCAAGGCAATACCAAGGCATGGAGTAGACAAAGCAAGCTAGAAGACCTCAAATCCCCTGGAGAAGCTCCAAGGGGCAGACCAGGAAGGGAGGGGTGGGAGGCAGGGTGGTCGACAAATGATTTTGGGATTAGATGTATCCACTAGATATGATTATTGAATAATATTAAAAATGGATACTAGTGTTATGGAGTAGGGTGTCCTCTGTGCATGATGGACCTGGAAATTTCCATTAAAGACCAGCTCTTCACTCTATCCCTCTTGGGAAAGATTTTTGCTCTTGTTTTAGGCCTTGGTCAAACTTCATGAGGCTCACTCCTCAAGGCTACTGAGGTCTTTCTGGATGGCATCCCTTCCCTCAAAAATATCAGCTACTCAACTACTTTGCATCATCTGCAAACTTGCTGATTCAGTCCCACTGTTTATATCACTGAAGATATTATATACTACATTTCAGTATGGAACCTTGAGGGACACCTCTCATAACTGATTTAAACATGTACATTGAGATAACTCTTTGGATGTAGATTCCTTATTTATTTAACAGTCCATCCATCAAATCCGTACCTCTCCAGTTTAGCAGCAAAAAGAGCCAGGGACCTTTTTAAAGACCTTGGAGAGATCAAAGTACAATACATCTGTAGTTCCTCCCTGGTCCATTGTTGCAGTTACTTGACTGTAGAAAGCCATCAGTTTAGTGAGACACGGTGAGTTTAGTGAGGCATTGCCCTTGGTGAAGTCACATTGGTTCTCTATTCACCTCTCTGTTTTTCATGTTTCAACATAAGAAATCTGTTCCATGATCTTACCAGGCAAGGAGGCGAGGCTAACTTGTCAGTACAACATGGATGTACAATTTTTGTTGTCATTAATATGAGCTGTATGACTTCAAAAAGAGTAAGCAGGAGGAAACGGGTGATTGTTAAAATGTTAGATTACTTCACAATCTGTTTATAAATCTATTGCATTTCCGACTTCAGAGAAAAAAACAGTGATATAGAGAATCTAAGTGACTCTAGAATAACAGGTACTAACTAATTAATTAGGAAGTTGTTTTTCAGCATATGGACCTTATCTTTGTTTCTGAGCATGTGAAAAAAATTAAGGTGCCATGTAAGTAAATGGGGAACAAAATGTTAAGAACATTGTGATTGTGATGAATTTAGAAGACAAGATGCTGTCGTCGTCTTATCCTGTTTTTCTGTTGTTACCATATTCCTTTGCTCCACTCAGACTACTACTTAGTAAGATGAGGAGTTACGGGACAGTTGGTCAGTTGCTTGAAACTGGACCAATTGCCTTGAAAATATGAAACATACTGGTGCTCAAGGTATTGTCTTATGACAATAGGTAATTGTAAGGTAATGCAAAAGGTCTTACAGGTATTGTATAACAGGCACTTTTGGCACTTTTGGTGCCAAAAAAAGCAGGACAATAACATGGAGGAGTCCACCTTTACTCACTTTTTTTAAACTAAATAATATTTAAGGTAGTGTATCCTAAAAGTACGAAGTATTTCTAATGTATCCTGTCAGCCCAGAGAGCTTTTTGTGGGGTTTTTTGATTGTTTGTTTTATCTCTGTGGTCAAGTGTTTATGCTGTTAATACTTCTGCTACTACTACAGTGATTCCCTGGAATTCACTGAGGGTTGGGTCTGGGCAGGTCCCACAAGTTATGAAATCCGTGAAGATACCAAACGCATGAATATTCAACTACTCTCTGCCTGGAGCCATGCACCCTCCACTAATAAGGTCTGGAGGGGCAGTTCTGGGAGTGTGGCTCGCACTGTAACACCTCATTAAAGTGGTGGAAACGCCCTTTGGTGCTTCCCGACCATGAAATCCCGGGTCTGGGACATTCTGTGCACGTGCACGGTCTCCCAACTCACTGAAAATCCAGCCATGATTAATTGAATACGCGGATATGCGAGCCACAAATATGTGGGGGTTCACTGTATTTGGATCCCCATGGGTCCGGATGAGATTCACCCCAGGATGATGGGACAGCTGGCAGATGAGCTTGCTAAGCTGATCTCCATCATTTACCAGCAGTCCTGGACCAATGGTGAGGTCCTGCATGACTGGAAGATGGCAAACCTNATCTGTTATGGCATAGGAGGGCCCCGGAGAGGGATTTGGACAGGTTCGCAGGTTACTCTGAGTTGGAAGGGACCCACAGGATCATCTAGTCCAACTCCCAGACTGGGGAGATGGGCAGACTCCAATAGGATGAGTTTTAACAAGTCTAAATATCGGGTTCTGCACTTCGGTTATACAGTCGCGTGTCCTATACCACGGTACCACAGTCTTCTTCATCTTCTGTGAAGCTGTCCTTCTGCATGGAATGGCAGTTTATTAGTATGCAAATTTCCCCCACACCCTCACACGGCCTCCCCAGTGCTCTTTCGGCACTGCTTTGCTCTATATTTGTTGCTGCTGGGGGGCGGGATGTGGTGGAGCTGCCATTGCCGTGCTGGGGAGGGGGGAGTGACGAAGCCACCACCATGGCTCTGCAGGTTGATTTGCATCTTCATGACTGCCTAATTGAATATTCATGCCAGGTCGAGCATGTGCAGCTGTGAAAAGGGGCCTCGTTAATTGCTGAAAAATCACACCGTTAAGATGTGAAGCTGCAATATGGAGGGAGCAAAATGGAAGAGGGCTGACTTTAACAACGCCAAGCAGAACTATAGGCTTGGGAGAGAATGAGCAGGTGGAAAGGGACTTGGGGCTTTTAGTGGACAACAAACTGAACATGAAACAGCAGTGTGCCCAGGCAGCAAAGAGGGCCAATGGCATCCTGGCCTGCATCAAGAATGGTGTGGCTAGCAGGACAAGGGAAGTTATCCCTCCCCTGTACTTGGCACGGGTGAGTATTGAGTCCAGTTCTGGGCCCCTCAATTTAAGAAAGATGTTGAGGTGCTGGAATGAGTTCAGAGAAGGGCAACAAGGATGATAAAGGGGTTGGAAGATAAGCCCTGTGAGGAATGACTAAAGGAGCGGGGTCTGTTTAACTTGGAAAAGAGGAGGCTCAGGGTTGATCTTATCGCTGTCTATAGCTACCTAAAAGGGGATTGTAGACAGGTAGAGGTCAGTCCTTTCTCTCTGGCCAATGGAGATAGAACGAGAGGTCATAGACTTAAGCTCCAGCAAGGGATGTTTAGACTTGACAATAGGAAAAAGCTTTTCTCTGAAAGAGTGATTCGGCATTGGAATGTGTTGCCCATGGAAGTGGTTGAATTGCTGTCCCTGGAGGTCTTAAAGGGTAGACTGGATGAAGTGTTGAGGGTCATGACATAAATGTTATATATGTTAGGTTTTAATTGGATTATAGTTTGGACTAGATGATCTTCAAGGTCTTTTCCAACCATATCAACACTGTGATACTGTGTGTGATACTACTTCTATTACTGCATTTAGTAAACTATGGGTTTTTGCTATCTACTGCCAGAAGACAATAAATCTATAGGTTCTCAGTTTAAGAATACATTTGCCTTCTAATAGTCAGTAGATTCTAGTGATAACATTCTAGTAGCTCTAGTGATAACATTTAATTTGGCACAGGATTAAGAATCTAGGCTGGTCAGGGCTAATCACCTAGTTTTGTCATTAACTATGAATTACTTAGATGCAAAAGAGATTAACAGAGCCAAATCAACATGGACAGCACATGAAAGGCATTGTATTGATTTCAAAGTGCAGGATCAATTATTCAAATCTTATTCCCATGAAAGTCAATTATGGTCTTTTTTCTGACTGTAGATGGAAATTGAAGTCTGTATTGTAATAAAACCTCTTTATTGATGATATGGACAAGGGAATTGAGTCCATCATCAGCAAGTTTGCAGATGATACCAAGCTGGGGGCAAATGTTGAACTGCCAGAGGGTAGGAGAGCCCTTCAGAGGGACCTTGACAGGCTAGAGAGATGGGCAGACTCCAACAGTATGAGATTTAACAAGACTGAGTGCCAAGTTCTTCACTTCAGACATAACAACCCCATGCATCGCTATCGACTGGGGAATCAGTGGCTGGAGAGTGGTGAAATGGAGAGGGATTTGAGAGTAATGATTGACAGGAAACTCAATATGAGCCAGCAGTGTGCCCAGGTGGCTAAGAAGGCCAATGGCATCCTGGCCTGTATCAGGAACAGTGTGGTCAGTCGGTCCAGGGAAGTTATCCTTCCCCTGTACTCGGCGCTGGTCAGACCACATCTTGAATACTGTGTCCAGTTCTGGTCTGCCCAGTTTAAGGAGGATGTTGAGGCGCTTGAAAGTGTCCAGAGAAGGGTGACCAGGCTGGTGAAAGGACTGGAGGACAAGCCCTGTGGGGAGTGGCTACAGGAACTGGGGTTGTTCAGCCTCGAGAAGAGGAGAATCAGAGGTGACTTCATTGCTGTTTACAACTACCTGTGGGGAGGTTGCAGTCGAGTGGATGTAGGTCTCTTCTCTCAGGCTGATGACACCAGAACAAGAGGACATGGCCTTAAACTACGTCAGGGGAGGTTTTGGCTGAATGCTAGGAAGAGATTTTTCACAGAGAGAGTGATCTCTCATTGGAATGGTCTGCCCAGGGAGGTGGTGGAGTCATCATACCTTCAGGTGTTTAAGAAAAGACTTGATGAGGAGCTCAGTGACATGGTCTAGTTGATGGGAAGCTTGGATGGATGGAGTGCGGTGTAGAATGGTTAGAATCTAAAGGCCATGGCCCCTTTAAGAAACTGCACAAGCTCAAGTCTGAGGCTTGAAACTCAAGCTCAAAGATGGCTAACTTGTCCTTGGGCAGCAGAAATAGAAGAATGTTTTGATAACAGCTTCTTGTAGAAAACAACAGGTGTCTTGCTAGTAGTTGTAAACTAGAAACTGCTGTGTGAGCATGATACAGCAGAACATGGCTTTCGTGTGTATTGCTTCGCTTAGCCAATGAAGCACTAATTAGTTCGTGTGAACAATAGTAATAATCCAATCACCTGTAGGAATTAGGCACATGCATGTTTTAGAGCGTGAATTGCTGTGTAAGCATGAATTGGCAAAAATGTGCTATATATTATCTGTTTGAACCCTGAATAAACGAGTCTTTGCCGTAATTCATATTGGATCGTCGCTTTGATCACCGAAGTCCTGGCTTTCTTCTTTTAGTGTGGTCCCCATGATTCCACGCTTGTGGGCTTGATCCCTGGGTGGGTGTTCACTTGGGAATTGGACTAGATGATCCTGAGGGTCCCTTCCAACTCAGAATAACCTGTGAACCCGTGAACCTGTGAATTCCACATTTCTGAAGATTTTCTTTTGTAGATATCACAATTTTGGAATTTCAGAATTCTCTGTTCCGTATTTTAAAATTATATATTAATTATTAATTTTCAGCTCTCGGAAGGGCATAACAAAATTCATTGTGGCTTTATAAACTAGGTGACAAAGGGCAGCTATTGCAAATGTGGGGTTTCTTTAATCAGAAATTCTTGTTAGCCACATGGGACAGAGTTCAAAATTTCTTCTTCCCAATTATAATGAAAGCTTATACAGTATGTTATACCACATATTTACAGCAATCTTTATTAGAGAACAATCTAGTTAGAGTATACAAAAGAGAGTGCTCTAATGTCCCTAGTAGTGAGTTTAGCTGTTCACGCATAGATTAGTTTTGTATTCCACCTCCATCAACAGGTGAACTTACTTTTCATGAGGTATTGATTTTATTTATCTGATAAAGGGTATAATGAGAACACAGCATATCACAACAGGAATTTATCATTGTGACAATGGTTGCAACAGGAATAGAAATCTAACCTTGCAGTCAACATGATTTCCTAAAGACAAGAATTTTCTGGTTTCACTACTTTCTCACTCTTTATTTTCCCCTTTTACACAAAGTCTTGTGTTGTAGCAACTCAGTGCTGCTCATAAATCATCTAGATAAGCCATCTTCAGTTCATGGGAGTCCACGTATGATCAGGGATGATCTGAACTTAATTTTCTCATTGAGGATATTAAACAAGTTACTTCTCTGTCTCCCCGATTCTCCCCTTGTTCCATTTCTCCAGTAAAGTATCATCCTAACCACCACAACAAACCATCCTTAGACTGAAGATCAGTGAACAGAATTAGTATACATACAAGCATAAACACACATATATATGGAGAAATATATACACAGTCGGCCCTCTTGCACTTTGTGCCCCCCATATTTCCTCTTCGCACCTTAGCGGCATGATTTTTAGAGATTAAGGAGCCCCCTTTTCGCAATTGCACAACTTGTCACTCATAACTATTCAATTAGGCAGCCATGAATATGCAAATCAACCTGCACAGCTGCAGCAGCGGCCGCCCCGCCACTTCCTCCCAACCCTGGGACAGTGGCACCAGTGCTGGCCCCGCCACTACCTGCTTGGCCCCGGGACAGTGGCAGTGGTGGCGGCCCTGCCACTTCGTCTTGGCCCCGGGATAGTGGCAGCGGCACCACCGCTTTCCCCGGCCCCAGGACGTTGGCAGTGGCGGCAGCACCACCACTTTCCCTGGTCCTGATGCTGAGGCAGCCATGGCAGGGCTGCTCCTCCCCCGCTCCCCCCTTGGGTGCATCGGTGGCCGTGTTGGGGCCCTCATTTGAAGCCGCCGCTGTGCAGTTATGAAAGATTTACACACTCTCAGGTGTTCAAGACTTTCTTGAGTGACTCTCCAAGACATACTCCTCTACTCCAAGTATGGAGAGATCAGGTCTACCCACCCCAAGAGACACTGGGACAGCAGCGTGGGCAGCTCCCCACACCCGTGTCCCTGGCTGAGCTGAAAAGGGTTTTCTCCCAGCATGGGGTGGCTGTGGGCGCTGGGAAGGGGCAACACAAACACTGATACAGAGGAACACAGTGCCGAAACAGCACCAAGGGGCCATGTGAGGGTGCAGGGCAAATTTGCGTATTAATGAGCTGCCATTCAACATGGAAGTAAGGCTTCACGGGGCCCAATTAAGACCACAGGTCCGTGATATAGGAGACTCGACTGTATATATTCTTTATTCTTCCAGTTTGTCGTCCATATACTGCTTCCTTCTCTACTTGTCAGCCTCTCCGGATAAGCATACAGGACACTGTGAGTGATAGCACAGTCCAAATAGTTGATGATAATAACTCCTGATTTCTTTAAAAGCACAGATATTTCAGTTGCTTGGAGGTTTTTAATTTACAACCAAAAGATGTGGGGTTGTTTTCTTTTCAGATTTTGATGTGCACTGATCCTTGTTGAGGTGATGATATAGGATCTGTTCTGGATCTGCTGAGATAAAAGAATGGAAGTTTTAAGAGAGATATGTTTTCATAGATGTTTCCCTTACTATACTTTGATGTATGAGATGTTGATGGCTTATTTTTCTTTTTTTTTTTTTTCAAATGCTTAAATGTTATGTATACCTCTTCTTCATCCAGTTTGTTAGTTAATCAAGTTATTCCAATTTGTGCACTGATGAGTAATGCTAGTAAGGTGCAATTATGAATATCAAAGGAAAGGTACAATAAAGAATACAAAATGAGATTTAAACATAATATTTGTATTTTCCTGGTCTGTTTCTTACAGTTACCATATTTTAAAAATAAACAGATAATCAGCTATAATATTTCATTTAGTTTTTCTAGATGCCATAAAGCAACAGTAAATGGTGATGCTGGGGCGATCCTTTTACACTTGCAATTGGAATACACATGCAGAGGAATCACATGTGGGATCAAACTAAGCATTGTGATTTTTGTTTGTTTCCTAAGCAGAAATTGGTCACATTAATAAATTATAAATATTTAGTGAAGAAGGTACTGTCACCAAGTAATAATAAATGCTGCATTAACATCTTATACTACAGTCACCTATTTTGCTGGTAAAAGGGATTAAATATAGCATAAATATTACATCATGTTATTGTACATAATAGTAAATCAGTAATTTGGATGTTATATAGCAACTCGGAGAAATTTATTGTCAATTATTTAAAAAATGGAAAAGAAGTAAATGAATATACAGCATTTTTCCTTGATAAAACTATTAATTCTACTTGTTAATTCTTTTCTTTTCAGGTCACAGACAGTACTTTCAAAGTGATAAACATATATCCTATTTATTTTATTCCAATTCTTTTTGAATAATATATTTTTTGAGGATTAACTTTTATTAACCTCCAAATTCAATCTTCATGTAACTGTTGCCTGCTTAGTTCAATTGTGGGAACATTGGCATTTCCTTTTGTTGTAAGAAGCTCAGGCACTCAGTGTGGCTTATATATAATGGCACTTAAGAAGTGCAGGACAAAAAATCTAAAATAGTTCAAACCTTCCATATGTTCAAAGAACTGTAGACTCTTTCTGCAGAAGATACTAAATTATGTTAAATGACACTAAAATGCTGATACTGTGCATCCCAGCTGAGCTGACTATCTTACCATTTAGTGCAGGATTCGATAACTTACCTTGTCCAGCTCTTTCATCTTCTGTTAATTCCCGAGTTCTTGAATCTTGCGTTTTTTTCCAAAGACTCTTTCACAGAAAATGCACTAAAAGTGAAACCTTGTCTCAACTTCCTGGTATAAGGTGCTCAGGATATTCTGTTGAGAAGGAAGCTTTTGAAATAATTTAGGCTTAAAAAAATAAAACCATTCAAATTTCTAATTTCTGGTATAAATCTCATCACTTGACTGTTGCATAAATATTGTGTTGTATAAAGGCTCTGCTTTGGAAGGAAATGTTTGAGTCAGTGAAGGTAGCTCCATATCAGTTCAAGAGGAAAAAAATCCTAATTTTTTAACACATGCCTCTTCTTTACTCTTCTTATGCCCTTTGTTCCCTTGTTTTTTTATTCTCCCTCCCCTCTCTCCCCAGTTTTCCTAGGCATCTTCAGTGTGGAAGGAATATGAGTAGCGCAGGAGTGAATTGAAGTCTGGCATCATAAAATGAGATTGTCATGTCTGTTGTTTTGTGAATCTCTATGGGTTCATTATAATTTGAATTTACAAGCTGACCCAAAATGTTTCTCATATACACAAGCTATGGTTATTCATATTGAAAATATCAAACTCAATATATTTTCCAACGATGTAGTGACGAGTTTCTGCTTCCTGAGGGCCAAGTGTTTGGCTAGCTACAGTCCCCAGGAGAGAAACCCAACAATGGACAAAAGTAAAAGACAAAAGGCACTCTTTCTCCTTCGGAGATACGATCCCAGTTTATTCTGGAATTCCCTTCCTTGAAGACGAAAGTGAAAGAGGACCAAAACACGTCNAGCTAGACCATGTCATGTCATGATCTCCAAGGTCTCTTCCAACCTTGCTAATACTGTGATAATGTGACTCATTTTCAGTCCTGGGAAAAAGGGGGAGGGCAGTGGGAAGGTAACTACAACTAATGGGGATGGGGTGTAGGGAGGGGTTTGCTAGAAGGTACCACAAGGCAGACAGGGAAGTACAGAATGAACCGTGTGTGCAAATGTGACAAGCCACCCAAAGCAGTAGAAAGTATGAACGCACTACAACAGTATAGCAATGTTTCTAAAATAAAACCTAGCAACACTAGAACGGTGGAGGAATAGTGGAGGTTTCTCGTAGATTTTTATTTTCCCTTTTAAGTTACAATCTTGCTCCCATTGGTATCAGTAGAAGCAATGACTGTACTATTGCAGAACTGATTGTCTCAGCCATACAGTTGCAAACCCCATTGGAACTGCTTTGAAGTCCTATGATATGAATGAATGAATGAATGAATGAATGAATGAATGAATGAATGAATGAATGTAGGGATTTAAATAGGACAGAGTGGGATAAAATTTCTTGTTAAAGCTTTAAAACCAGTTCTGGAATCAACCGGCTCAAGAGCCGGTGTTATCACAGAATCACAGAATATTCTGGGTTGGAAGGGACCCACAAGGATCATCGAGTCCAACTCTTAACACTGTCTCCCTGGTGGGAATCGAACTCGGGTCTCCCACACGCCAGGTGGGGACACCTACCACTGTACTAAAGTGGATGATCCAGTTACAATTAATAATTAAATGCCTTTGCCCAAATAAAGGTGCAAAAAACACCATGTGTCGAAGTCAATAGTATTGATTTTATTCAACAGTAATTGTGATGCAGACAGAGATAGAAATAAGAAAAAGGGAGAATGAGTGACAGAGAGAGATTAATGGAAAATCTATCACCACACCATGGACCTTAATGTCATCCCATAAGTCCTCTTCTTCTGGTCTTCTTGGTGGTGAGAGTCCTGCACAACACAGAGCCCACTGGATTAATATGTATACCTTCAGGAGATGCTCAGGCATCTCCCGAGGGTTAGAAGTTTTACAGCCTCTTGCAACTGACTCCGGATTTGTTGCATCACATGGATCACATGCAGTCCACTGGTGGTAGAAGGTCTCAGGAATGAGTTTACGGGGTGCTTTTGGATTCTTTGATGGTTTATAACCCTTTCTCAGATGCCTCTCATATGAATGTCCTGTGTGCATGTGGTCTTCCTGGAGGGGTGAGTTTAGTTCTCTGACACCTGAAGGGGTTTCACCACCACACATCCCAAACCCTTCTCTTCCACATACTGAGCCCATCTAGGGCTGATTTATAGTAGAGCACTTGAGTTTGGATTACTTCGTGGATACACTCTTCTTCCCTGAGCCTTGTTTACTTCTCCGTAGACCTGAGATAACTGGAAAACAGTCTTATCTCAAGTTCCCATCACAGTCCATATTGCAGACAAGACACATATTCTTGTGTGTGCACGTTCTTGCTTTTTGCTGATTGGCAGATTGCTCCTTTAGTTGCAGATTGGCAGTTGCTCCTTTGCAGTTTGACAAAAGGTCTTTTTATGATTTTAACTATGTTAAGACATTAACAACATTTTAGTCTCTTACAGCCATAAAAGCTAAGGCAAAGAATGCTTTGACATTTGAGTGTTTTGTGTTGTCCTTGACTCCTCTGCAGGCAGATGAATATAATCCAAATATCAGCTATGCTATTAATTTCGTAGTGCTTCAAGGCCAAGTGGCATACTGCAGCACTTATATATATATGTGTGTATATGTATATATATAAATATTTCTTAAATTTCTTTCACCCACCTCCCCAAAAGATGAATATTAACAAAACGTCCCTCAAAAAATACTTCCTGACATTTACTATCAGCCAAGTCAAAGGTTCAGACACATTGTGAGGTTCTTAGCTGCAAGTAATTAAATATTGTCAATGATTTTTGACTAGTGCTTTACCATGTTACAGGATCACAGGGTATTCCTAGTTGGAAGGGACACACAAGGAACTTTTAGTCCAAATCCCAAGCGAATGCACACACAGGGGTCAAACCCACAAACCTGGAAGAATGGGCACCATGTTCTGCCCATCTGAGTCTTCCATTATCTAGGCCATGTCACTGAGTTCCTCATCCAGTCTTTTCTTAAACGCCTCCAGGGATGGTAACTCCACTCCCTCCCTGGGCAGACCATTCCACTCTCTCTGTGAAAAAGCTCTTCCTAATATCCAGTCTAAACCTCCCCTGGCATAGCTTAAGGTCATGTCCTCTTGTTCTGGTACTGGTAACTTGAGAGAAGAGATTTATACCCACCCGACTGCAACCTGTGTTCAGGTAGTTTTAAATAGCAATGAGGTCACCTCTGAGCCTCCTCTTCTCCAGGCTGAACAACCCCAGTTCCCGTAGCTGCTCCCCATAGGGCTTGTCCTCCAGTCTTTTCACCATCCTTGTCGTCCTTCTCTGGACCCTTTCGAGCAGTTCAACATACCTCTTAAACTGGGGAGTCCAGAACTGGACACAGTACTCAAGATGTAGTCTGACCAGTGACAAGTGTAGTGGAAGAATAACTTCCCTAGTCCTACAGGTCACACTGTTCCAAATACAGGCCAGGATGCCATTGACCGTCTTAGCCAAAGTATATAGAAAAATTAGTACTGGAAAGCTGACACAATTTCTTTCTTAGTCTGAAATATCAGCATCAATAGTGTATCAATAAGTAGTGAAACAAGGGCAAAACTTTTCCACTAAACACCTGTTCTGCTCTTTTACATAGACATATGAAAGAGCGGTTTCAAATGTCCATCAGTGTAATCTGATTTCACTTGCTTGTCCTTAAGTGAATATTTTTGCTACAATAGCTATTAAACTTTATGAGAGTTGGAATTCCACTGCATTTCAAAGTCTGTTTGCTCTCTTT
>WEKX01016650.1:36674-66979 GCA_013390025.1 Pitta sordida | reverse complement strand
GAAGAGTTGAAGAGACTAATTTGAAAATTCTGTTGAAGAGGAAGATTTAAAATAGCACATAGCCAAGAAAAACACAGTTAAATTTTCCATATTTAGAAATCTAATACATTATCTGCTAGAATATTTTTTGAGAATATAATTAAATATTAAATAAAATATTTATTAAAAACATTGAAAGATACTGCATGTGTGGGTATAATTTTTTGTGAAAAAATTTGGAGCTAAAGCAATAGAGGTTTTTTTAAAGCACTTACTCTTTTTAACATTTTAATCTCTTCCCTTTAAAATCTCTATGACTGTAATGGGGTATGTGCACAAATCATAACTCAATACCTGAAATCCATTGTATTTTCTTATTAAGTACCTAGATGTCTAAGGGGCAAAAGGTAAAAACAGAGACAAAATTTAAGACTCCCCTTCAACTTGGGCTCAAAAATTACATTATTCAAATTATTGCTTTAATTGGTTCAAAATTAATATCATGGGCTAAACAGATGTTATGCAAGCAGATGCATACTTAAGTTCATAAGTAGAGTTATATTTTTAAAAAGAGATATTATATCTTTCTCATGAGTTGAAAAAAAAGCAAGATGAAAGGTATGTCTCTTTTTACCTATTTGTACAAGGAAAACGCTTAATCAGGTGCGTGAAAAATTACTAGAATTTTTATCTTCAATTATTTCCATATAAACAAAAAGCAAAAAAATGTTTGACCTGTGAAAAGTAATTAGTGAATTCACTATTATTCTGATGAAATGGAAGCTTGATCCTGTTTTTCCTTTGTAAACAGATTACAGTTAGCAGTGTAATTTCATTGAGATTTGCAGTGAATTTTAATATTGTGTGAAATCTTGATACGGAAATTTTCTGTAAAATTAATCTCTCGGTGTCATGAATGGGACAACTCTGGCTTAATTTTATGTATCATTAGCAAAGATGAAGAAGCAGGTCCCTGCACTAATATTTTAGCAGAACCCTTATGGACTTCACTGCTTTTTGGACATGGAAAGAGTAGAACCTACATTTAGATATTATCTTAGTGGAAAGAGGATCTCATGGGAAACTGGAAATTAAATAAAATAATCATTCTAAGTTACACCATGTCAGTAATTTCCTTATGTAGTCTCTTTTGACAGGCATGGTATTAAGAATGTTATTATATTTTATGTCTTTTGACATTTTCCACTATAAAGCCATGCTTTCAGCTAATTAGAACTTTGCAAAACTGTTGATTTTATTAAATATAAACGAACTTGCAGTAGAATGGATATTGTTTCTCAGACTGAGATTAAAATAAGTTTATTTGATTGTGTTGCCTCTTTATGATTGCTTTTATGAAGAAACATATTTCTAGATTTTGAAGTACATGTAACAGAAATAAAACTCTTGTAGAACAAGAAAAATCAATGCCAATTCAGACAAGCTCTTAAGCGTTTAAGAATTTTGAATCTCTTGTGCTCAATTCATATGTGGTTAGACTGACAATTACTTTGAAGGATCCATATGAATGAAATATGCTCAGATACTTCTGTCATGAACAGTCACCTTTTACTGTTCATGAAGAATGAAGTGCGTGATCTCCACTTCTAGTAAGTAGAGAGCAGTTGTAAGTAATCAAAACTCCCACTCTCCAGATGCCACCATAGTGCTTGTAGAGGAACCTGAAAACAAAGGTGCTCTTAACTCTAGCCTTTAAGATAAAAAGAAAAATGGGTGGGAAGACAACTGATTTGAATAATTCAGACACTGAGATGTTACCTTGGATAAAAAAGAGAAACTGGTTTTGGAAGGTGAGAATAATTGGAGAAGAAAGATTGAAATGTAGAATGGGACATTTCAGGAAAAAGGAGGAAAGCAAAACTTGAGCCTGAGAAATGCGAGAGGCTGAGGACCATGGTAAAGAAAACAGTGAGAAGTCACTCAGTACTGCAGTCTGCAATAATTTCAGATAAGGATTCAGAATTGTCATATCTTAAATAAAGACAATACCAATGGATAAGTAAACCTACTGGTAAAGGAAATATCTCATTTTGCCATGTCTTCTCTGGAGGGTGATAGCTTCACTGATGATGTTATAAAGCTTAATAAAATAAGAAAGACCGGTAGTCTAAAGATTGTCAACTTGTTAATCAGAAGACTTCATGCATTATGTGTGATGAAAGTTCTTTTTTTTTTTTTTTTTGTCATTTACACTGTTTCTTAAAATCTAGGAAGTTGCTTGGAAAATGCAATATTTTTCAATTGTAAACAAAAACCTCTGAAAAGTCAGGAAATTCTAGTTCAAGGTTGCTATTGAATGTGTGATGGACAATTTGCCATGAATAATTGAAAGTGTTTTGTGTTAGTTAAATGAGCAAGAGTTAGCCTTGAATATTACGTAGTTTAGCCTTGAATATTACATAGACTGGTACAAACGAGTCACTTGGACAAATATACAGAAATTAAATAATTCTTAGTGAGAATGAATATGGCTCATTTTTGTTGGCAATTTTTCTTCTGTGCTTGTATGTATTACAAAAGAAAATCTATAACAATTATAGATATGTCAGGAATATTAAGTATTGAATCTGAGCTTATTTAGGTGTCTAAAGGACCCTTGGGGCAGTTCTTTTTATTCTTTTCACTTCATTTTTCAGAATAGCTTTCCGTCTTTCTATTACATGGGCTATGTCTGTAAATTCATTGAAGTTATGAGTTGTTTTGATAACATGATAATGGTGGAATATATTGGATGCCTAATGATATCCATTTCTGTAGATTGATTCATCTTGGGCTTTGGGCTTTGTCTTGTCCCAGTTTTTAGATCTGAGTTATTTCTCCCCCCCCGACTTTTGAGTGCATTTCCACTCTTAATTAAAGACATACCAAAGTGTTTGAAACGTACTGAGGTTTTTATATTCACAACCATACCAATCAAGATCGATAGAAAGAATTTATTTTAGAAGTATGTTTAGAAATCAACCCCTACATGCTATGAGAACTGATGACAATTATACTTCAGAAACTTTTGGAAGGTTTTTAAGAAAGAAACATGTGAAAACTCCTTCAAGTAAGGAAACTAAGAAAAGGAAACTTCACAAATGTAGAATAAAATTAGGATAGAACAAATAACCTCTATTATGCTATTTTTACAGAAAATCTTTGACAGCAAGATACAGAAGTCTTTTCAGATTATTTTACTTATGCTCACAACATTGGGCTATAGCATGTGGCGTCTCTGCTTTACAGAGAACATGAGTTAATGTGACAGATAATTGTGAAATAATGAGAGCATATGCTTCTGCTTCCCATACGTCCTGTGTTGATGCTGATCGAAATAATTTTTATTCCATTCCTTTGGGTAGTTCAGTCATTTTAAACTGAGGACCAGAAAATGGAAGGTGGGTTGGTGGCTGTTGAAGTACAGTCACCTTCATGGCCCTTTTTCTTATCACAGGTTCCCGGTCAGCCTGCTGTTTTCCAATCCCCTTTCAGATTTATGCCCATGTATTAGCAGCTAATCCACAAAAATTTAGACAGAAGAAAGGCAGTCTTCAAGGACTAAAGGTATTTTATGGAAGTAATTCCTACCAACTCCTATTTCTTTTCAAGAGCCACTACCCCATTTTGCATATATGACTGTCTTCATTTCTGCTCTCTGGTCACGCCTGTCCTCAAAGGTGTATTTTAGGAATCCATTCCAAAAGAGAATAAAATAGACTTTTGTCTCATTCCCTTCACAATTCAGTTAGCTTCATTATGTTGTATCTTCTACATGCTCTAGACATGAGTGTTTTACTAATGGGATTTCAGATTATCTTTAATGTTAATGGGAAAATTGTTACTCTAGGGTATTCCTTTGCGGTTTTGCTTGCTAAGCAAGATTAACAGTACTTGAGTCACTGCTTTCAGTACAAATATTTCACTGACTGGTGTAGCAGACAGTTTTAAAGTCTTTGGAAGAATTTTAAAGTCATTAAAGAATTCGTGACACCTTAAATGCTATTTTAATACTATTGCTTGTCACTGTAATGAATTTTCTTTTTGGTGCTAGTATAGTACAGATGTTGAAATGAGTGTCTTTTAACCTGTACACCATGCACATCAAATATTTTTTCCTGGACCTTTGTGTTCAGTGCATATGTGTGTATAAATAAAAGTATGCATTTCTAGTACTTTGACAATAGCTGCATAAAATCTAATCTTTCTAGCAGATGCATGGTACTTCAATAGGAAAAAAGCAGCATCAGCATTATGCTCCTTCAATTCTCAGCATAAACTGCTCACTGGCACCAATGGAAGTGCTAATTAGAGATTGGATCAATGGTAGAAACATTCTGTTACTTTGTATGTTGCCTTATTGATGGAAGGCACCAGAGAAACATGACAGAGTAGTCTAGAATAGGCTCTCATCCAGGTGCTAGTAGTAGGACACAGTGATTATGTGGATGATTTATTGCTAATACAATCTAAAAACTAACTAACTAAATCTAAATTACAAGTACTACTTATTATAATGGATTATACTATAATAAGGTCATGGTCCCTTGTGTTGAGTGAGACCTCCTTGCTTTCTAAACTTCCAAGAGAAGTCTAGGTGTGGCTAGGCCCACTTAGCCACAGATTTGAACAAAAGTATTGGGGTTGCTAATTAGAGCGGTAATTAATTATCTATCAGGGTCATTAATTGTCTATCAGCAATGGATGAAAGAGGCTGCACACACAGAAGTAGAATTGGAGATTCCCTCCTGGGCCCCTGCTCCACAGCCATGACAAACAGCCTAGTCACATAGTCCACTTGACTTTTGAAATGTCAAAATGCTCAGTGAGAGTATCCAAGTATCTGTTGAAGTTCTCCACTGTCTACTTGTAGGTTTTGGAGGCTTTTTTCAAGATTCACTCCATTTTGCACTTCAGGAGCCAGTGCTGCACCACCTCATAATCAGCCACTTCAGGAGGGCCACACCTAGGCGCTCTTTGATTATGCTCTTTTCAAAACAATGCCAGCTGTTGCCATTCAGCTGATTAAGATTCTTACAACTTTTGGCTTTTTGTTCTAATCAGCCAGGCAGCTGGTGTAGTTCTGTTAACTTCTTCCCGCACAACAATCTGTGTCTGAAGGTTTATAAAATAAGCAGGTCTGGCTGGAAACACACTTTTACAGTCTTCCAGAATTCACAATTACAGAGCAACAAAACACACATGTAGCTACTCTGGAGTTTTATTTCTGTATTTGGCCAGATTTTAGCACTTTTACACACTCAGCCAAAACTGAGTATTCCCTGTTTTATGCTGGACATACCTTGCAGATGTCCCTGACAGAGGGCAGAGGAGATGTGAGGTTTGAGAGCGTTTTATCCACACAAAAAATCTCGGGAGACAAGTTGTCCCAGCTAGCCCAGTCTCCAGAAGTATTTTTATACCCTTACAAAGGTGCAACAAAGTCAACAAAAACCAACTCAACTCTCTCATTTCTGGATTGCATTAATTATATGACCATTCAGACACTTTTGCCTGCAATACCACCTGACATTCTTAGGACAAACCACATGCTCTGGAGAAAGGGAAGAAAGGGAGTAAGAAGGACACATATGCAAAGATTCAACTAGTTTTTGTCACTGTCACAAGAAAAAAGATATACAGGCTGCTGCCTCTGGCATCCTGAAATGCACGTTTCTTTTTTTCACTCCTTAAAGTTGCAACAAACAAAAGCTGCCAAATCTTAGCTCTGATGCCATTTATTTCTCTTGCATATCCCTTCAGAGTTTTGTTTTCTTCTGTATCTTTGTCTCCCTTTTGTTGTTATCACTTCCATTAAAAAGTATATTTGTATGCAGTGTCTGATGTAATTAAAGATATTATTGTGTTGGCTTTAAAAATCCAGAGGAAAAGTTGAGCCCACTCAAGCTGCCCCTCTTCCCCTGACCCTTTTTGACAGCAGGAGAAGCACCAGGAGAGACTACCACTTGGAATCATGATTTTAATGAGAAAAAAACCCCTCACAATAAACACAACAATGTTAACTTTTTTAAAAAATGTACAAAAGGTAGTGGCTTGCCCACAAAAGGATATTGACCACCCAACAAATAGAAATGCTCCCCCAAGAGAGTGCCCAGCGTGATTTACCCAGACAAAGGCAAGATGTTGTCTGGCCCCCTGGGACAAAGACTAGATGACAGCTATTTCCATGCTTCACACCATGTGGTGCCCAGGAACAAAGGCAAGATTGCAGGGGGCTCCTATTGGGAAGCTACCATTTTCTGCCCCTCAGCCTGAGATAATGAAAAGAACAATGATACTCCTCTGAAGAAGTAAGTTGGCAGCATTGAACTACACCACCACTCTGCTGGGCTCAGTTCCATGCAGGTGCCAGCACTGCCACTTTTCTACAACTCCACCATGCTGCGGGTTGGTCCCTGATTTCAGCTCATCTAGGCTGGACGTGTCTTGGCTAGGAGTTGACCTGTCCATTCTGTTCCACACAACAGGCTCCTGCATGACTGCTATCTTTTAGCATCACGTCAGTTATGCATTTCACCACTTTTTCAGCACCACACCTTGGAGCCACAACTTGAAGTGACACATGGAGCCCTGTCCTCAATCCCCTGGGACTCCCCTGCTGGGAAGGGGCAAAAGGCATTTGCTCCGCTTTTTTGAGGCACAACAGGGCAGACAACACTCCTGTGACCATCCTCCAGAGCTAATTAGTGGAGGGGATGTGGCTATGGGCAGGGCTTAATTGCATATTCATGAATTCATTCTCTTTGTGATTTTCTGGGTTTGTGCAGCTTGGCTGGACCTCTTCACTCACCGAAAGCAAGGGCTGACTCTATCTTGTTTTCATGTTTCTGTGAAAGACAACAAGATGTCAGCAGTGATTTCTTGATGTCATTCTATAATTTTAAATTGCAAGATATGTGAACTCTTGTCTGTGTGAACTCAGACAAGCAATGTCTGAGTTCAGTGGTTTTCCTTATTAAAACACTTAACTCCTTCTAAAGAACTTATGCTATTTGTACTAACCCATTAAATTAGTGAGATGGTGAGAAGAATTTAGTATGTTTTGCTGAAGACACTTTTACTCATGTCTATTAAACTACTTCAGCAAACTGGGCATCCGTAAGTCTTGATGCAACGCATCCAAAAGTGATGAGGGACCTGGATGATGCCATTGACATGCCAATTTTGATAATCTTTGATCAATTGTCGTGACTGGAAGTGTCTAAGAATTTGAGAAGAGGAAGTGTCATGGGTATCTTCAAGAAGGGCAAGAAGGGGGATGTAGGGATGTAGGGAACTATGGAATGGTCAGCCTCACCCTGATCCCCTGGGAAGGTAATAGAGCAGCTAACAAAAAAAAAAATAAAAATTGCCAGGTACATGATGGACAAGACTCACAGTATTCACAGTATAGATAAGGCTGGAAAAGACCTTGAAGATCATCTAGTCCAACCTATAATCCAACTAAACCTAACATTTAGATCTAGATCATAACATTCAGCACCTCGTCCAGCCTACCCCTGAACACCTCCAGGGATGGCAACTCAACCACCTCTGTGGGCAACCCATTCCAAAAACGGATCATTCTTTCAGTGAAAAACCTTTTCCTAATATCAAGTCTAAACTTTCCCTGCTGAAACTTAAAGCATCTCATCCTATTTCCAATAGCCAGGGAAAAAAGACCGATCCCCGCCTGACACCAACCTCCTTTTAGATAGTTATAGACAGCGTTAAGATCACCCCTGAGCCTCCTCTTTTCCAGGCGAAACAGACTCAGTTCCCTGGGCCGCTCCTCATAGGGTTTATCCTCCAGCCTCTTTATCATCCTAGTTGCCCTTCTTTGGTCTCATTCCAGTACCTCAACATCTTTCTCGAACTGAGGGGACCAAAACTGGATACAATACTCGAGGTGTGGTCTAACCAGCACCGAGTACAGGGGAAGGATAACCTCCCTTGACCTACTGGCCACACCATTCTTGATGCAGGCCAGGATGCCGCTGGCCCTCTTGGCTGCCTGGGCACACTGCTGGCTCATGTTAAGTTTGCTGTCCACTGTTAGAGACCCCCAAGTCTCTCTCTAAGCACTCCATCCTTAGTCTATAGTTCTGTTTGGGGTTGTTATAGCCAAAATTTGGTACCCAACATTTAGACTTGCTAAAACTCATTCTATTGGAGTCTGCCCATCTCTTCAGTCTGTCAAGGTCCCTCTGCAGGGCCCTCCTACCCTCTTACAGATCAACATGGGCTCCGAGCTTGGTGTCATCTGCAAATTTGCTCATGATGGACTCAATCCCATCACCAATATCATCAATGAAGACGTTAAACAGGACAGGGCCCAACACTGACCCTGGGGGGACACCACTAATAACTGGTCGAAGATAGTTAACAAGATCAATCAGCTTGAGTCCAAGTCTTGAGAAAGTCTTTCTTGGCCAACTTCATAAACTTTTGAGATAAAATGACTGATTTGATAGAAGAGAGGAAAAGAGTAGGTCGTGTCTATCTAGTTTCAGTAAGGCTTTTCACCCTGTCTTCCAAAAGGTACATATAGATGGGCTGATGAAATATTGACTGAATAAATAGACAATGAAGTGATTTGTACACTACCATTGATGACCAACCCCTGGACCCAGACATTCAATCAAAAGTCTAGTTGAAGGCCAGTAACTGGGGTCAGTACTGGATCTGATGCTCGCTAACCTTCTTTGTGATGAAGCAGAGATAAGGAAGAAGTATCAGAACAAACTGACCTTGTGGTTTGGACTGAAAGAAAACTCGAAAAGAAGCAGTACTTGCAGGACACATCATAAAACTATGAAATAGGTTCTCACCTCTCCAGAAGGAGACATGGGAAATTGAGTGTACAAATTGAGTATACAAACCCCAAAGCATCACCGTACAATTTGGGCAGCTTGGAGGACTTCCCTCCTGCCCCTAGAGCTTTAATAAACAAATACCTGCTACTCACAGATATATTGCCTCTGAGAGGTGGTACAAATTTTTCTAGACTTGGAAATTCTTTTCTTCCTTACTTTTTGGATATGGAAGGAGGAATTTCACATGCATGACTGTAATAATACTGATAAATGGATTACCCATAATCTCCACATCATACAAAACCTTTGAGAAAGGAAATTCTGCCAGTAAACCCTGTTTCATGGTCCTGTATTTCGTGGTAGCAGAGCTTACACACCTTATTTCTTGAAATGCTCAGCTATTCCAACGTTGTTTACCACCAAACTTTAGGTGTTACTTGCAAAATATTTCTCTTAATGAATACTAAATGATCAAAAAGCAGTTAATCGGTGAAAGTTGAAATAAACACAGGAGGAAGACTTTGAGCCTTCCTCCTCCAAGATCCTCCAAGACGCTCGGACTGGGTGGGGATTGGGTGGAGACTGGGAGGGGACCTATGATAATGAGTTCTTGGAACTAATTGTAATATGTAACACCTATTCTTGAAAATATGATGTATATGCATAGATTAGTCATTAATATGCATAGATTTGATGCATATAACCCTGCTTACTGCTTTCCTGAGTGGGGGGCAAGGTTTGAGGAATGATCCCTTCGTCCCCCAGAGCTGGATTAAACCCTATACCTGCTTTATAACTCTTCTGCACGTTATGAGGTTTGTTTCTGGATGTCATATCCTTTTAACACCTTTTAAGCAACTTTACTGTTATGCTATTTTTTATCCTTCTCTTCACCTGAATAAAGATGCTTAACAATAGTCTCTTGTTTCAGATGTTCTCTGTATTATCCTGATTGCCCTCTGCTAAACCTACTTCATTTTCTACACATCCCTCTTGAACTGGGGACAGCAGGAACAACAGGCTTAACCAGCACCAGGTAGAAGGGAATAATAACTTCTGATTTTCTGGTCTAGAATTTCTCATGTATTTAGTCTGTAGTTTCCCTTATTTTTAGGAGAAGTTTGCTAGGGTTTGTATTCATATATTCATATATTTATGGTTAATCAGGCTGTGCACTGAGGTATTGTTGGGTCGTGTAGGAAGAAAATTAGAGATGCAAAAGTCCACCTTGAACTCAGACTGGCCACTTCTGTTAAGGATAATAAGAAGAGCTTTTATAAATATATCAGTGGAAAAAAAGAAGATTAGTTGCAGCCTCTACTCTTTACTTGATGTGGAGGGAAGTGTAGTAACTAGGGATGAGGATAAGGCAGAGGCACTCAATGCCTCCTTTGCCTCTGTGTTCAACAGTAGGGTCAATTGTCCTCAGGACGATTCGTTATCTAAACTGGCAGATGGGGAAAGGGTACAGTGTAATCCCCCTGTTATTCAGGAGGTAGTAGTAAGAGACCTGCTAATCCATTTGGATCCCCATAGGTCCATGGGACCAGATGGGATTCACCCCAGAGTGACGAGAGAGCTGGCAGATGAACTTGCTAAACTGCTCTCCATCATTTATTAGAAGTCTTGGAACACAGGTGATAATCCCAGATTACTGGGTGTTGGCAAATGTGACCCTCATACACAAAAAGGGTCAGAAGGATGATGCAGGAAACTATAGACTTGTTCGCCTCACCTCCCAGGTCCCAGGCAACGTTATGGAACAGATAGTGCTGAGTACTATCTTGCAATATATACAGGATGTACAAGAGGTCAGGCCCGGTCAGCAGCTCTCGACCTTCGGAGGGCCTGCTGCTGCAAGCCAAACCACGCTGAGGGGGGGGAGGAGGAGAAGGAAATCAACCAAAAATCCCCCCAAAAAACACCTCACAAGGTGGGAAAAGCATCTTAGCACTGTGCTTCTCAGAGCCAAAAACACAAATAGGTCCTGATTATGGCACCAGCTTGCCCAGTCATAGTCACGGTCCCTGGGATGGGCTGCCTGCTCCATCTCCACCACAGCTGCGGCATCCCTGCTCCCTGTTTATCTACTTGGATTGACTGGGTGGTTAACAAAGCCTATGACATGATGGGCAGACACTCGCCATCCATCCTGAAATCCTTGATACTGCCATACTGCTGGTCTGCTTCCATTGCAGTGGGTTGCTCTGAAGGGGAGACCCCTCCTGTGCCAAGCAGTTTCTCCCTCTGCCCTCCCTTCTGCTGTTACGGGTTAAAGGGTAGGTCAGAGCCACTAGCACTGCCAAAGGCGTAACCATTTTGAAGGTGACTCTAGCCCTTGCATCTAGCATCCCTTTGCTAGGCAGTGAACAGGGAGTGATCCTCTGCAGCTGCCCTGGCTCTTCATCCCAGCTCAGCTCTGGCTGCTCACACCGCCAGCCCCGCCAGAAAGTCAAAAGCTTCTCTCGGGGCTGTTGCAGTCCTGGAAAAAGAAAACCCAAACAAAACACCTACCCCAAACATAGCAGCAGCGTGTGTGTCACAGCCTTGCTCCCCGAGTGCTGGTTGGGTGCACCACAGCCCCTTTGACTGTAGCAACTCTCCCAGCCTGTGCTGCTATAGCTCCCATCGTGGAGTGCCAGGGTACCCAAGGTGCTGACATGCCCAGCAGTGACCCCATTCCCCAAGCAACCCCCAGGGTCCTGCTCTGGAGCAGCATGGCACCTCTGCCCTGTTTGAACACAAGAGACATACACCAGCAACCAGAAACCTCGATAAAACCCAGCACATACATGGAAGGGAATGGATAGTGTCAGGAGTGTCCGCACTCACTCAGGTCCATCGGTGGGTCGGGTGCTGGCTTCAAGCCGTTTCAGCTGCTTGCAGGTTTCTGTACTCAGAAATGCAGTTCCCATCCAGGAGCTGGAATTCTGTGGCTGAGAAGTGGCAAAAGGCATTTCCTCTGCTTTAATGAGGCGTTACAGAGGGAGTCACACTCCCAGGACTGCTCTCCAAACCTTAGTCTCGGAGGGGTGTGGCTACAGGCGTGGCCTAATTGAATACTCATGGATTTGCCATCTTCACGGATTCCAGAGCTCGCAGGAATCTGGGCAGACCCGATGGTCCGCAAGTTACGGGAATCAACTGTATTAATTCACGTCTTGTGACATACCATTTGCCTTTGAACTTTGAAACACTTAATGCTCTATATAGTTGAATGACTTCATAGCCAGAGCTAGGTTACTAGAAAAGAAGGTCTCTGATCAGGTAGTTTACCAATTTCAAATTATGTGACAACTACTTTGTTCTCTTTTTTTATATACTTTGCTTTATATGCGCATACATTAACTGATTTCTAATGACCTCAGTTTTGCTTCCCAGCAATATTGATTTAAGAAATACAATAAAATGAATTTCCTCTTTGCAATTTAAATTCATCTGTCTAATTTCTTCTATCCAATTTTTAAAAGATGTGCAAACAGCAGGGAAATTAGATTTTTTAAAAACAAGAGGCAATATGTGTAATTACCTCAATTCATTAATGGGTATGATATTTGTGTACATTTAGAGTAATAAATCTGTAAAGTGATAGTGAATTACTTAACTGAGGAATAACTTCTTGTTAAATTTTTACTTATTAATATGACAATCTAATAGAGATTTGTTTGTGCCATAGGCTAACAGGAGATAATCAATTATTTGTATGTTTTAACTACAGTTGTGTCTTCTTCATGAATGTTTTTGCATCATCCACAGTAAGAGTGTTTGTTTAGTTTCAGTTGCAATCACTGCTCATGTAGAGGAATCTGATGAAAATCTGCTTTGTCAGGACTTGTCTTTAGTTTCACAGAATACAAATCTCAAGCAGCCAGGCGTTTTCCCCTTACATTAATACAAATGACACTGGACTCTGAATTCCTTATTCATCATGTCTGCAGGAGGTTCTGTAAAATGATATTTTTCTTCTAGTTTCATGAAACATTAAGTTTCTGATGCAAGATAGAAAAAAAATATAAAAAGGGGTGGTCTAAGAAATCTTCCAGAAGTGCATTATTTTCATCACTGATTACATGAAAGATTGCAGGATAACTCAAATTGGAAGGGATTTCAGGAAATCTCTAGGACAGTACCGTTCACAACATGAACTCTGCTCTGAGGTCAAACCACACTGTACATGGCTTTATCTAGTCTGTTTTTCAGCCTCAAAGTATGGAGGCTGCACAACCTTCTGGGGCAATCTCTTCCATTGTTTGGCCATCCTCAGAGTGAAGATGATTCTTCCCCTGCCTGTTCAGAACTTTCTCTGTTCTTATTTATGCCCCCTACTTCTCATATTCCCATTATGCAGTTCCTGAAAGTGCCTGGTTTTGTCTCTCTTGTAATCTCCTGCACTATTGAAAAGCTGCTATTAGTTTCCCCTCAAGTCACCACTTACCAGGTTAAATAATCCCAGTTCTCTCAATCTCTAATCACAGGACAAGTGCTCCTGCATTAGATCATCTTTGTGACCTGATTGATCAGTGGGAAAACCAACCTGGACACAAGATGTGTACTGCAGATGTGGTCTTGTGAGCACAGAGTTGAAGGTGAAAATCACTTCATTTTTCTATTGGTTATCTGGCAGCACCTTAAGCAGCTGACAATTTCTGATGCTCATTTGACATTTTGTCTTTTTCCAGTTCAGGGTTGGAGATATGGATTGTAACACAGTTTGCTAGGGCATCATACAGACTTTGGAAGCCCTTACTATGGGATTCCCTAAGGATAGACTGACATTTGCAGGTTTTAATGCACTGTGTTTTTGATGTTCGATGCCTTCTAAATCCATCTTTGGCTGGAACACTGAAATTGGCATAATACCTATTGAGTGGGCAGTATGCCATGCTAACAGATGGCTGTGCTAGTTGACAAGTTATGTGCATCAATCTTGATTAGGATGGGCAGAAATCCTGAAACAGCCATCACTGTAGAGCTTCCAAGCCTGTTGTTACAACCATAAGTCATCACTGCTGGTGCTCAGAGATGCAACTTTGAATATCAGAATAGCTTGTCTCCATGTAAAGTGTTTCTGCTTCAGTGGATCAGATTAATTTGGAAATAGGGTAATATATTTGAAGATCTAAGTAAACTTTTTTCAGGCTGTTGTGGTTACCAGGGAACACATTTTCCATGACCTGTACCTCCTGTGTCTCACATAAATCTTTATTTTTATTCATTTTCAGAAAAACAGCCTTTTCATGAGTTCAGCAATATTTTTAACAGGCAAATTTCCTCAAGAAAACTACTAGATAAGTAGTTAAATACATTGATCCTTCTGTTTGAAGAGTCTGAGAGCACAGCTCTTTATAAGAGTGGCTTAAAATTTGTGGTATGCTTTCTCCATATAGCTTTAGTACTTTGAATCTTACATTGTACCTTCTCTTCCTATTTTAATGTTCACCAATAAAATTACAATAGGGGGTTTTAAAATCAAGATCTGTTATACTGTTTTTACAAGTAATTGTGGCTGAGGGACCACTGAGAAAATTAGTGTCTACAGTGATGATGTGTCTATTCAGAGATTTATGTTTTATGTGGAGACGATATCTTCTGAATTATTTTGAAAGAGGAGAGTGAATCTTGAATTGTCAAAATAAATTTGTTTTTCCAAAATTGATC
Source organism: Pitta sordida (assembly GCA_013390025.1). Taxonomy (NCBI): domain Eukaryota; kingdom Metazoa; phylum Chordata; class Aves; order Passeriformes; family Pittidae; genus Pitta; species Pitta sordida. The sequence continues at coordinate 52,526 of WEKX01016650.1, read as the reverse complement.
TTTTATGAAGGTGTACTGGACATTTAGCTCCCCATTAAACATAATCTGTACCATTTACAAAATGTAAAAATTAAATTAAAAAGTAATTGGGAAATATCTTCTGAAATTATTTGATGCAAAATGTAATTAAACCAAATTTTACATCTGATAGCAAGTAATAAGAATTATGTTCATATTGATTACATTATCTTTACATCCACTGTCTGTCTTAGGTAACATTCTTATATGAATGAATGCATTATTCTGATAGAACAGAAAAGCATGGGACAGTATTTTGTTCTATATTACTGCTATATTTCAAAGCTTTTATCTAACTATGGAAGCTATCCAGTAAGCAGTGAGAAGAGATCATCATTTGGGAGCTGATTACTACTGCATTGTCAATATGCATCAAAGTGGAACATATCACTGTCAATGATATTGCACTGAGAATGATCAGAACTCCATGAAATTTGACCCATGTAAAAGGATTTGACACTAGTTAGTCTGGAAAAAAGAAGGATGAGAGAACATATAGAAGACGTCTTCAAATACAAAAAATGGTGGCAGGAAGAAAAACAGTAATCCATGCAAATCGCTGTAGATATAGTGACAAGTAACGGGCTTAATTGAAGCAAGGAGGGTGTAGGGGATATGTCAGGTAGAAGTATTTTAAAACTGAGAAGGGTTAAGCACAGGAATAGATTATCTGGGTAAGTAGCGCAGCATCTGGCACTGACAGGTTTTAAAAACTGACTACCTTAATAAAATAGAAGATATGCCTAGTCCTTCAGTTGGGGATGGATTACTTTATTTGTGAAGATTTCTTCCAATCTGTTTATTCTACCATTATTAAATATCTTGCCATGATATAGAGTTTCATGCTTTTCTTATTTAACTTCCAATGTTATCCTTTATGGAATGAGAATCTCTAATTAAAGAAAAAGATATTCTAAACTGATGAAAGCATATGTAGACACTTGAGTCTATAAAATACAGTATACATACTCTAATATAGTATTTTCTACTACTGTAATGTGTAGCAAGTGTCGAAGCAATTCATATGCTTACTTATACATATTGCAGACATCTTGCATTAAGGGTTTCTCAGTCTTACTGTCATCTGTTACTTCACTATAAAAAGCTTCTCTATTGACTCTAAATGAGTTTAATTATCTTTTCTCAGTCTAGTAGGATTCAGGAGTTGTTATTAAACATTGTCAGAGTTATGCTGGCAAGCCACTGCGTGTAATGAGATCTGTCAGAGTACTTCCCCCACAACCTTTTCGAGGCTCTTTGGAAATCTGGTATAGGCAGTTGTAGTGGTAAGCAACAAATGAGAATCTGACAGTGAAAATTAAACTGAGTGCTAACTTTGGGAATCAGTCTATGATGAACATGCTCTTGATATGTATATCCAGACTCCCTGGTTAAATGTGCGTCGCACACAATGACAATGCTACGAAAATCAGAAGTAGAAAAGAAAACTGCAACCATATCCAAATTTCTTCATGGAGGATATTTTTTCATTCTTCTTGTAGTATTGTCAGTCTACATAATATTCAGATAATGTGCCAGTAAAACCCACAAAACAACCAAACCCAAAACAACTTTCTAATATGTATCAACATTTTTCTGTGAAAAAAAAAAGTAATTTTTTTCTTACTGTTTGGTTGCTTGTCCTACCAGATATAATTCCAGAGTCTCAGCTCAACGCTTGCCATTTCCTAACATTTTTCACCAACTGTGTCCTGGAGGCACAAAATCAGTTCATTCCCTTTACAGGTTCACAGGTTCACAGGTTATTCTGAGTTGGAAGGGACCCACAGGATCATTTAGTCCAACTCCCCACCAACTAGACCATGTCAATGAGCTCCTCATCGAGTCTTCTCTTAAACACCTCCAGGGATGGCAACTCCACCACTTCCCTGGGCAGTCCATTCCAATGAGCGATCACTCTCTCTGTGAAAAACATCTTCCTAACATTCAGTCTAAACCTCCCCTGGTATAGCTTAAGGCCATGTCCTCTTGTTCTGGGACACTCACCTCTGTACTAAAGTGGATTTTTTAATTCAGTCAATTTATAAAAAAACCCTCTTCTGCACAAATGCAAAAAATCTTATTTTCTATATCATAGAGAGTGTTAAACTTAAATTTGAATGTTGTACTAAACCCATGCAACCGTCTTCTAGCACATAGCTAGTGATGTAATTATTGTGTGTGCAAAAATGTATAAAACCTCTGCTGGAGAGACTACAAAGTCTTAGTTTAAGTGTAAGGGAAAAGAAAACATTTTTTTCTACATGAGTATATATTCATAAAAATATTTTCATAATGTTTTCATTATATTCTCACTGTAGCTCTGTATATATGTTACATCATTGTATATGGGCTTAGCTATGGTTGATTCTGAAGCAACAAAGCAATGACTCCAGTTAGTATTCAAAGATGAGCATTCAAAGATGAAGACATCTTGAGGAAGGAATAAACTAGAAATAAAATCACAGAACTGGCTTCTGAGTATGGAATCAAGCCAAACTGATAGGATTTCACAGAATCACAGAATATTCTGAGTTGGAAGGGACCCAGAAAGGTCATCGAGTTAAACGCTTAGATGGCACCACTGCCTCTTCGTGGGGAATTGAACCCCCGGTCTCCGACATGAGAGATAGGGACACTCACCAATAAAGTGAATATTTATTTTTTTAATGACAAAACCATACATAATGAATGCACTAGTAGACTAGAGATGGTGAATACAAAATCAGAAAGTATATGAATTCTAAATTTTAAAGGATAAAAAAGCACATTTCAGTTGAAGATTATTATTCCTCCAGGGTCTCTGAAAAAATTAATAAATATATTTATTACACTGAAAGATGGTGCTGCCTCTGAATCTATCTTCTGCATTCCACTTTAGAAAAAAGAAGGTAGCTGACTGGGTTACAAAAATTATATTAAATACACAACTGCTGTGTTTATCAGAAAATATGTTGACTTTCAACAACCATCCCCTCTATGGGGGGGTGTAGGGCTGGATGACCCTGGGCCCCTTCCGGCTCGGAGTGGCCTGCTAGACTGTGAGGGATCTAGGTTGGTGTTACGCTCTGGGATGTGCTCTCGGTCTCTGTACGGGTGTTAGGTGGTGAGTTGGACTAGATGATCCTTGTGGGTCCCTTCCAACTCATAATATTCTGTGATTCTGTGATTCTATTCCTCCTCCTGCTCTGTACTCCCATTTCCATACCTAGAAGATCTTGTTCAAGGAAGCAGTTACAAATAAACCTGGACAGATGTGAGCAGCCTGGCAACTTTGAATGTAACTATGAATCCGCAATAACCCCAGACTATGTCTGTACCGGTGTGAATACCAGACAATATATCCAACTTTGAATGAAAAAAAAAAGCTGAAATGGTCTTTATTAACTTCCCAATTTTACTCTGGCACAAGGGATATTGTTTTACAAAGCACGTAACAGGAATTATGGTGTCGGCATCGATGACAAAATGAAGGTAGAGTGACAAGGTAATTAAGTCATGCTGCAATGAGCATAGTGTATATTTTGACACCATCTCTAAGAATACATTTTTGGTGGATTGTACTGTCTTCTGTGCCATTTCTATACTGTACTTGAGCTAGATAATAAAATCCTTGTTGCCCTGTTTCTTGAATTGACATTTTTCATCCCTGTCTTCAGGGTTATTTTTTTTTTTTTACATAGTTTTTATATGAATTGAGAAGACATCAGAACCACACTTCCAAACTGCATTTTTTGCAAATGTTAATAGGAAAATGATAGCAGCAGAAAGTTCAGAACCACTAGTTATAATGCAAAATTTAATGTATACATCCACTATAGAGGAATACTTGTCTTTTTTAAAATCTCATAATTGGTGGACCAAACATGTAGACAGAATTTATAATAACAAAGCTATCAAGTTCCAAAAATAGGAATCTGAAAAACAATGATGATGCATTTCATTCCGGACATAGATTCTACCTCAAATAAGTACATTTTTCCTGGTTGCCTTTCTTATCCTGGCCTGAATCCATACCACAATATCCTGGTTTTAGCTAGGGTGAATTTTCTGCCTAGTAGAAGGTACAGTACTGTGTTTTGGACTTGAATTTTCCTTTTGTTTTCTGTCCCGTTAAACTCTCTTTATCTGAACACATGAGTTGTACCTTCTTTTCACTTCTCTTTCCCATCCCACTGGGAGAGAGTGAACAAACAGCTATATGGTGTTTAGCTGCTTACCAGCTTAAACCGAAACACAAAGCACAGTCTAAATGTCTCAGGTTGGCATGATATAGTATGATATGTGTGGTAAATACATCTTAGTATTTTATTTTTATTTTTATGGGTTTTTTGTATTTCATATTGTTGTTTTAAAACAGCACTGTCTGTAGTACTTTTTTACCCCCCCGGATATAATGGTAAATTCCCAGAAGGAATTTGAGGCATTCGGTCCGGAAGCTACAGGAATTCCAGGGCAGCTCGGAAGAAGCAGCTCAGGAGATTGGGGAGTCTTCGGCTTTTTCTTCTGTTTTTTTTCCTTCGCAGGTTTTTTTTTTTTTTTCCCCTTGGAGCTCTGAGGAACTATGCTTGTTTTTGAACTGTGTTTATCTTCTTGAACTGAACCAGGAGAGCTTGACTGACTGGATCGGTGGATTGCCAGCTTCCCCCCTCTCCCCCGTCCCTGCCGGGAGGGGAATAGAGACTCAGAAGGACAGGACTGCTGGACTACTGACATTTCAGCAACATCAGGTTTTCCCTTCCTCGCTGGTGGAGGATTGGTTTTTTTGTTCTAATCTGTGTAGCTCAGTTAATAATTTTTTCCCCCCTCACTTCCCTTTGAGGAGGAGGATCAATTTAATTGGAATTAGTGGGAGGGTAGAAGAATCTCACTCTAAACCACAACACTAACATAAAGATGAATTCACTCTTGTAGAAAGAATAAATATTTTCTATTTTTGTCCATACCTACTCCAGTTCTGGCAGTGGACTTGCAATATAGACTGTACAGTTAACTCTTTCTTGCCCTACACAAGTCCAGAAATGTAGACTGAATAGTAATTTCTTCTTCACTGTTTGTTGACACCACCTGTAAGTGGCCCAGATGGCCATTTTCAATGTACTCAACTTTATGAACCCTGTATTTTATGAAATTTGTGGTGTAAAGAAAATTTTACACAGTAACCTTATTCTTTTGTATTAACTTGTCTGTCATGAAATCTATTCAGTTGGAAATCTATTCCACCTCAATATTGCTAAGGTCACTACTAGATCATCACAGTACAACAGTGATCTGCATGACAGTACGGTATCTTTAGATATTTTTAAAGGAAACAACAGTCTTAAGGTAATTAAGAGGAAGACCTGTGGAATTATTTTTCCCAATAAATTGAATCAATGGAAATTATGTGTGCTTTTAAGTTTGGAATTTGATCTTCTCTGTAATCAGTCACCTTATTAAGCAATTTCCTCTTTATAGGATCTGTGCTCAGTAAATGCAATAACTACTGCATTAGTAGTAAAAAGTCTATAGATAGATCCCATTCAGCCTATTGGGAGGAAGTTTCTTCTTTGTAATAAAAAGCAGAAGCCGATAGAGTCTTAAATAACTTCAAAGCAATGAAACAAGTTACTGTACTTAGAATGGGAATTACAGGATCACAGGATATTCCGAATTGAAAGGGGCCCACAAGGAACGTCCACCCAAGGATCAAACTCACAACAGCGGAGCCATGGGCATCATGCTCTGTCTGTCCGAGCCTCCTGAGCTGGGCATACTATTGGCTCATATTAAGTTTTCTGTCAACCATTACTCCCAAATCGCTCTTCATTTCACCACTCTCCAGCCACTCATCCCCCAGTCGATATCGGTTCATGGGATTGTTGTGTCTAAAGTGAAGAACCCAGCATTTGGACTTGCTAAATCTCATACCATTAGAATCTGCCCATTTCTCTAGCCTATCAAGGTCCCTCTGAAGGCCCTTCTTCTGAAGCTTACCATGGGAAACCATGCTAAGATCCAAGTACAAAACATCCATGGCCTTTCTGTCCTCAACCAGACAAGTCACCAGTTCATAAAAGGACATCAGGTTGGTCGGGCAGGACTACCTCTCTTGAATCCCTGCTGAGTAGATCTAATGTCATAGTTATTTTGCAGGTGCTGTGTAATAGTGCTCAAGATTATTTTTCCATATCTTTACTCAGGACCAAGGTCAGGCTGACAGGTCTATAATTACCTCGATCATCTTTCCAACCCTTCTTGTGGATGGGTGTCACATTAGCCAATTTCCAGTCTTCTGGTACATCACCAGTAAGCCAGGACTGTTGGTAAATTATGGAGATTGTCTTAGGGAGTTCAATTGCACCGTAGTTTGTGGCCATTCTGGAATGTAAAGCCTTTTCAGATATTTGCTTCGTTCTTTAGGAAGAAGAGAAACATTAATTATACCAGAACTGCATATTACTATTCATCTCTCTCAAACATGAACACTCTGCTAACAACTCGCCCCCCCCTCGCAAAAAAACACACACAAAAAAAGAAAAAAAGAAAAAGGACAAGCAAGTTGTCAGTGCTTAATATAAGAATTGTTTTCAGATGCTGCATTATATATGAAAAAGACAGAGAATTAAACTAACATATTTTTTTAATATTGTGAAAGTATTTAATCACAATTTGTGATTTTTCCAAAATCTTATTTTGACTTCTTAAAACAGATAAAATTCCAAACCCACTGAAAGTTCACTTGAATGAAGCTACATTTATTATTGAAGTAAAAGATATCAGCATTTAGTATTGCATTACTAAACTACCGCTAAATCTGTCATCCAACCAGCATTAAACAGATGTACCAACTGGAAAAACCATATAATGAAAGAAGTAACAAAGCAGAGATATAACAAAGGTTAGGCCTGAGACCATTCTTTACCACTTTCAGTATTCAATCTTTCTCCTTCTGTCCATGAACAATTTAATATTAAACATATCCTTTGTATGAAATTGTTTACAATCAACCTCCATAATTAATTAATTAATTAATTTAATGAATTAATTTTAATTTTTTTCTTTAAATGAAGTGTATATTTTTTGATCTTTATCTCTCAAAACCAAACTATATCTTGCTCTATGTCAGAACTGAACAACAAGTAAAAGTCTAATATTCTTACAAACAAACACAAGCCTCCAACCTGAACCAAAACCCCCCATTCATTTTGAAGATATTAGACCAATATGAAAATGTATCTATTGTAAGTTAATGCTCATGTTATGCAGAAAGTGTTAATGCTACATTTGCAAAAATTACTTTTTACTTATGTTTTATGGACCACCCCCTGAAGCAAGTTTTGTTATGAAGACTGAAGTGAAAAAATGGTATCTGAAAAATCAAATGATTGCTTATACTGCTGTTATTTCCAGGGAAAATTCCCACAGACAAAGCTAACCTCTTCATATGCTGAACACACAAAAATAAGATAAAGTAAGCCCTTGGGTATTTGGGGTTCGTCGTTTTGCGGGTTCAAATATTTGTGATTCATTTTTCAGCGAAAAAGCATGGTCCATATATGAACAGATACTGTGGCAAAGAAAGACAGATAATGAATAGGTAAATGAGGTTATGAATATGTAAATAAGCCCCATCCTTTGGCCTGCCTGCAGCAGCCCCTATGAGCACCTGCACTTCTTATGAGGAAGAGAAAATAATACAAGAGTTGGGAGTGAAGGTGAGCCTGGGAGGAAGGGTGGGACGCCAGTAAACTGTTTTTAGATTTATTCTTATTATTCTACCCTGATTAAGTGCCAATAAATTAAATTATCTTCTCCCAGTTCAAGTCTATTTTGCCCACACTGGTAATTAGTAAGTGCACCCCTTGTGCTCAATCAATCAATCAATCAATCAGCTTTTTGTTTTATCTTTTCTTATTTGTTTTGATGGAGGAGTGATAAAACAGCTTGGTAGGCCTCTAATCATCAGTCGAGGTCAACTCAAAACAACAACATATGATCTCAATAACAAATTGTACCATAAAAATAAACCTAATGAAAAGCATCCTGTCAACAGATGCAGAATTTCCAAAAAGTGTTTTATCAAAATACAAAATTGAAAAAAATCTCAACTATTATATTTGGACCTTTATTGACGATATGGACGAGGGAATTGAGTCCATCATCAGCAAGTTTGCAGATGATACCAAGCTGGGGGCAAATGTTGAACTGCCAGAGGGTANCGGTTATTCAGAGAGTGATTGCACATTGGAATGGACTGCCCAGGGAGGTGGTGGAGTCGCCGTCCCTGGAGGTGTTTAAGAGAAGACTGGATGAGGAGCTTAGTGACATGGTCTAGCTGAGGGGTCTAGCTGGGGGGTGTAGGGCTGGATGATCCTGGGTCCCTTCCAACTTGGAGTGGCCTGCTAGACTGTGAGGGAACTAAGTTTGTGTTTACCGCTCTGGGATGTGCTTTCGGTCTCTGTACGGGTGTTAGATGGTGAGTTGGACTAGATGATCCTTGTGGGTCCCTTCCAACTCATAATATTCTGTGAATCTGTGAATCCGTGACTGTTAACTGGACCTACAAATTACTTTTTTTTTTCTCATGACTGTAATGAAACCCTTTTTACAGTGTAAGGCAATTTTCTGCTCTATATTATTTCAAGATATTCAAAATGTCACTTGTACAAGTCATGGGTCTTGAAATACAGTGTATTCTCAAATCTCAGCAGAAGATACCATAAGATTGATGTCCAAGGCAAGCAGAAAAATAGCAGATGAGAAATGGATGGGCTGATTTCAATCTGCTGAGCTTCTCCATGATACTTTGTTAATACATGAAAATAACTACAGCCCTGTCAAGTTTGATTTTCAGGGGAAACTTGGACACCTTTGTATTAGGAAATGCAACATTCACAGCAATAGACTACCTATCCTGAGGAATTAACAGTCTAATCAAATAAAATTGTTTTAGGTATAAAAGCTGTTGAACAGATAGGTGAGAAAAAGCAGTAGTGAGTTGCCAAATCTACTTTGGTGTTAAAAAATAAAGAAATAAAAGAAATAAATCCAGAAGTAAATAAATTATTAGGTAAGAAAAAAGTGTAGAAGGAGTGGGTACAGAAAGCATCTAAGATAAAAAGATCATGTAAGGTGTAAGGAAAAGAGCTGAAAACAACATAAACTCAGAGTAGTAGTATAAAGAAAGTCCAAAGGAGTGGGACTTTCCTCTTTTTCTATCATTGCAGCCTGTACCGAATGTTGTCTCTTGCTATCTTTTTCTTTTTTTTTGGTAAAATTTACTCAATGAAGGAAAGAAATTTTTTGTCTTCTGCTCCCCTTCCTTTGCTCTCGTCATTGTCAGTTACACAATTCTGTTTCCACACGAACACCAGGAGAGAATACTCCTTGAAGGCCTCTATTTTTTCTTCTGCTTTCACAGAAGTTAGGGATCAAATTAAACATTGGCTTCAGATTTAGATTGTTTTTTGTGCATCATTAATCTGAAGTCTGAAATACACTGCATTTTGAACAACCAAGCAAAAACAATAGTGACAATCTTTTATCATTTACCAATAAAACAACAGCATTCTACTTGCTTTACAGAGCTCTTAATATGGAAGATGCAGGTGATCATATGGAGGAGCTTCAAAAAGAGAGCAAAAAATATATTCTTAGTTATAATGACAAGTTCTTTCCTATTCTTACTCAAACATGTCGTATATTCCCGAATTTATCCTGTCTCACTTTTAAACTAGTTAGATTTGTTCTTTAAGACCTTCCAGAACCTCACTATTTCTTCTAATCTCCAGCCTAAATTTTCCCATTTATACCCATTTGTTCTTGTGTCAACCTTGTCTTTTAGTTTAAATAGCTTTCTCCTTCTTGGGCATTTATCTACATCTGAAGTATTTATAGAGAGCATTGATATACCCTATCAGACCCTATTAAGTTATTTTAGTCTACTCAAGATAAGCTCTTTTTTAATCCCGATCATTTTAGCAGCCCTTCTCTGCAACTATTGCAGTTTAATTAATCTTTCTTAAACATCAGAACACTGTGTGCACTATTGTGGAGGAAGTCTACCCATGCCTTGCCTAACTGCACTAACAACACTCCCTTATCTCTTACAATAATACTTCCTTTTGTACATTCTAGGATCCCTTCGCTTTATCATGATTACTTGCTGCGTTTAATACCCATATTCTGGCTGATTAACCTACAGCTGAAAATTCACAACACATTATCTATTTATTTGATTTCCAAACTTCGGTCTCTCTTTTACATATAACGAAATTACACCAAATTATAGAGCAATGAAATGTGAAGACTTTATGGAGAAAAATATGTCCATATTACATTGTTCAATGCTCAATATATGTTGCAATTTTATGAAAGCTTTTTGTAGCTCCGCTTTCAATATGAAGGAACTTCCTCTCAGTTGTGCCCTCTGTTCCCAAGGACGGTAAAACTAGAAAATTTCAATGCTTTACTTGCACAATTTTGTTGAAAACATGTTTGCATATGACGCTGAGGTTATAGTTTAACAAATTATTCAAATATGTACTCAGTATAAAAAAAATCTTACTTGTCATGTGGCCTCATTTGTCCCTGAAACAGAGGGCTGAACCAATGAATTACTGTCATGTGTGTATTACACATAACACTGTCCAACAACAAAAGGTCAACAAAATAGCCAAGTGTATTGGGTCTGTCAAAGCCCATAGCTGCCCTTGCAATGCTGTGCTTTAGAAGGGTGTTAATAACACACAATTGCTTTGACTACAGCTGGATACGCATCGTACTAATGTCCCTTCCCCCCAACTGAGGATGAGATTCCGTGAGGGGATATGAGCAGGCCAGGTCACCCAGACTGACCAAAACATGATTCTGAAAATGTGCCATGTAGATGTTTACATGCTCAAAAACCACTGAGGAACATCAGAATATGAGCAGGCAGATAAGGCTGCCAAGATCAGAATAGCTCAAGTAGATTTAAAGTGGGAACGAAAGGGTGAGCTACGGGCCCATGATATCAATGGGCTCATGAGACATCAAAACATCTAGGAAGAGATGCAACCTACAGGTGGGCTCATGACTGAGGGGTGGACTTGACCATGGAGGCTGTCACACATGTGAAAGCTCTGCAAAAATCAAGCGAGCAATGTGAGTAAAGTCTCCCTGGAACAAAGCGTGATGGCTGTGTTTCCGGTACGGTGAGGGCTGGCAAATTGACTATATTGGACCACTACCACAAACACGCTAAGGCAAGAGTTACATAGTCATCGTGGTGGAGGCAACAACTGTATGGAAGATAAAGACTATATTTTTATCTTCATTATATGAATCCCATCACTTGCTTCTATGTATGAGCCACTAAAGTAAGCCTTCCACTTATATCAAGTTGTTCAGCTGCAGCCTCCATAATGACATGAAAAGGATTACCTACATCCATTACAATTTTTCCAAATGTATTTAACACATAAATTTGAGTTTCCGAATAAATGGTCAATAACAAAACGTTGTTTTATTTTAGCTTTTTGAGATTAATAAAACCCAGTTACTAGTACACTAATCCCTCAGTTCTTTGCATTTCCTGGGTTTGATTCCCACCAGAGAGGCAACGGTGCTCTTTAAGAGTTGGACTCAATGATCCTTGTGGGCCCCTTCCAGCTCAGGATATTCTGTGATTCTGTGATCTCAAATTTCGCAGCTTCAAAACTTCACAGTTTTTTTTCCCACGAAGATCTCATAGACTTCCCTCGATTCTTTGTGGAGGTTTCCTGTGTCACATGAACAGTGGACGACCGTGCATATGCAGTCAGTGCCTCTGCTGCCCTGTGGGGTGGGACCATCCTGCCCCTTGAGGCAGGGAGCTGGCAGGCATCACTTGCTCAATGAAGGGCTGGACTCTGTCTCTTATGAGATGGTTGGAAAGAAGAATAGTAGGGAAGCTTTCTTCACATTGTGTCAATCTGGCAATGGGGCTCTGGGGAAGAAGGGGATTGGTGGCTGCTTGTCACAGCTCCATGGACTCAATTGACCCCAGGGAAAACCCTGGTTCACACAGCAGTGTGGCTCTCCCCAGGCTTGATTCCAAGCGGGGGGATGCAGCTTTGCACGTGTTCACTTGCCCCGCTGTTGTGTTGCGCTGCATTAGGATGGGATGGGACGGTGTGGGACAGCTGCCCACCCCTGCTCAGCACACCCTGGCATGGCAGGGCAAAGGCATCCCTATCCTCCCTGGGGCTGAGGGGGAAGGGTGATGGGTGGAGCTCATTTGCACATGTATTATCCACTTTGCAGATTTCAGCTATCATGGGACTCTTCCAATCCCAGAGCCTTGCAAAATTTGAAGGATTACTGTATATCTTTTTAATGAAATAAGGTTAAATTGAAGCCTTAGGGTAAAAATGGAATGAAATCTTCAAGATAACGGGAAGAAAAAGAAAAGTTAGGTTTTGTCTATGCCCTGTTTAGAGGAGCCAGTAACAACCAAATTCCCAACCACTACTGAATACTGATATGTTTCAGGGAGATCACTTTAATTGTTAGTGAAGAGACACAACTGTACGCTTTTTGTTCCTGTGAGAAAAATCAAAACTCCTTTCAAAGCACTCATCAGGCACCAGGCATGCATGCAGCCAGATGGATAGGCAATTTCTATCAAGAGTAATATAATCCTGCTATTGGCTGAACAGCAGGCAATAATAATTCACTGCCTTTATTTAGAAAGAAGGTTTAGTTTACTTCTAGTTTCTGATTAATGATCTGTGAACAGATCTTTGGCCAGTGTGTGCTTTCAATCACATGTGCCCATGACAATATAACCTTTTGATCCACTTGCATATAGATCTCATTAGGAAGTAGTGAAATACTTCATTTATGAAGTGCACATGCATATGAACTGCCCCCAAAACAAAGGAAAATGTTTAAAAATTGTTCTCTGACAGCAGAGACAGAAATTAGAGGGCAGACTCCATGCTGAGCATGCTTAGTCAGCAGCTTAGCTTTCCTCTTAGTCTGGTAAAATACCTGACAAATGGTGAAAATTGGATCTTCAGGTACCTTGACACAATCCATTGCTTAAAAAAAAAATATTCCATACCTTGACACATGGATCATGTAACTGCCAAGAATAGTTCCTGTCTGTCCTTTGTGCAAGAACATATGATGGCAGGGACAGAGATCACACTGAAGAATACCAGAAAGAGGAAAAGGTAGTACAGTTGGTAACAAAATTGCACTTCAGATACCACTGGGCATGGTAATTGTGTTGACATTTAAGAGAAACAAAAAATGTGCTAATAGAAATAATATTATTTTAATTTGTCTTAATATTTGCAGTGGCTTTATATGAAATTTAGGTGGAAGTTCTGACTAATATATTTTGGCTAAATTTTTAATTATATGTGAAGGAAAGAATAATCAATTCCTCAGGTCATAGGAAAGTCCTACCTTTCTGAAGACAGAAAATAACTAATTTTAAGACCTATCCTTTTCATAGAAAATAACTAAAATTGAAAACAGAAATTATTGTGATTAATTCAATTCAGCAATACAGTCATGCCTCCAAATTTGTAAGGAACGGGTCTCCCAAGGGTCTCATGAACTGTCTAATTCGGGAGTGTTTTCTGCTCCTCCCCATGGTCTCTCACAGCACAGGAATGGTCTGCCCAGGGAGGTGGTGGAGTCGCCATCCCTGGAGGTGTTTAAGAGAAGACTCGATGATGAGCTCAGTGACATGGTCTAGTTGGTGGGATTCTTCGGAGTTGGACTAGATGATCCTGAGGGTCCCTTCCAACTCAGAATAACCTGTGAACTGTAAATAAAGAACAAAATCTATTAATACATATAAAAATTTCTATAGATCAAGAGATACTCTTTTATTATTATTTTGGCATTTGCATGCATCTTTTTATGGTATTTTTGGATGCTTTGGCAAAGTGTGATCATCTTGAATGAGTCATGCACTCTGAAGTGCCAGAAGGAGACTCAGCTTAGTGGTCTATATTTATTGAGTGCTAACGAACGTTTTGCTTTGGGTTTCATAAGTCAGGTCATTTTATGCTGACAGATGAAAGTTGCTGGTTACATTTCCAGATGCTGAATGAATTGTAGTTGCTGCAATTGCCAGTGCAAAAGAAACTGGCAGAAGAAAAACTTGCACACTGAGTTTATATATTGAGATATAAATCCTGTATCCATGAGTCCTACTGAATGAGTTTGTCTCACACCTTGCATAAGAAATGAAATACCTCTGGCAGCTCTACTCAGTGTAGTGTTGGGTCACACAACAGAAATATCTAGTCTCTGTATTGAGCGTGGATCCATGCCTTCATTGGCACTTCTCGTCCTTGGATCAAGATCAGAGACAGGTTTGAAGAAACTTCCTAGGAATTCTGGGGGAGAAAAATTGGACCCGATATGCTTCTCAGTGTGGATCCAGCCTGTCTGCAGGGTGTACAGTTCAGCCAAAACACAGCATATTCCGTCTGTTTTGGTACAGATGTCAGGTGAGGATGCATGATATTCAAAGATGTAGGTAGCTTGAAATTTGCCCATATCCCTACTTATAGGCTGCAGCATCTGAAATGGAAATGGAAACACCTTACAGACATTCAGATATAAATTTATTCAGAGAAGTCAAGAAGCGCACTTGTTTGTTGTTTGGCCAATACAATATGCACTCAGTCCAATTATACGAAAATGAGGTAATAATATCCTTTGTGTACCAAATGGTGTCAATAATAGGCTCATTTAAATTAAGAAAGAGGATTTTTGGAATTAGATAAACAGAATTCTTTGTCACACCTCCACAATTAATGTCATGAAGCACTATGGACTTCACCTTTGTACTGCTTTCTCTAAAGCATCTCTAGAAGTTAAAAACCTTTAAGACATTTTAAGAATTGCTACTGAATTGTAGTTTGTCCCAGTGACAGAGATTGTAAGATTCTTATGTCAGAAATTATTTATATTAAGTCTCGGAATTTTTATTACTATTGCTAGTCACACTTTGTTTGTAAAGAGCTAGAGAAAGAGCAGATGGCAGGATTGCTTATTTCTGCCATTATAGTTTTTGACAAGAAATATTTTTTAATAAATATGGTCTTAATATACACATCTGATGCATACATATATTTATGTATATAATAAATCTTAGTAGCGTGCAAATGTGTGCACACCTGTATTTATGATTTATTCACAAATGTTATTTCTTCTATGAGTTATTCCCAAAATATTACTTCAGATTGTCTGCAAGCTGACAGTTTATTAATATTAATGTATTCCAATTGCTTTGGATTATCCTTTTTATTGAACAATGAGAAAAAATATTGTTAATGAATACTAAGGAGGCAGGAAAAATGACTGTTGCTGTTTTAAATTAAAACCTGTGAAATGTTTTAAGGGAAATGTTTTGCATAGGGAAGAAAACATAGATCTTTACTATTTCATGACAAGCAAAAACCTTATCACATTAGACATGACAGTCTTGCTTATGACCAAAATCAAAAAAGACTTAGCTGCACAAATAAAGAAGACTTAATGGGTCATATAAAATATCTTCTTGTCTTAATGATACAGTTATTTAAATCCCCATAATTGATGTACACAAGATGTTCAAGCAAAGGCAACAAAACTAGAAAAAGTATTAACCTCTTAATTTCTTATAAATATGTACTGAAATGAGCCTTTTATTCGTTTATAAATTAATTTATAGATTTATCCTACTTAAGAATAGAACCAGATTAATTCACTGGTGAGGCTGCATGTCAAGTACTCTAGTTCTGGGTGTCTGTCCTGGTTTAGGTTTTTTGCTGCTCTGGCAGCAAGGGGTTTAACAGCTCAGCTCTTGCCTGGGCCTCAGTC
>WEKX01016650.1:15677-36527 GCA_013390025.1 Pitta sordida | reverse complement strand
GATTTTTTTTTTTTTTTTTTTTGCTGTGTATTGATCATTATGTATTTTCTACATTATCTATGTATAAAAAGTATGAAATAATTGGATTTAACATAATGAATGTAAGCTTCAAGGAAATAAAGAACTTCAACAAATTGCCAAATATAACTAACCTCACATTTAAAATCTTCAGTATGTCAACGATGTCAGAAATGACTACTACAATGTAGCATATGGCATTTGTATTCTATACTTGGATTACAAAAAGAAGTTGTTAAAATAAAAGTCTTCATTTGTCATTATCCTGCAACTTAATGATATTTTCTGGTCTTGTCCTTTTGGCGAAAATGTGATTTTGTTATAATTAGATTGGCACAAAAGTCTTGCTTCAGGTGACAAATCCAAATGTAAATTCTGTAAACCATTTGGGTTTGAAGCAAGTTTTGTAAAACAGAAATATATTAAGAAATAATCACTGTGGAAGAACTGCTATTTAAATAATCCAGGCAGTTAAATAATCCAGACAATCTTTTTTTATTTTCTTAGTATCCAGAAGTTCATAGCTGAAGACTCAGATAAACTACAAAAATTTTTTTTAAGTCCTATATTTTAAAGTTGTTAATTCTTTTAATGAGTTTGTTTCTACTGCTGTCACAAAATTATGTCTGAACTAGTTTTTGTCAAAGTTCCTTTTTTAGGGTGCATTGAAATGTTTTGGAATAAATAACATAGTATGATCACAAATAACATGATATGATCATTTACAAATGAGTGGGTTTATTCCTGTAAATAACAGTTCTAATTATTTAATCTTTAAGGGATATAATTTGGAAGTATTGTGAAGTCTTGCTTGAAATTTAAGTTGCTGTTATCAGCTCTTATGTAGTGTTTTACATACAGACTAATTATCTTAAGAATGTTGTTCATGCAAAAAATAAGTACAATTTCAGTTATCTTTTTTAAATTATTCAGTATATCTTCATTATAGTAATTCTTATAATTTCAATGATTCTACTAAGTTCAAGAATTTCAAACTATTTATTTCTCCTCTTGGTATTGCACAATAAATTATACCTATCATTGAAACTTTAGCTGTATGTCATAAGCTTACTACCCCAGTTCCTGATATTCCTGTCTGAAAACAAAAAAACCCAACAACTTTAGAGAATAGAAATCAAGATTAGAGGTAATATTAGGACAAATGGCTGCTAGTGGTAGCAGCAAAACACTGTATGAACCTATGTTTACAGCGCTTTGTCCACTCTAGTTTTAAATGCTTCATAAATATTCTTTAGGGTCCTTTCCAACCCAAACCATTCTGTGATTCTGTATATATTATGAAGTTACACAGAAAAAATATTAATCAAAAATTCCCTGAAGACACTTCCACTGCTTTTCTGGAAATAAGAGTCATTGGTCAAATCAAGGGAAATCATTAGATTCACTTAAATTCAGCAAAGCCTAGATCCTTCAATATTACATCTATTGATCAAGTGTTTCCACAGCATTAACATCTTTTTCACCCTTTGTCTCCATGAAAAGTAAGTTAGGAAGGGGCAATCAGTGCTGTTCAATAAAAGAGAAGGACTGGTGGGAGATGTGGTGGTCAAAGGCCATCCCAGGTTCAGTGATCATGAAATAATGGAGTTTTCAGTACTCAGTTAGGAGAGGTATCAAAAACCCTTTGCCCTAGGCTTCCAGAGGGCAGCCTGTTCAGGAGGCTGGTTCAGAGGGTACCTTGGGAAACAGAGGAGTTCAGGAAGGATGGGCATACTTCAAGGAAGAAATCTTGAATGTGCAGAAGCAGATTGTCACAGTGTGCCAAAAGGTGAGCCAATGGGGAAGACAGCCAGTGTGGCTGGACAGGGAACTTTTGAAGAAACTTAGGAAAAGAAAGAGCTTATCACCTTTGGAAGAAAGGGCAGGCAACTCAAGAAGTGTTTAAGAATGTCGTTAGGTCATGCAGAAAGAGATTTAGAAAGATGAAAGCACAATTTGAACTTAATCTGGCCACTTCTGTTAAAGATAAAAATTAATGTGTTTATTAACACATTAATAGCAAAAGGAAGGGTGAGGAAACCCTCCGTTCTTTGTTGGATACATGTTGGATACATAGTTACCAAAGACCAGGAATAGGCTGAGGTATTAACACCCTCTTTGCCTCAGTTTTCAACAAAAAGACAGGTTGTCCTCAGGACAACTGACCCCCTGAGCTGGTAGACAGGGACAGGGAGCTAAATCGTCCCCCTGCAATCCTGGAGGAAACAGTTAGTGACCTTCTGAGCCACTTGGATTCTCACAGAGCAGATCATCTTGAGTGTGATCACATGGAACCTACTGGATGGATGGGGGATTAGACTCAGTTTAAGAGGGGCAGCTCCTGCCTAACCAACCTAATGACCAGGTAGCCCACCTGGTGGATGAGGGGAAAGCTGTCAATGTAGTACAGCTGGACTTCAACAAAACCTTTGACACCATCTCCCATAGCAAATTCCTAGAAAAGCTGTCAGTCCATGGCTCCAAGAGGTGGACTATCCACTACATTAAGAACTGGCTAGCTGGCCAGCTCCACAGAACGGTGGTGAATGGTGTCACAACCAGTTGGTGGCCAGTCAGTAGTGATGTCCCCCAGAGAGGGTCAGTCCTGTTTAACATATTTATTGATGATCTGGATGACAATATTGAGTCCACCATAAGCAAATTAGCAGATGACATCAAGTTGAGAGCAAGTGTCGATCTGTTAGAAGGTAGGAGGGCTCTGCACAGGGACTTGGACAGGCTGGATAGATGGACCAAATCCAATGGCATGAGGTTCAACAAGGTCAAGTGCCAGGTCCTGCACTTTGGCCACAGCAATCCCATGCAGCACTACAGGCTGGGGAGAGAGTGGCTGGAGAACAGCCAGACAGAAAGGGTCCTGAGGGTACTGCTTAAGAACAGGATGAACATGAGCCAGCAGTGTGCCCAGGTGACTCTCATGGGTTGATACACATGTACCTGGTTTCTCTTTTTGGTTTTTTTTTTTCATGTTCTCTCATGATTGAGTGCAGGCAACTGTTTTTCTTTCACCAGAGGATTTTTTTCCAGCCATTCTTGCCCCCGCACCACCGTGGGGCTGCCACTCCCCGCCCCGTGACTTGGTGCGTGCACAGTTGGCAGGGTGGATAGGTCTGGAGCTGCCACAGAGACACACATCCGCCCAGTTCTCTGCTCGAGCCAATGGCAGCCACGTGGAGGCAGATGGAGGTTCCTACGACAATGAGGTGGATCACTGGCTCTTCTGGAGTTAGCAGAAGACAAACAAGATCGGCAGCCCAGAGCTGCTATCTCATTTGACAGAGAAGAAATGATGTAGGGAGGGATTGTGGAGGCTTTTAAAAGTTGCTGCACAGAGAGACTAGCTTTCTCTCCCCTCCAGAATCCTGCATCCTAGTGGCTGCTGTTTTCTCCCATGTAAATCTGTTGAACATTGGCATCATCTGTTACCCCTTGCTGATGCCTGTCTTTCCCTGATGGTAGCTGGCAGATATAGCTACTGTTTTTATCTGTATTTTGTTGGTTTTGGGATTTTCTTTTGGGTATTGGTGTTTTGGTGAGGGCTGGGGTCTGACGGATTCCGTCGCATTAGGGGTGGGGCCTGTCATGTGTTGGGAGGGAGGAGTTCTAGTTTCATTTTCCTGCTGCTAGTATCACACTTGTACATACATTATTTCCCATTTATACTCCCTGTTCCTTTCTTTTTAATAAATCCTGTTACATCTCTAAGGATCTCTCATTCAAAGAGTGATAAATAACACTTTACTTGCCTTAAACCAAGACAGTGACCAAGAAGGCCAATGATATCCTGGCCTGTACCAAGAATAGTATGGCCAGCAGGACCAGGGAAGTGTTTCTTCTCCTGTACTTAACCCTGGTTAGGCTGCACCTCAAGTACTGAGTTTAATTCTGGGCCCCTCAATTTAGGAAGGCTGTTGAAGTGCTGGATTGCATCCAAAGAAGGACAACGAGGATGGTGAAGGGATTGGAGCACAAGTCCTGTGAGGAGTGGGTGAGGGAGCTCGGGTTGTTTAGCCTGGAGAAGATGAGGCTCAGAGGAGATATTATCTCTCTCTACAACTATCTGAAAGGAGGTTGTAGTGAGGTGGGTATTGGTCTCCTCTCCCAGACAGCTAACAGCAGAACAAGAGGCCGGAGCCTTAAGCTGTGCCAGGAGACGTTTAGGTTAAATATTAAGAAGACGCTCTTTGCAGTGAGAGTGATCAGGCATTGGAATGGGCTGCCTTTGGAGGTGGTAGAGTCACTGTCCCTGGATGTATTTAAGAGGAGACCAGGGCAGTTAGTGCCCTGGTCTAGCTGACAAGATGGTATTAGGTCAAAGGCCGGAGCTGATGATCTCAGAGGTCTTTTCCAACCTAATTGATTCTGTGATTTTGTGATCTTCCTTCACACCTGGGTTAGAGAGTTGATCATATGAAAGGAGTGGAAATACCCGTATTCTTAGACTTTTGTAGCCAGTTGATTCAAAAAATTTTTTCTTTGCCCTGTCCTTTCCCCATTCCTTGCTGCCTTCCCCCCCACCCCACATTACTAGTTCATTTTATCTTGCAAGTCTACTTTCACTGTGTCTTTAGGGATTCTGTGTAATTTAACCTGTGATATGCACTGTGAGGACCTTGGAGTTGCTGAGCTCTCCTATTCCTCTTCTTCCCCAATTTCTTAATTGGACCAAGTTTTTTGTCTCAGTCTTCTTTCTTCCTGTTTCAGATGCTTGTTTATTCAATCTCTCTGTATTTAAAATGCATAAAATATGATTTTCACAAGGAAAGATCATACTTTTAGGATAAATTTGAGAGCTCACAGATACACAGGATATTCCAAGTTGGAAGGAACCCACAAGGATCATCTCATCAAACTCCCAAGAGAATGCCCACCCAGGGATCGAACACACAACCCTGGAGCCATGGACACCACACTCCACCCATCTGAGCCTCCTATTGTCTAGACCATGACACTGAGTTCCTCATTCAGTCTTTTCTTAAACACGTCCAGGGATGGCGACTGCACCACCGCCCTGGGCAGACCATTCCACTGAGGGATCACCTTCCCTTTGAAAATGCTCTTCTTAACATCCAGTCTAAACCTCCCCTGCTGTAGCTTAATACCATGTCCTCTTGATAAGTGTCAACCACATTGCCTACTGCTATAGAAAACCATTAGCTCTCTCTAAATCTAACACAAGAGGAAAATTCAGAGTAATACATTTACAGGTAACACAGCATTTCATTTGCCTAAGACATTTTGAAAATTCAAAATTTTCAGTGAATTTATAGTTTTGGAAAACCGGGTTATGTTATATTGCTCTTGGGTTGATTCATCACTAAGGGGGACAAGTAAATTTTAAAAGTGAAAAAAAGAGTTAGCATGTTTTGGTAAGTGCAAAACAGGTGAAAGATAATATTATTAACAAGAAGTCTCTTCAAAGCAGATAAATAGCTCCCAGAACTATTTTAAAGTTCCACTATCTAATGTATACTGGATGTTAGGAAGAGCTTTTTCAGAGAGAGTGATCCGTCAGTGGAATGGTCTGCTCACAGAGGTGGTGGAGTCACCATCCCTGAAGCTGTTCAAGAAGAGACTGGATGAGGAACTCATCGACATAGTCTAGATAATGGGATGATGNATTCATCACTAAGGGGGACAAGTAAATTTTAAAAGTGAAAAAAAGAGTTAGCATGTTTTGGTAAGTGCAAAACAGGTGAAAGATAATATTATTAACAAGAAGTCTCTTCAAAGCAGATAAATAGCTCCCAGAACTATTTTAAAGTTCCACTATCTAATGTATACTGGATGTTAGGAAGAGCTTTTTCAGAGAGAGTGATCCGTCAGTGGAATGGTCTGCTCACAGAGGTGGTGGAGTCACCATCCCTGAAGCTGTTCAAGAAGAGACTGGATGAGGAACTCATCGACATAGTCTAGATAATGGGATGATGGGATGGGAAGTTAGGTTATAAAAAAAAGATAAAAATAATGACATGACTGAGATTAGCTCAGATAGATAAAACATGGTGCTCATAGCACAAAGATTATGGATTGAATCCCAGTATGGGCATTCATTTAAGAGTTGGAGTCGAAGATTCTTATGGGTCCCTTCCAACTCAGATTATTCTGTGTGATTCTGTGATTTTATGTACTGATACACTTCATTAAAAAGAAATACCTTCATCAGCATCTGAGACACTACCAAAAAAGTTATCTAGTACAGACCTGCTTTTCAAGTTCTCATGTACTTCAGTAGATAATCTGGACAGGAGAAGTTGGTAAACCCAAGTATATTCAGAGTATTTAATTTTAAGGGGATTATTCAAGTAAAGTGTATCCAAATGACATTATGAAATAAGTCAAATACATTGAGAAATAAAATGTACAAAATAGAAAATATCATGGCTATGAGAGCACTGGATGTTCTGCATATTAAAGACAACCATAATGAATTAATTATGTGAAAAGTCCCTAAGAAGTAATTTTTACATGTGGAAGATGACAGAAAAGAAGGGAAAATAGTAAGAGAGAATAATTGAAGTGATACTTGGTGAAGATAAGAGTTTGCCAGGGAAAATGATACTGCACTAATTCCTTTATAGATTACTTTAAACTTTTTTAATCATCAGCTTCATCATGGCTCTTAAGGTTATTTTAAGGACCAACCTAAACCTTTCTAAATGGACAGAAGAGAATAGTAAAAGGAAAGAAGAAAGGCAACGATCACAAATACAAGCAGTTGCTGTCACCTTCGGTGTATTCTGCTGCTGTCTTCTTGAGAAGTTTATAAATTGATAACATAATTAGGGGCACCTGAACTAAGTTATATGAGAATATTAAACTCAATTAAATGAACTATATATGAAAATTACTTTTGGCGCAAAATGACTCTAAGATCTAAATTACACTCCAACATACTTAAACTAACATTTACACTGCAGGAGAAAGTGCAAATATGCATGAAAATATCAGCTGGAAACATAACTGGAATGTTATTAATTATAAATTACCTTGTTATGGTTTAGGGGGTTTTCTGCTGCTCTGGCAGCAAGGGGGTTAACAGCTCAGTTCTTGCCTGAGCTCTCCGTGCTGCCATGGCCTTCAAGGTTATAGAGATAGAGGCGTCTCTGTGAATAACATACTTGGAAGAGAAGAAAAAAAAGTTCAGTAGTAAGATGTAGTGTGCCGGCTCAGAACCTGCGTCGGGAGGCTGAGAGATTTGAAGGCCCCCAGGCCCACGAGAGAAGGGATAGAGATGTTCTTCCAGGCATCCCGCTGCTGTTTGTGAATTGGACCGACCATGGTGAAAGCCTATGGACCAGAGAGAGAGNGTTTATTCTCCAGTTTCTCTCCTTCAGGAGAAGTTGGGGTGGGTCTCTGGCATCCAGCCAGGGTCGAACCACGACATACCTATATTGAGAGAATGAATATACTTGGTTTAGAGAAATTCTGTTAACTTTTGTGAAAATTCTTAGCCAGTTCTTGACTGATGTAAAATTCAGTGTATTATTTTTTTTCGTATCTGGGCAGATTTGTAGTTCCTAATTTTACTTCAGACTTTGCACTTGAGTTTCCTCAAAATGAAACTTACTCATTTTACTGTTGATCACTAAATACCAGTAGATAGTTGGGCCTTATCCTGACATTTCTACAGGGCAGACTAGGAAAGCATAACCTATTGCACAGTAATATTTGTAAACTGTGAATTGTTATCAGGAGAAGAAGAAAGTGCAAGACTAGTCAGGGGAACAACAATGTAAGGAGGTCAGGGAATAAATTTACATTTAAACAACACAGCCACTGATAAGGCTGTAAATTCCATGCTGTGGGAGTGACTCTTTTCCAGTTTTGGCACTGTATAAGGGATATGGGGAACCTACATGCATCCACCACTATCAGCTGCCAGAAATTTGTTGTGATTTTCTTCTCCAGGGTAACAGCTCCTGTCTTGCATTTATTCTCATGCCTGACAACAGATGCACATTTTCTGGTAAACTAGAAATGGTGAAGAATCTGTCAAAAGTGAGAGTGTTTTGTAGGCTTTCGTAAAAAACAGTTGTGAAAGGTCTGAGTTATTGGAAATGCAATTATAGACTTGCTTCTAATTAGATTTCATAGTTCTCTGGGGGAACAAAGATGTTGTGATTTGACATTTTGGCCCCACACACAACCATGCAAACGTGTTTACCACAAGTAAAAATTTTGTCTAGATGAGTAAGATATATCTCAGGAAGAATGTGCATTGTGGAGAGAAGTGTGTATTAGGCTTCAGTAAATCCAAATTTTTAATTGGAAGATATGGTTCAGCAGACTTCTAATCGCTGTAAAAGAAGTTTATTATTTAATTTAAAAATGAAGTTTAAAATAATAAGGTTTTATTTTCTAATTAAAAGATTTAATGAAAAAGTGGCTATATGTTTTGGATTTCAATTATTTTTTGATATGGTGCTATTTTGATTATTTCAACTTTTAATATTCCATACATAATTTATGTGCTTTGCAGTGTATTTAATGCAAAATAGGGTGTTGGTAATTTTATTTTTCACCTTTTTTGTTCTATTCAACAACAGAGGCAGATATTTTCAATGATTAATCAGTGTCAACTAGTAGAATTATTTTTGCTGATTTTGCAACCTGAATGTGAGATTTTATCCAGAAATAATCCCATAAAAACCATAACTAGAATGTAAGCATTTTTAAAATGTCTATCTTTTTTATGCAGAACTGCTTCCATTGAGTTGGAGAAAATAATGGCATCAGTTAGAAGGCAAAGTCAATTACTTTACCATTCATTAGTTTGACTAAAATACTTTTGCTTTGGAAAAGACTGTGTCTGAAGTATTTAAGGAATTACAGTGAGCTCTCAGGTGTCTTGGGTCCACGGGTTGAAGTTGGTGCTGTGAAGTCCATGATTTGCGAAGGTAGTGAACTCATGAGTATGCAATTAAGACCCGCCTGTCTCCCAAACCCCTCAGAGATGAGATGCCACTGTGGCTGGGGTACTCATGGCTCCTTTCCTGACTCCCTCCTTTTGCCACCTCAGGATGGGACGGGACAGGACAGGACAGGACTGGGACCAGGACTGGACCGGGACCGAGCTGGGCTGCACCACTTATGGCTCCCTTCCCGGCTCCCTCCCTTCACCACTGCGGGATGGGATAGGATGGGACGGGACGGGACGGGACAGGACAGGGACTGGAATTGTGATCAGGACATCATTCAAACCCACCCACTTAAGTTTGTACTAATTGGCTTTGTTAATAGTCTTTCAACTATAGTTCATAGTTTTAACAACAGTTGGTATTTGAGGGGGTTGAACACAGTTAACGTTAACTAAGAATAACACCGAAGAATGAAAAAAGCCAGCAACTCCAAACCAAAAACCAACAAACCAAACATCACATGATCTACAGTTCCACAGAGCATACAGAAATAGGAGACATATCTCGCAAGACCAACTTTTGCCCTTTAGTTTCTGTAATTTTAAAAAACAATTGTTTATGACAGGTTTTAGAAGAATGTGTGTTTTATTTAAACACACTAAAATCTATTAGAAAATTCCCATTGCCTTCAATGCCACTAGAACAGATTTGTAAACCTGTGTAGATATATATAGACCAGAGTAATGGAATGAGTATAGACTTGAGTTATAATTCATTCTCTTCTGTGAGTAAAGCCAAAACCTTGGTTTTGGAGTTGCTTAAAAGAGTAAGATATGTTTACGAATTTGGATGATACAGGTTAATTAATTGTTTCTAATCAAATTTACTCTGATGTTGTGTCATGGGTTATATGATAACGTCATGAGTTACATGATAACACACGTACCTGGTTTTCTTTTTGAATTTTTTCCATTTTCTCCTGGGATGAGGGGGTGGTAGTGCAGTACAGCCCTCCCTGCGTCCCGGCTCCCCCCCACCACCACTGCCACCCCGCCACCAGAGTGCTGCGATCTGCAGGAGCGCATGGGCAGGAGGCTGGTGCCAGCAGCGCAGAGCAGAATGGCACAGAAGACGGGTCCCAGACTGCCATGACAGTGCGGTGCGCAGTGGCAGTGGCACACCTGCCCGGTTTCCCGCTCAAGCTGGCAGCAGCCACGTGGGGATCTGGAGGCTGCCATGATGATGACGTAGAACACTGTCTTTTCCAGTGTTAGCGGAAAGACAGACAAGATCGGCGGCTGGAGCGCTACCTCATTGGACACAGAGGAAACTACCATGGAGGGACTGGCGCGGCTTTTAAAAGCTACAGTATGAGACAGACTCTCTATCTTGCCCTCACTTTCACCTACTGGGAACCATCTGCTGCTCCGGCTCCTGTGTCTCACTCCTGCTGCCATTTCTCCCAGCTGAATCCATGGAACATCAGCATCATTCATTAGCCCTCGCTAACGCCCGTCCTTCCCTGACGACAGCTAGAGGGCATCACCACCATTTTTATCCGTATTTTTTGCTGTTGGGGGTTTTTTTGAGTATTGGTGTTTTGGTGAGGGTTGGGGTTTGAGGGATTCCATCACGTTAGGAGTGGAGCCTGTCGCGTGTTGGGGGCTGGAGGGTGTGTGTCCTGGTTTTATGTTCCCTGTTGCTGATATCACTTGCAAACAAATTATTTCGTATTTATACTCCCTGTTCCTTTTTTTTGTAATTAAATCCTGTTACATCTCTAACGATCTCTTGTCCAAGGAGTGATAAATAACCCTTTAGTGGTCTTAAACCAAGATGTGTTGTTAATTTATAATTGAATTTTTACAAGTTATTGAAGTCTGATATTTATGAAAATGAAAGCTTCTACTTACAGCTTAGATATTTTGGTTTTTATTACTAGACTTATCAGGTAAATAATTATGCATTTTCATGCATTCATTGAGGTATATCTTCATTTAAGATGAAACAAATACAGTGAATCTTCTCTGTATCGCGACTTCTCCTTCACGACCTCGGCCATTTGTGAAGCAATTTTCCCACAATTACGATTCAGCCGTCTGCGAACTGAACTGGGGAACACATGCGCAATTGACTCTGCTGAGTCGGGGGGCGATGCTGCAGTGCCTGTGGGGCAGGACTCACCCCACCCTGCGGGGAGGGGGTCTCAATGGCGGCACTGTGCCCCCGGTCCCTGAACCAGGGGGAGACTTGCCCCACGAAAGTGAGGCAAGCTGTGTGCTGGGAGGGCGGCAGCCTCGTGGCGGTGGGGTCCGGTGCGTGCCGGCGGTGGGGTCCGGACCCCTTGCCACTGGTGTGTGCCGGACCCTGCCGCTGCAAGGCTGCCGCCCACCCAGTACGCAGCACGCTGAATCATAATTGCTGGCGTGCGTGATTTACTGCAACTTGCAGTGGCATTTACAGCCCTGCCCCGCTCCTGTGTGCTCCGCTGAGACCCAGCACAGCACCACCATGAGAGGGATGTTGCAAAGTTAAGGTTTTTCCAGGCTCTAAGAATGCCGACCAGAGCTCGGGGACACCCCTTCCCCACCGCGGAGGCGGCCGAGCGCGCGCAGGCAGGGCGAGAACTGGGGCCGGGCCGAGCCGGGGACCTGGGGGGGCAGCGGCATGGAGTTTGCGCTGGGAGCGCACACACGGTCACAGCAGCCACTCAGAAACAGTTCCTTTTCTCGCTTGTGCTGAGAGAGACAAGGGGAAGGAGCAGACAATTGTCCGCAGCCCTGCGGAGTTCTGGGGGGTGGGGCAATGGGTGTGGCCTGCATGCATATTAACGACCTGCAGTTCTTTGCAAGGTTAGGCTTTCGCGATGGCATTGGCCTGTCCCTTCCCTCGTGAAGGAGGAGGTATAACTATAAATGTCTCAAGATAATATTTGATGAGGTAACTGTTAGAAGACTGGTAATAAATAATCAAACTGAGCCTGATAGTGTGATAGTTGTAGCCTAAGAAGCCTCACTTGTTCTCTGAAGAAGGAATGGAAAAAAACCTAGGAAGAAAATAAATTGAGCTACTGGTTTCATTGTTAAAAACAGAATTGAGAAATTGAAGGATCTCACATGAGAACACAGAGAAGATTTCTAAACAAGGAAGCAGCTTTAGTAAAAAATTGCTTATGAATATTCTATTACTTTGTCCATGTATTTTTATTTTCTTCTACCTGAGATAAAGAATGGTATACCTTGCAAAAGTCTGATTATATTTACTTCAACTATCAGATAATACCGGTCTAGTTGGTGGGAGGCTTGAATGGATGGAGTGTGATGCCCATGGTCCCACGCTTGTGAGTCTGATCCCTGGGTGGGCGTTCGCTTGGGAGTTGGACTAGATGATCCTGTGGATCCATTCCAACTCAGAATAACCTGTGAACCTGTGATGGAGAGAATTTCATTTGCTCTTTGGAAATCTGGGAAATTGCATCTTTGCTGCATGACACTACATTTAGAAGGTTTCACGATATGTCAGTCTTCTTTCACAATCATGCTGGTTGGATTCATCCTTGTTAAAATCCAAGAAGGTAATACTCTGGGAAAGCCATTCCATTGACTGTAAGCCAGACTCTATTCACCTTCTTTAAAAAAAACGAGGTGAAACTAACTTTATGGGAATCATGTACTGTATCCCTAGTAGGAAATAAGACAAGGCTAATAGACATGAAACAATATGTTTTTGCACTATTAAGGTCATTTGCTCTGCTACTGGGAAAGGTCTTTGGCATGTGTTAACTTCCAAATCGTGTCTGGGAATTGTTTGGAAAAGTACAAATAGGAACATATATTCACTTTAGTTCTATTAATTTAACAATGCAGATGATAGTGTTCCAGTTTCTGAGAGTTCTCAGGCAGTGGCTAGTGTACTCATATAGGCACTGCCAGATCATAAATAGAATAATAATTCTTATCATTGCTATTGCAGGAAGAAAATAGGAGCAAGATAGTAATTTATATTCGTATGTTGATACGCTCCTAAACTAAACTCCTAAAGACACATATAAAATACAACTTTTTTTTACTCTTGAGAAGATAAATTTGAAAAGAGATATCTTATGACAAATATATTTCTATGCTGGATGTTCTAGCATGGTATGGCAGATAACCTTAGAAGATGAGAATGCAAAATACAACGTCCCTGTAGGGAGTCACTCTTTGTGCAAACTATCAGGTGAGATAGAGCCAACAGACAAAATGTTATGCTGAAAAACACAGATTTCAGATAGGATGCAGGATATTAAGATGTATCAATTTCTTCAATGTGTGCGGAAAGGACCGGACACCACTAGAGTACCTAACAAACTTTGGAAAGAAAGCTGAAATTTAATTTCCAAACAATGGATATAAAATGGTATGAAAGAAAGAATCAAAACATGATGTTTAGATGATCAGTCTAGTAATGAGTACAGTACACTGCTAAGCTGCTATGGAAGATTTCTCCTCCAGAGGAGATTCATAATCAAAGATCTTCACATCCATGTTGCATAGCTACTAGCTGGCTCCAGGCAGCTCCACTCATGCCTGCACAATACCACTGATCCATCAGGGCTGTTCTGTGACAAAGCCACCCTGCTTTGGCACTGCCTGGCCTCTGTACACCAGTCCTACTCCACAATGTCACCTGAGATGTGGCAATGTGTGTCCTCCTTTCAATTTTCTTTCTTACCTCTGCACATGATATTTGCCATCATAAGAGACCAGTAATGCACTAGTTAGTTTTGCTCCCAGAGAATGTAGAAAGAATATTAAATTTCATTAAGGCTATTTTTATTCCTTTGTCATTAACATATATGCTTTTTTCCTCATCTTTCAGGAAGGTGAAATAAAAGGGTCTTGATAACCCATTTTGTATGGTTTGACTTCTACAATTCAACTTGATCCATTTTGTTAGAAATATTCTACTGAATATTGCTGCTAGAGTGTTCAGCTTTCACCACTGAAAGGCTTTGTGGAGGAAGGGAAACACAAAAGATTTGGAATCCTTCAAGTACATATTTTTATAATGTGAAGTGGAATTCTGTCTTCAGCTTTACTGTTAGTCTATACAGGCATGAAAGTAGTCATTCTGTTTTGCATAATGGCCTCTGCCTTCTTAGGTGACACTTTTTCCTGGCATTTATACTACCTAGGATTGTGAAATTGAACGGTGGAGCTCTTGTTTTCTAAAGCTTTATCTTTTGTAACATTGAGGTGTTTCTGGAAAGTTAATAATGGCTCACAAATCAATGCTAAATGCACAGTCTGGGTTTCTCCCTCTCCACAGTGCGTGAAGTTTTGCAGGCTGTAATTAAACCCTGCACTTTCTTTTGGTCTCCCACTAGAGCACCTGTCATTCATTGTACAGCTTTGACACAATTACCATTTCTGCTAGCCTGCCAATACCACCCTGTCCCCCAGGAAATGGTCTGTGTTCAAAGACATAAGCTTCAAAGAACAAATATCACCACAGCCAGTGCTCAGTATTACTCTAGAGTTCCACAGAATACTAATACTGGTTCAGTACCATAATGAATAATATAATACAACTGGTATTGTTTTAAGCATTTTTCCAGTGTCTTTAAATCATGGCAGAAAGGCAAGTATTTTAGAAGTATGAATCTTTGAAGGAAGTTTCATGTTAGTTGAAAATTGTATACTGAATATATGACATCAAAAAAGTCGCCTAGGTTTACAAAATAGAATGAATCTCCATATATTGCTAGAATTTACAGGTATACAAGTTACCAGTTTATTCTAATAACATTCTTTTATTTTAGCTGGTTGCTTGGCAACATAATTTCAGCTATTCAAGTAATGTGTATCTTTGCAAATTAATCTTTGAAACTTTGTTGCCGAATCCTTTCTAAATAGCTGTTTTTCATGATGCTGATATACAAATTAAAATAATAGCCATCCCTATAATTTTAAAATGATGAGTAGAATGAAAATAACAACAATGAAAACTTACATTTTATAAATCTGCTCTGGGCCATCATTATTTGTATGTCACAACACATAAAAATCTAGAACCACAGAACTGTGAAACTAGCCTAAGGGTCATCTATTAAACTTCCCAGTGTGCTGAACAATTGCTGAAGATTCTTAGATTAATTAAAAAAATTAATTTTTTTTCCTGTATCTCTTGTTGGAATACGTAACCAAAAATTCTCCAAAATTACCAATTGCCTTATGACTAGCAAAATTATGTGACTAGCGATTTTTTTTTAATTGTAGAAGAACACTTCTTTTACTTTAGATTCTTTTTGGTGGAACAATACGCATGAAATAAAATATAAGGTAGGTGCCAGGCTTTGAGGCAAATTGGGGAGGGAAAGGGAGAAAAGGAGGAAGAAGAAAAGGAGGAAGAAGAAAAGGAGTACAAACAAACAAACAAACAAACAAACAAACAAACAAACAAACAAACAAACAAACACAAAAGACCCTCCCAGGACTGGAACACACCTCAGAGAGGAGCCCTTCTGCAGCCTTATATGTATTGCAGCTGTGGGAGAGAGTGTTAACGAGCTCCAAGCGTCTGCAGCTGTGACCTGGGTATTGCTGGAAATTTTTTCTCCTCAAGAGAGAGAAAATTACCTTGGTCACTAAGTACCAGTACCCACAACAAAATTCCCTCATAGACCGAAGCCAAAGCACAAAGATATGAAATATATATGCACAATGGAGTCACCTTAGAACAGTAAGACAAAATAAATGTTGTGTTGAAAAGGGTTAATTTCAAAAAAGAGATTGAATGGAAATATAACAGGAGAAATAATTTGGATTTTTTCATTCAAGAATGTCTGTTTATTTTGATGTACTTTTAAAAAAAATTAAAATTTTAAAATTTTCATTTGCGTATTCATGGAATTAATTCTAAGCAGTATTTTAGACAGCTATTGAAAAAATGTTTAGCTTAAAAATAAAATACGTTCAAATGAATCATAAAGTATTTATGGATCAAACTTTTCTAGAATTCCTGTTTTCTGGGAAGCAGCTAGTACTATTCTGTATCTTCAAAACAAAAGCAGAAAATCATATGACCAACACAATAGTTACATTATCAATTATGTTTTAAGTTTTCTTTAGAATTCTGATAATGAAAATAACCTTGAAATCCTTGTGATTCTCGATTAAAACTTGGAGTTAACTTCATAAAAGTCAGGAAAAGGAAGGGCATCACTGACATATTGTTAACATACACAGACTCTACCTATCACATCTTGTTTTAGGCTTTTGTGATCAGTTCAATTTTCAACGCTCGTGTTACAGACCCCTTCCATGACCATCTTTTTCCTTGAGATTGTAAACTACCACTTGAAAAGATACTATTGTGCATTATATTAATCTACCTATGACTTACAGTACAGAGTTGGAGATACAGTGAACTCCCGTGTGTTTGCAGTCTGCTATTTGCGAGCTTCAGTATTTATTTGCTGGTGATTTTTCCGCGAGGTGCAACTTCAGCGCGTGCACAGAAGCTACTGCGACCTCAGTCTGATGACCCCCCACCTCCACAACTCGCGGTGATGGCTCCACCCCCCTGCCTCCCAGCTCACACAGCCAGCCCCATCCCTGCTCCCCCCCGCCCTGCTCGCAGGGGTTGCGGCGCACCCCTGCCCCGTCCTGCTCACTCGCTCGCCGCGGCTTGCGGCACGCCCCCCGTCCCACTCACTCGCTCGTCGAGGCTTACCCCTGTCCTGCTTGCTTGCTGCGGCTTGTGGCACGCCTCTGTCCTGCTCGCTTGCCGCGGCTCGCAGCGCCGGCACTCCCCCCCCACCCCCCAGTGCCGGTCCCGTCCTCGGCATGACACAGCCAGACATCTGAAACAAGCCCCGCTCCCAGGACTCACCCTCTTCCCACCCTTATTAGGGGAGGCAGCTTGGCTATGGGCGTGGCATACTTGACTATGTAGTGGGTTCACTATCTTTGCGGATTTCACTGTATTTAAATGATGTTATGTTATTGGTCTTGAATTCAGTTTACATTTGACCAAAGTTTTCAAAGAAACAGGAATATTAAATCTGTATTTTAAGTAAGACAACTAAAACATTGAATCAATAGATGAGGAACATCAGTGCTATTGTATTTCAAAATATTTCAATATATTTTTCTGGATATTGCTTTCACACACACAAAAAAATTATTGTATTTAATGCTCTATTTTACCTATTTCTGATAGCTTTTACTACATGATTAAGAAAACCTTGAAAATTTTATTGTTAGTTTTATGCTACTTTTGATATTTGGTGCAAATAAAAGCTCCACTTTTGAACATACATACTTTGAACCAAACCTTTGTGATACAGTGAATCCTCTCTGTATCACGACTTCTCCTTCATGACCTCGCCCATTTGTGATGTGAATTTATCGCAGTTTTGATTCCACCATTTGCGAAATTTTGCGGCTCTCACATGTGCAATGCATCTGCTCCACCGAGGGGCAGTGCCGGATCTCCCCGTGGGCGGCGCTGCGTTGGGGGGCCATTACTCTGAGTGCAGATGGGGAACTGACCCCCCGCGAGNAGGGTTTCGCGATGGCATTGGCTTGTCCCTTTCCTCACGATGGAGGAGGTATAACTGTAATGTTGATTATATAAATGCCGTGAGAGAAACAACTCCCAGATACCTTTGGAGGTTAGGGGAAAACTCATGTACGTTAGCCTATCCAATGCACCTCAATACCTCTGATCTCAAGATCATAGAATCCATCCTGTGGAATATGTAGTGTCAGCTTCCATAATCTTCCTAATGAAAATTTAAACTTCTTTTCACAAGCAGAAATAAAAATAATAATACTATTAAGAATTGAATTCTTACATTTACATATATATATATATACACACATACAGAGTCATGCCTCTGGATTCGTGGGTTTTGGGTCTTATGAGGCTGCTGTGGAACATTAAATCAACAAATTCCTGTTGGACATTAATATGACAACTTTGCAACCCTGCAATATCCCGAGGCTCCTTTAAGGCTAAGTGTAGGAGTGCTTTCCTGTTACCTGCTGCTGGCTAGCACAGGCAGGAGTGCTTTTTCTAAGGCTATGCATATCTGCATATACACATATGCAGATATGCCCTGGCAAGTCTAGCCTGGTTGCCTCTCCCTGTGTGTGAGCCCGTCAGTGAGTGGCTGTGGAAGGTTTTTATACAGTCTTTCTCAATAGTTTAATGTTATCAAACTGCTGTGGCCATGCTGCCAGCAACAGGGGTGGGGGCCTGTGGGCTTGTGGTGCTGGGACGGACACAGGAGAAGACAGAGCAGGGCCCCTGATTAGGCTTAGAGTGACAAGGGATGGGTAAGACATCTGCAGTGCTGTGCTGGGACTCGGTGTCCACCCAGGGCGNA
Organism: Pitta sordida; assembly: GCA_013390025.1. Classification (NCBI taxonomy): domain Eukaryota; kingdom Metazoa; phylum Chordata; class Aves; order Passeriformes; family Pittidae; genus Pitta; species Pitta sordida. The sequence continues at coordinate 18,251 of WEKX01016650.1, read as the reverse complement.
TACAGTCTTTCTCAATAGTTTAATGTTATCAAACTGCTGTGGCCATGCTGCCAGCAACAGGGGTGGGGGCCTGTGGGCTTGTGGTGCTGGGACGGACACAGGAGAAGACAGAGCAGGGCCCCTGATTAGGCTTAGAGTGACAAGGGATGGGTAAGACATCTGCAGTGCTGTGCTGGGACTCGGTGTCCACCCAGGGCGGCTGGGGCAGCTGGGGCAGCTGGCACTGAAGCATCCCTGCACGGGGCCCTGTGTGCCCTGAGGTATGCTCTGGTGTTGTGTGTATAGGCCTTTTCCTCTAGGGACCAGCCACGGACACACACAGGAGTGGACAAGGCACCGTGGTACGTCTCAAGGCTCTGCAGGACTTATAAATGCCACGTAACCTCCACAGCACTCGTAAGGGAGTGATCTGTGGCTGTCCCCAGAGAGCGAGAGGTGCTGTCCGCCTACTCTGCAGGGCCATGCCAGTCCCGCCCCACGGGGAGCAGCAGCACTGTCCCTCCATGAAGCAGAGCAACCACACATGCATTGACCGGACATATTTGTAAATAACTGATTAGGATTTACTGAGAAATTATTTGTGACTAGCTGAAGCAGCGAATAATTATGCACGAATAGTCAAGGTATAACTGTGTCATACCTCAGTCATAGGTATACCTACAGTCATACCTCGGTGCACTGTGACCTCTCCATTGAGACCTCACTGGACTGTGACAAATTTCCCCTGTGAATCTGACACTGTGATTGCCAGAGCAATTCATGGAACTTCCCAGTCAACACATGCGCAGTGCCTCTGCTTCACTGAGGGGCAGCGCCGGCACTCCCTGTGGCCCGGCCCCATGGGAAGAGCTTTTCATGGCATTTATAGTCCTGTGACACCGTGCTGTGGTCCCTGCTCCGCTCCTGTATGTCTCTATGCCTTGTCCCTACTGCGGAAGGCTTAGTCTTCGGCATGTCTCAGGGTGTGCAGGGTGTTTTAGTCCCACGTGAGGAAGCATCAGTGCTGCCTGCCCGTAATATGCCTTGGGCAACCGCTGAGACGCAGTGCAACACTGCCACAAGTCATGCTGTCCCCTGTTACTTCAAGCCAAGTGCATGGCCACCATGGGCACTCCAGCGGTGCTAACGGTGGTTTGATGTGTAACATTAAACCGTGTGTCTGTGTGTTACTGTTTCCATGGCTACAGGCAGGGAAAGCAATGCAGTCTGTGCTGAGGGACTACACACCTGGCAAACCTGATGATAACATAGCCCCAAGGAAAGTGGCCCATGAATGTGGGGCTGGGCTGGCTGCACTGGCAGTGAGGCAAATGCTGTGTACTGGGACAGGGCAGCGATGGGATGCTCCCACAGCCGCAGCTACTGCACCAGAAGGAGGTTTCTGTTTCCACATGTCTTCCCCACGCTGTACCAGGGGGAAGTGGTGTTCTGCTGGGTCACTGTAGGAGTCCGTAAGAATACTGTCTCAACCTTGTAATCAGAAATTTGGACAATATACTCCTAAAAACTGAGGCTAAGGTCTTGACAAAGTTTGGCCTGCCAGTGATGCTCTGAGGCTAAGACTGGACTGTGAAAACCAGGGTGTTGATAACACCGAGAAGGGACTGTGGAACAAGATATGCCCTCTCCCCTGCATTATCCAGGGAAAGAGACAAGATATACTGTAACTTCTTCCCCGGCCTCCAGACACTGTGGGATACAGGATGCTGTGGGTCACCTTGACAGAACAAGATACAGCCCTGTCCTTGCAACACGAAAACAAAAGGCCACTCGAAAGTGACCTTGCCTTGAAGACTGTTCGGACACTACTTGGTTCACAGGTTCACAGGTTATTCTGAGTTGGAAGGGACCCTCAGGATCATCTAGTCCAATTTCCCACCAAATAGACCATGTCACTGATCTCCTCATCGTGTCTTCTCTTAAACATCTCCAGAGATGGTGACTCCACCACCTTCCTGGGCAGACCATTCCAATGAGCGACCACTCTCTGAGAAAAACCTCTTCCTAACATTCAGTCTAAACCTGTCTAAACCGCGAGTGAGCCTACCAGGGGGAGGCTGTGCTCAACCTATTGTTTTCGAATAAGGAAGGGTTGGTTAGTGACATTGTGGTTGGAGGAAACCTGGGATGTAGTGACCATGAGATCATAGAGTTTTCAATTGGCAGTGTGATGAGAAAGGGCATGAACCAAACCTCCATGCTGGATTTCTGGAGGGCAGACTTTGGACTGTTTAAGAAATTAATTGGGAGGGTACCATGGGAAACAGTCTTCAGTGACAAGGGGGTCCAGGATGACTGGACATAATTTAAGAATGCGCTGATGAAGGCACAGGAGCAGGCGGCCCCAATGTGCCGAAAAACGAGTCAGAGGGGCAGAAGGCTGGCCTGGATGAGCAAAGAGCTCCTGAAAGAACTAAGGGAAAAAAGGAAGATGTACAGCCTATGGAAAAAGGGGGAGGTAAGTCGGGGTGATTTTAAGGAAGTTGTCAAGTCATGCAGGAGAAAAACTAGCGAGGCAAAGGCCCAGATGGAACTCAACCTAGCCATTTCTGTTAAGGACAACAAGAAACGTTT
>WEKX01016647.1:0-47185 GCA_013390025.1 Pitta sordida | reverse complement strand
CCTTCCAGTTGTCCTGAATCCCAGGGACGTGACTCTTGTGCAGCTGTACCCGGAATCAGGGACAAGGCATCAACCTCAAAGGGGTTGGGGGTGATGCCTTGTCCCCATATTGAAACCTTCCATTTCTCCTTCAACACCTCCTCCAAAGGCATTGAAGGAGAAATGGAAGGTTCCAATCTACCCCATTCCCAGCTGGATGTGAGTTGAAAGCTTGGGAATGACTTTGAGCTCATTCCCTGAAGTTTTTTGGTTGTAGTTGAACCCCGAACTGCTCAGAATCAGGGACAAGGCATCAACCTCAAAGGGGTTGGGGGTGATGCCTTGTCCCCATATTGAAACCTTCCATTTCTCCTTCAACACCTCCTCCAAAGGCATTGAAGGAGAAATGGAAGGTTCCAATCTGCCCCATTCCCAGCGGGATGTGAATGGAAAGCTTGAGAATGACTTTGAGCTCATTCCCTGAAGTTTTCTGGTTGTAGTTGAACCCTGAAATGCTCAGAATCAGGGACAATCAACCCCAAAGGTGTTTTCCCTCCTTTGATGGCCAGAGGGGCTGAGTCTCTTTTCCAACACCTGTCTGGAGCTGGAGAGAGGTTTTTCCTGGGAGAAAGNCAGTTTGTCGTGAGGGATGGGCTGGGATTTCCTGGGAGTCAGGAGACCCCTCTGGCTCACCCTGTGCCTGGGGAGGTTCTTCATCCACAGGCTGCTTGGGCCACCCGGGTTCTCCAGGGAATGGTCCCGTTCCCAAGGCTGCCAGAGCTCCAGGAGGGTTTGGACAACACTCAGGGATGTCCTGGAGTTGGGCTGGGTGTTTTCCTTCCTCAGCCAGCTCAGGCTATTCCAGGATTCCCTGAGGATGTGCTGCTGCACCTTCCAGGCTGATCCCACCACCCCACAAAATTCCAGGGTTGGTTTGACCTGCTGGGGAAGGTTTCCCAGCCCCATATTTCCAGGAATCCTCTGCCCCATCTCCCCCTCTCCTTCCTCTCTGCCTTTATCCCCTTTTCCATTTGATGCCAAGCTGGATTTTCCCAGTGAGGCAGATCCACCCTGGGGGCTGCAGCCTGAACTGGGAATGGGGAGGGTAAAGCTTCTCCTTCCTGATCCAGATTCCCTTCCCTCCAAGCAAGAAAGGAAAGGGTTTCCTGAAGAAATCGAGATAAAATCTCTTCAGTTCCTCATTCACACGAAACTCTGGGCCCTCTAATTAAGACATGTTTCCTTCCTACCTGGTTCCCTTTCCCCATTAATCCTGGGAAGCACTTTGGCAGGCGCAGAATTAAACTGTCCCTTGAACAGGGGCACTGTAACTGATATTCTGCTTGGATTGTTCCAGTCTCAAAACAAATCCTGGAGAGTTCCATTATCTGAAACAACAGGAATAATTTCCCATTCTGCTTTCTTTTCTTTTTTTTTTTTCTTTGCTTGTTTTGTTTTTTGTTTGATTCTTCAACTGAGATTCCCAGCCAAAGCTGATCCAGACATTTCTGTGTGTAAAAAAACCGGATGTGGCACTTGGGGATGGGGTTTATTGGTGGGCTGCCAGCTGAATTCAAGGATCTTACAGGGTTTTCCAAGCTTAACAATTCTGGGATTCCATGAATCCTCAGGCTCACGGGGGTTGTCACTTTTTCAGGCGAGGGACAAAGGCAGGATTCACTACGGGAAGAACTAAAAAGGAAAATATTCACTTGTATGTTGTTTTCCCCCAGATCATGTATTTTCATCCCAGCAAACCACATTCCCTTCTCCTGGACTCCCAGAGGTTTGTGGATCTGGCTCTGGGATCTGGGAAAACCAAAGGGAATGCCGGGGGCAGGGGAGCAGCCCCGGCCCCTCTGGAGCAGCAAGGAAGTGTCTGGATGTTCTCTGGGAACAGTGACAAAGCCACACGGCTCAGACATGAGCTCACCCCGGCTCCGGACTGCGGGAGGGGAGGGGACGTGATGGGACATGACGGGATGTGAGGGGACAAGAGGGGACGTGATGGGACATGATGGGAGACGAGCTCTTCGTGTCCCTCAACCCTTTGTGTTCCTCAGCAATTTGGGGCCCTCAGCCCTTTATGTCCCTCCATCCTTTGTATCCCACAACCCTTCGTGTCCCTCAGCTCTTCATGTCCCTCAACCCTTTATGTCCCTCAGCTCTTTGTGTCCCTCAATCCTTCGTATCCCGCAACTCTTCGTGTCCCTCAGCCCTTTATGTCCTGCTGAAGAGGGACTGGGGACAAGTGATGGAGGGACAGGACACAAGGAATGGCTTCCCACTGCCAGAGGGTTAGATGGGATATTGGGAAGGAATTCTTGGCTGTGAGGATGGGGAGGGCCTGGCACAGGTTGCCCAGAGAAGCTGTGGCTGCCCCATCCCTGGAAGTGCCCAAGGCCAGGCTGGAACCCCCTGGGATAGTGGGAGGTGTCCCTGCCCATGGCAGGGGGTGGCACTGGATGGGTTTCAGGATCCCTTCCCATCCAAACCTTTCCATGATTCCACGTGAAGGCAATAAAAGGAACAATTCTCTCTATCAAAGTTGCTCCTCATGGAGAGAGAAGCTCTGGCTGCAGGACAAAGTTACTTCGTGAAACAAGGACAATTATTGCTAATTTTTATTATTTGCCACTAATGTTCTGCCTTTCTCTCGTTAACGAAACACTTGAGGCAGGAGCAGAAATAACCCCACAAGAAATGCAGGAGGAATTACAGAGAAAATGAACAATTAGGAAATAAATGAAGAGCACCTCAGTGTTCCCGTGTCCTGCTTAGCAGGGAAGAGTAAACCTGCAAAAATTAAACTGGGGCTTGTTTTGTGCCACAGTGATTAAAAAATAAATAAATAACAAAGAAGCAGAGCCGAACAGTTGGTTAATTTATGTGCGATAAATAAAAGAATCAGGTCTGTTTTCTCCAGAGGCATCGGAGCAAATCCAAGGAAGGCTCCGTGTCTGTGCACACGCAGCGTTGTTTTCCAAGCTCAGCTCTTCCAAAGCAGGGAATATTTGCAATGGGAAGAGTGATTGGAGAGCTGGAATGGGAGTGGGAGAGGGATTTGGCAGCTCTTTCCCTCTGGGATCAGAGCTGTGTCTTGGGTATAGGAGTGATGCTCTGAGCAGGAGGGAATGGGAACATCACAGGAGGGAAAATTCTGGTTCCATTGTGTCCTCCAGGGCTCCCTCTGGGAATGGGAGCTGCAAAGTTAACCCTGGGAATTCCCTCTGTGTCCGTTTGGAGTTAAATACATGTTAAACATGAGAGGAAGTGGATCCTTCAGCCTCATGGGGTGGCTCTGGACAGATTTTCCCCTCTCACGGAGCAGTTGTGAAGTTTTCTCCCCCCTCAAAACGCCCTTTTCCACCCTGAGGCCACAGCCCTTCTCCTTCCCAGCCATCCCATCTCAGCAAAGCAGGGGATCCTGCCCCAGCCAAAGGGACACTTTACCAAAGCCTTGGCTCCCAAATAAAACCATTTTGCCCAACTCCAAAGGGTCGCCCTCCAAACCCTCTGGGGGCTCCTTTGCCACATCCCAATCCTTCATCTCCAGACATGGAGTTCCCGTGTCTCTTCTTTCAGGGAATCCTGGGATGGTTTGGGTTGGAAGGGACTTTAAATCTCATCCAGTTCCTTGCCATGGGAACCTTCCACGAACTTGGACATTCCAGGGATGAGACATCCAGAAATTCTTTGGACAACCCATTGCAGAATCTGCCCCCCTCTCTTCCTACAGGTCTAAAAGTGGCAAATAAACCAAATTAAATCAAGTTTTTTGACTCTCAGTGGCTCAGAAATTCTCCTCCTTTTTTTTTTTTTATGCCCCAGATTGCCATCCTTGCCTCTTGGTCATGACCAGGGATAAGGAGAGGCAAGAGGAGACAGAGAAGTGTCCTCAGCACAGGCAAAGCTGCTCCAGGCAGGCACAAAAAAAAAAAAAAAGAAAAAAAAGAAGACTAATTAAAATGAATGAGAATTATTTTTATCCCGTTAAACAATTGCACAATTGCATTTTAATTAAAATAATTTTAAAACGTTTCTCTCATTTTTTAGGGGGGGAGGGGGGTGATTTTGCTAATGTACAGACTCATGTACTTATCAAAAATAGACAAAGAGCCTGGAACGACTTTTCTTTTCCCTAAAAGGCTTTTAGTGGCAGGAAATGAAGATCCATGGATATATTGGAGGATAATGGGCACAAAGACAGCTCCGAGTTACACAAGGCTGGGGCTGGGGGAGCTTTTATTTTTTATTTTTTTTTCCCCAGAATTTAACTCGTTTTTGATGTTGCAAAGACGTTCTTGCATGTAAAGCTCTTTTGCAGCTCACAGAAACCTTTCTTGGGAAATAATTGGGAGCCTGGATGCTCTCAGGGCGAGGGCTGGTTTTCCTGGAGGCTCCTTGCACATATCCCAGGTTTCGGGGTATTTTTTTAAGGATTTCTGTGCCCTGTGTGGTGATTAAATCACTGCTGGTGTTCCTGCTCTGTCGGTTGAGGAGGTGCTGGTCCCTGGAGGGCACCTGGGGTTGGGAAAAAAAGTGGGAAGACAGCGTGGGAATAAGAGTGAGGGAGGCAGATTTGATTCCAGCTGGGAATGGCTGAAGGATTGTTGATGTCAAGGCTGAGGAGGATGCTGGAATCATTAAGGCTGGAAAAGACCTCCAAGACTGTCAAGTCAAACGAGTGCCACATCTACTTCCTTCTATATAACACAGCATCACTGGGTTGGTAAGGTTGGAAAAGACCTTGAAGATCATCAAGTCCAACCTATAATCCAACTAAAACCCAACATCTCTACCATTTATATCCTGGCCCTCAGCACCTCATCCAGTCTGCCCTTAAACACCTCCAGGGACGGCCACTCAACCACCTCTGTGGGCAGTGCATTCCAATGCTGGATCACTCTTTCAGGGGAAAACCTTTTCCTAAGGGTCTAAACCTCCCTTGCTGGAGCTTAAGACCATGAGCTCTTGTTCTATGTCCAATGGCCAGAGAGAAAAAACCGACCCCTGCCTGACTACAACCTCCTTTCAGGTAGTTCACAGCTTCACAGGTTATTCTGAGTTGGGAGGGACCCACAGGATCATCAAGTCCAACTCCCAAGTGAACACCCACCCAGGGATCAGCCCCACAACCCTGGAGCCACGGGCACCACACTCCATCCATCCAAACCTCCCACCATCCAGCCCATGGCACTGAGCTCCTCATCCAGTCTGACCTTAAACACCTCCAGGGATGGCGACTCCACCCCCTCCCTGGGCAGCCCATTCCACTGAGGGATCACTCTCTAGTCATAGAGAGTGATAAGGTCACCCCTCAGCCTCCTCTTCTCCAGGCTAAACAGCCCCAGCTCCCTCAGCCTCTCCTCATAAGGCTTGTGCTCTAACCCCTTAATCATCCTTGTTGTCCTTCTCTGAACTCGTTCCAGCACAAATCAAATCCAGGGATGGTGATTCCACCACTGCCCTGAGCAGCTAAAATCCCTAAATCCTCTTTTCAATGAGGAAAATCTTGATAGACTTGACATTAGGAAAAGGTTTTTCATTGAAAGAGTGATCCGGATGTGGAATGGGTTGCCCACAGAGGGGGTTGAGTCGCCAACCCTGGAGGTGTTCAAGGATGAGGTGTTGAGTGATATGATCTAGATGTCGATGATGTTGGGTTTAGTTGTATTATAGGTTGGACTTGACTTTCAAGGTCTTTTCCAACCTTATCAATACTGTGAATACCATAAAATTCTTCCCCAAATCCAACCTTGAGACTCTCCTGGCACAACCTCAGGCCTTGTCCTGCCGCCATCCACGATCCAGCTGCTCCCAGCTCAGGAGCTTTGGCTTGGCAAGTCCAACAATGATCCCAAGCTGGTGCTTTTAAAGAACTCCAGGAATATTTGGAAATGTCATCTGCCACATGGAGAGCCCGTCACTCTCATGGCAGAATTTGGCATAATTATTTTGCTCGTTACACCTCCAATTAAATCAGTTCCAAGGGATTTTTACTTCAATAACAGAATTTAGGAGGAGAAAGTTTGGGGCTGTTCAGCCTGGAGAGGAGAAGGTGGTGTCAAGACCTCAGAGCACCTTCCAGGATCTGAAGGGATCTCCAGGGAAGGGAAATGTTCTATTTTAAATTAAATTAGTTTTTAATTTGTTTTATAATTGTATTTAAATATCCCACTATAGTATATATTCATTTAAAATATATTTTTTTTTAAATTACATATTTAAATATATTATAAATTGATATTTAAAATACAAATATAATCATATTTAAATATCCTGCTGATCACAGCCCAACATCACCCTGGAGAGGGAGGAGGGGACAGGGCTGAAGGTGGTTTTTGTGTGACAGAGAAATATGTTGGAGATAAGGCTTCAAATGATTTTATAGCACCATTAAATACCTGAACATCACCTACATCATCATCTTTCTGTCACTGGACAAATTATATTTCTCTAAAAGTGAATTATAAAGGTTGAGTTTTAATAGAACAGGATCTCAGTGATGGGGGAGTGTCCCAGGGAGGAGAATTCCTTTCCCAGGAAAACTTTTCCTGGGCAGGGATGATCCTGTCAGTGGGTGCCAAGGAATCCCAAACCTCACCAAGGAGCCCCAGAGCATCAACATTTTGTGGGATAAATCCAACCAAACCCACCAATTCCCTCCCATTCGCAAATCCACTTTTTCTCTGCTCTATTTTATGTGTTTTTAAACAGATTTTCAGCCCAGGAAGAAGCAGTGCTGGGAAAGACTTAATTCCAGCCAGGAATCAGTCTGAAAAATTCCAGATTTTCCTTCCTCCCAACAGATCCAAACCTTTCTGATCCTCCTTTCCTTTGTTCTGACCCCACCTGGGGAAGTTATTCCTGTGTCATTTATCATCTGATTGTTCCTATTGTCCTTCCCTCTTTTTATTCCACCTATTTTGGAAATGACGTCTTGGAAACGACCCAGGGACGTGTCAGGGAATGTGTCCCAAAGGAGACAAGTGGGTTTGTCTCATCCTGGAGCAGCTCAGGGAGCAGGAAGGGGATGACAAGGAAAGAAATTCCGTGATTTTCTTTCTTGGAGAGACACGTCTCTGCCATTATCCCTGGTTTGATATAAATCCATGGTGGCACATGTGGGACTGGCTCAAGTTCTGCAGTTTGATTTCCAGAAATGATCTTATTTCGAGCTCAGGGATTCCCTTGGGGTAGGAAAAAAATCCCACAAACAAACAAATAAAAAAATAAATTATATTTTTAGCCAAACCTGCCGCCCAATAAACCAACAAATCAGGAAATCAGGGAGGTTTCATTGTGGATTCAAAGGAATCCACAGGGTTGGAATGTTCTGCTTGAAATCTCTCAAGGTGTTTCTTGGCTTTGTGTTGGTCGGAATTTTTGGTTCCTTGGGGATTTCTCCATGTGCTCATTGGAAAGGCAGCCCCATCCTGCTCCGCCTGGGAGGGGTTTGGGAGTTACAGAATCCCCAAATCCCAAAATGGTTTGGGTTGGAAGGGAACTTAAGGATCATCTCATCCCACCCCCTGCCATGGGCACCTTCCACTGATCCAGGTTCCAACCTGGCCTTGGACAATCCCAGGGATCCAGGGGCAGCCACAGCTTCTCCGGGAATTCCAGCCCAGCCCCTCCCCACCCTCACAGCCAGGAATTCCTTCCCAATCTCCCATCAATCCCTGCCCTCTGGCAGTGGGAAGCCATTCCCTGTGTCCTGTCCCTCCATCCCTTGTCCCCAGTCCCTCTCCAGCTCTCCTGGAGCCCCTTTAGGCTCTGGAAGGGGCTCCAAGGTCTCCCTGGATCCTTCTCCTCTCCAGGTGAACATTCCCAGCTCTCCCAGCCTGGCTCCAGAGCAGAGGGGCTCCCACCCTCTAATCACCCCCCTGCCCCTAACGATGCTCAGCACCATCTCAGCACCATCCCACCCCCTGTTCCCGGTGTCCCTCTGCATTCCCACATCCTCCAGGCCATGGATTCCAGCCCTGCCTGGCATTGCTCCACCTGGAAGATAAATCCCATATCCCTCCGTGTTCCCAGAGCACGAAGGAACAACTTCAGCCCCAAATTAGATTTAAATGACTTTGTTCTTACGATCCCATTGCATTCCTGGGAAGAGTTCAGGTTTCTTCCTTTATTTTTTTTTTTTTTGGAGCCAGGCCTGGCCATCCCTTCTGAGCAGAGGGAACCTGCTGGGCTCACTGGAACCACGGAGAAATAATATTCCACTGCCCTCATTCCATTGATTAACCGAGTTCATTAAGGAGAAATGAGTGATCTCATTTGGCCCAGCAGCATCTCAGAGGCTCCAAAGGCAGCTGAAGCAATTCCATGAAATTCCTGCCTCCTGTGCCAGCAGAATCCCAGCTCTGGTCCTTCATCATTCCTGAATTGTTGGTCTGGGGCTGTTGCTGAGCTTTGGGAAGGGCAGGGAATGACACATCCCAGCAGGAATGAACCCATCAGACACGGCAACAACATTCTCTGCCTTCACACATTCCCTGGAAAGGTCTTTCCTGGAATTTGGGGGAGCCAAATCTGTTGTGTCCCTCCCAAATCCCACCCCCCAGCTGGAGGGTCCCACCCCAGAGCACCAACACGGGAGAAGGTGAATTATGTTTTTATGATACCGAAGAAATGTCCTTTTAAAACATCACTCAAAGCATTTCTTGCTCCATCCAACTATTTGGCTACGAAACACTGAGTGACACAGAAGTGCCACTGCAGCACAATTATTTTATCCATTTACAAAAATTAAAAAATAAAAAAGAATCCCAGCGTTTGTTTCCCTTTTGCAGCTTCTTTCCCCGTGCAGTTTTATTTAGACTCAGCTCCCTTTGTGTTCCTTAAATATAATTATCACCTCTGACCTTTTCTGCCTAATATTTTGGCAGGACAAATAATTTTTTCTTTTTTTGTTCTGAATGCCAAAATTCTTGTTTTCTCTGCAGAGCCACTAATGCACCTTATCAATAATAAATCTTAGCAGCAAATGCTGCCTGGTTGATTCACCTGTTTTACAAACTTCGTTTTCCACTGTGACTTGTGGGGGATTATTTTTTGTTTTTCTGCCGCTTGTGGGGCTTCTGTGGCTGTGGCAGTTGGGGGGGTTTAATTACAGATATTAAAGGGGGGAAAAAAAACCAAAACAGGCTCATTAAATGATACAGAAAACAAGCAAACTGGCTCCGTGCCTGGGAAAGCATCTGAGCAGCAAACAGGAACGGGGAATGCCAAAATCGGGATGGCTGAGGAGGAAAATCGAGGGAGAAATGGGAAGGAAAGAAGGGGAGGGAAGGGGAGGGAAGGGAAGGGAAGGGAANGGAAAGGAAAGGAAAGGAAAGGAAAGGAAAGGAAAGGAAAGGAAAGGAAAGGAAAGGAAAGGAAAGGAAAGGAAAGGAAAGGAAAGGAAAGGAAAGGAAAGGAAAGGAAAGGAAAGGAAAGGAAAGGAAAGGAAAGGAAAGGAAAGGAAAGGAAAGGAAAGGAAAGGAAAGGAAAGGAAAGGAAAGGAAAGGAAAGGAAAGGAAAGGAAAGGAAAGGAAAGGAAAGGAAAGGAAAGGAAAGGAAAGGAAAGGAAAGGAAAGGAAAGGAAAGGAAAGGAAAGGAAAGGAAAGGAAAGGAAAGGAAAGGTCAGAGGTGAGGGATGAGCCAAGCTCAGCTCCATCCCAGCACCCAGATCCTCCTGCTGCAGCTTCCTGAGGGCTGGAGTGGGGAAAGAATTGGGGGAAGAGCGTGGGAGAGACATAAGAGTCTCCTCTGAGCTCCTCATCGAGAGTTTGAGTCGTTAATGAAGTCGTTAATGAAGGGTTTTCTTGCCGGTGCTGCTGCTCAGCCCCCCCTGTTCCCTCCCCTGCTTCCTCTCCGGGCTGGACACAACTCCTGGAACTCTGGCCACCAGCCTTTTTCTCTTGTTTGGAGAAGAAAGAAAGGACAAAAAGGAATCAATTTGTCCAAAGGCTCTTAACGAGCTGCTGCAGGCGGCTCAGCCAAGGTGCTGATGACCTCCCGGGTTAATTAACCTGCAGCAAACCCTCCATGGTTCCTTTTCCCTCTCTTTGCCTGATTTTTTCTCTCCTGTCTGTGCCAGCTCTCCTTTGGCCTGACGAGCTGCTCATTGTGTGACATCTCCAGGTGCTTCCATGTGCTCCCCCGTGCTCTGCTGGCAGAGCTGGCACAGGAATTCCAGGTGCCAACATCCCTCCCGGGCGCCTTCACGCCTGGTTTTTCACGGTGCTGTGATGGGATGTGGCAGCAGCTCTCTGCCTCCCAGCCTGCTGCTGTCCTGGCATCCAGAGCTGCCATCCCAACCCTCATCCTGCCAGGAAGGGTCCTCGGGGCACCACGGGGCAGTGCCATGTGGGATGGTGGCAGGAAGGGACACGCAGAGGTGATGCCACGACAAGGAGAGACCGTCCCAACCCCCAGGAGGGCCTCGGTGCTCTGGGGAGATGCAGCTCCTCCTGGAGAGGCCCAAATACTGAACCTGCAGGGGGATCTTCCCCTTCATTGGGAATGCTATGGAGAAATTTTGGATTTTCCCTGTTATTGTACCTCTAAAATTCAGTCATGGCAGTGGAGAGAAAATCCCTGGGTTCCATCCCTGGGTGGGCATTCACTTGGGAGCTGGACTCGATGATCCTTGGGGGTCCCTCCCAGCTCAGAATATTCTGTGATTCTGGGACCTCTGAGCCTCTCCAGAGGAATTTCCAGCTCAGCCAGACTCCCTGGGAGAGCTCCTCCCTTCCCACCACCCCGAGAGGGTGTTCCACAGGCTGTGGAGCTGAGTGAATCCCTGAGCTGAGGGTGGCACCTCTTCGCCAGGGACAGAAACTCTGCTATTTTTAAGCTGCAAGTGTGAAAGGGAAAGGAGCAGAACGTACCCAAAGAGGAGCAGAGCTGCACCAACCACTTGCTGTTGACAATTTATCTCTCAGCTTCCTCCTCCACCTCCTCTGTTACACTCCCTGAAATCCTTCCAGTTCCCAGGAATTCCTTGCTCCTCCAGGCCTAGTCTTTTTTTCATGGATAACTGGGAATTATCAGCAATTTTTCATTCCCAGGGAGGAAGAAAGGACAAGTGAAATGGTCAGAAACAGACCTTGTCTTTCCCAAATTCCTGAAGGGTGAATTGTTCAGGGAAGGTGCCACATCCTTTTGTCTCCAGGGACAGTCACACCTGCCGGGCTTTTGAGGAAAGGACATGGTGGTTAAAGGACATGGCCAGGAAGGGACAGGACATGGCCAGGTAATAAAAGGACATGGTCAAGTGGTGAAAGGACATGATGATAAAAGGACACAGTAGCAAAAAGACGTGGCCAGGTAATAAAAAGACGTGGGCAGGTAGGGGAAGGACATGGTGACAAAGGGATATGGCTATATGGTGAAAGGACATATCCAGGAAGGGACAGATGGCAAAGGAAGAGCAGCCCATTTCTGTGGGATATGAGGTCATGGATACTTCACCTGGAAAGAGTCACCAGTATGACTGTGGTCATGAGGCACATGGTGGCATCCAGGTCCTGGAGGGATCCCTGGCACTGCAGGGTCACCAGTGTGACTGTGACCATCCTGGGTGACATTATCCAGGTCCTTGAATGATCCCAGTGTGACTGTGGCCATGAGGCATATCCTGTCTGGCATTATCCAGGCCCTGGAAGGATCCCTGGCCCTACAGGGTCACCAGTGCAACTGTGGCCATGAAGCACATGGTGACATTATCCAGGTCCTTGAGGGATCCCAATGTGACTGTGGCCATGAGGGACATGGCGACATTATCCAGGTCCTTGGGGGATCCCTGGCACTGCAGGGTCACTGCTATGATGGTGGTCACAAGGCACGCGGTGACATTATCCAGGTCCCGGAGGGTCCCTGGCACTGCAGGGTCACTGCTGTGACTGTGGCCATGAGGCACATGGTGACATTATCCAGGCCATTCCCTTGGGATAACTCTGGAGAAAGGTGTCCCAGCCGTGTCCCCTCCCCTGCTCTCCTGGAGCCCAGGCTCTGTTTCTCTCCCAGCCTTGCCAGCCCCTGCAACCACTGCAGGAGGATTTTATTTTAATAACAAAGGTTTTGTTAAACTTGACCAGTTCCATCAAATCCTATTGATTTCCATGTTTTCCTTTCCCAGTCAGGACAAATGGATTTTTCAGGCTGGTTGAGTTTTCTCCTGTGTTGACGTTGAGCTGCCCCAGTTCCATTCAAACCCTTTCAGGATCATATTTTTAATGTGAAGTCAGAGCTTAAAAATCCCTAAAAGTTTTGTCCAGCTCAAAAAAACGCCACAATTCAACACTGGAAGTGGAAGTTGTAATTTATTTGCAGCACAAACCAAACAAAATCTCCTGAAAGGATTTCTGGGTCCCTTCGAAAAATGAAACATTCCTGAAATGTTCTTCACATGATAAAAACATCAGTGAAAATAAACATATTAATAACCTGCAGATTGGGGTAATTGCTTGGTGTTGCTTTGGCACATCCATTTATCATTAGCTGTGGTAATCAGATATTAATGTTATTGTTATTTTCCTTGGTTAAAAGGCTGGGCATCTGCAGTTATTCACAATTATGGGGTTAATCATTATAATATAATAAAATATTCTTTATAAAACAAATATTGTGGTGGTTGCAGTGGGATTTTAACACCAAAATCTTGTTTATCTGAGTTCCTGTGGTTCATCCCCGAACCTTTTCCTCCAACCTGACTTTAGGAAAAACATCACCCCTGAGTGGTCAGGATTGGCCGTGGAATCCCCAGCCTTGGAAGTGTCCCCACAGCCAGCAGAGGTGGCACTTTGGGACACGATTTCTTGGGGAAAAAAACCAAAACTGGATTGGGTTAGGGTTTCCAGGAATCCATGGCCTGGATTCATGGAAATACTTTCCCTCTGTCCTGCTCTCTGAAATGACCCCTCTGAGAGTCTGGGAAGCGACCTCCAAAATGTAGTGACCTCCCAAACTTAGTGACCTCCTAAACTTGGTGACCTCCCATACTTAGTGACTTCCAAATCTTTGCCACCTCCAAAACCTTGTCACCTCCAAAACTTAATGACCTCCTAAACTTGACGACCTCCAAAACTTAGTGACTTCCAAATCTTTGTCACCTCCAAAACTTGGTGACCTCCAAAGCTTAATGACCTCCAAAACTTGGAGACCTCCAAAACTTAGTGACCTCCAAAACTTCTTGACCTCCAAAACTTGGAGACCTCCAAAATTTGGTGACCTCTAAAGCTTTGCCACCTCCAAAACGTTGCCACCTCCAAAACTTAGTGACCTCCTGAACTTAGTGTCCTCCAAAACTTCATGACCTCCAAAACTTTACCACCTCCAAAACTTGGTGCCCTCCAAAACTTTGCCACTTCCTAAAATCTCCTCAGACCCACTTCCTAAACCAACAAACTCCTGCTCCTGCTTTTTGCGGCGTGTGAGTTTTCAATCAGAAAACTTGTCAGCTTCTCATCGTTTCTTCTCGTTTCGTGGTTCTGGTGCGACTGGGAGCTGGAGGGGAGGTGTTATTTTTGAGTTGCTGGGTTTTATCAGCAGTGCTGGAAGTTACTGAGCTGAGCTGAATCTCATCACATGCCTTTGAAACTTCCATCAAAATACAGCTGCTCCTCAACTCCCAAGGAAACTTGGGGAGGTGATCTCTGACTACATGAATAAGCTCAGGAAGCTTTTCCCTAAATTCTTAAAAGGGATTTTTTTTTAAATTTTTTATTTTTTTTTCTTGCCGGTTTGAAGTTTCTCTGGATACCAGAGACAATCTATTAATACTGAGATTTCAGTTCTGTTCGTTGGCTCTTTAATCCTCTCTTTTTACGAGGAGGGTGAAGGGGATAAGGAGTGTAAAACAGCCCTGGAAAGCTGATTTTCTGGGGGGGAATTTGAGGAATAGATAATAAAATCAGTGTGTTCCCCTGATGGGTGGGAGAAGGTGAGGACAATTCTAGGGCTTGAACCACGTCCTGTGGCATTTTGAGCAGGAATTTCTGGTGGGGAAAAAAACCTCCTTCCAACCCTCTGTTGCCTCGGAGAGTTTGAAACTGGATCTTTTGAATATTATTAAGAATCAGGAGACTGGTGTGGCCTTTGAACTCAGGTCTGGGTGGCCATGTGTCACCCCTGGGCCGTGTCACTGCTCCCAATCCCTCGGAAACTCCGAGGAAAGGGAAGAAAAACCAGGGAAAGGAGGGAGATGAAAGATGGCATTTCCCTCTCCAGGCAATGCGGGGGACAAAGCAGAGCCCTCCCTCCTCCTTCCCTATCCCCCTCCTTTTATGGTTTTTTTTTTAAGGAATTAGCATATTTGTTTCCTTTCCTGGCCCAGAAGATGGATTTGTGGAATTTAGTCCTTCATTTCTGCCTGGCAGCTCCTGAAGTGTGCAGGGAGCTTTGCCTTTCTGCTCCAGCACTTCCATAATGGATGTGCCTGACTGGCACTGGAGCTCTGACTTCCCGAGCATTTCATGGCACTTTAACTCCAAAGTAAGATATGAGTGGTGGGATTTTTAGGAGGATTAGATTTACCCAGGGCTTGAAACAAGAAATCGGGAGTTATTTTTTATAAAAAAAAAATAAAGGATGTGCAGTGTCTGTTTTCCCAAGTGCCTGAGGATCGGGGGTGGCAAAAAAAAGGATGTGGAGCTGCTGGGATGAGTCCAGGTGAGGGTCAGGGAGATGCTCCAAGGGCTGGGAGAGCTGGGAATGTTCTCCTGGAGAAGAGAAGGATCCAGGGAGACCTTGGAACACCTTCCAGAGCCTAAAGGGGCTCCAGGAGAGCTGGAGAGGGACTGGGGACAAGGGCTGGAGGGACAGGACACAGGGAATGGCTTCCCACTGCCAGAGGGTTGGATGGGAGATTGGGAAGGGATTCCTGGCTGGGAGGGTGGGGAGGGGGGGGGCTGAAATTCCCAGAGAAGCTGTGGCTGCCCCTGGATCCCTGGAAGTGTCCAAGGCCAGGTTGGAGCAGCCTGGGACAGTGGGAGGTGTCCCTGCCCATGGCAGGGGGGGGATGGGATTTAAGGTCCCTTCCCACCCAAATTCCAGGATTCCATGAAAGTGTCTGTCCCAACCAGGAAAGCCTGGGACACTCCCAATGGACTCAGTGTCCCGGGACATCTTTGGGATCACAGAGTTTGTTCCCTCTGTTTAAGTCTCACCTCAACTGCCTCAACATTTCTTCAGATCTGATGCTGGGAGACCAGGAGTGATGTAGTAAATTAGGATGGAATGACGGGGAAAGCAAAGGGATTTGGGGAAGAAATTGGTGGAAGGACAGAAACTCTTGGAGCTGGTGCAGCCACTGGAGTGCCTGTTTCATTTCTTCACCACAAAACCAGCAGCTTCAATTTTAAAGCCTCGATTTCCTTTGTTAACTGGACTAAAACACGAGCTCCTTTCTTTGGGACACTGGGGCAAAGATTCCCAGCCTCCAAAACTGTTTCCACCATGGGTTATCCACCTAATCCCAAGCAGGACTGCTCTGAAACCTTGAAAATCCTCCTCCACTCCCTTGGAAAAGCCTCTGCTGAGGCTTGAGCCAAGTGACAAAATCCATCTTCCCTGGCAGCAAACCCCGAACTTTGGGACTAAATATATCTCAGCCTCCAGAAAAAAAAAAAGGAAGGAAAATATAAATGAGCTGGAATGAATGAAGGGCCTGAGCATTCCCCAAAGTCATTTCTTCTTGCATTATGAAATCTAGAAGACATTTATGAGTCTAATACCAATATTGATGTTTGCAGGGACATTTGTTCAGTGCTCGGAGTAAATAACTTCCCAATCAATAGAAAAATGCAGCTGAATTTTTTGGTGTGTGGCAGCTTTAGATTGGGAAATGTCTTGCCCAGACTTATTTTTTGCCTCCTTAGAAAATGGAAGGAAGTGAATCAGAGACAAAGACGAGACAGAGTTTTATTGGCCAGCCTGGGATTTGGTGGGTTTTTCCCGCATTCCTCCCAAATTGTTTCCATGGATCGATAGAGTTAAACTCATAACAGGCAAAATATGGGCAGTGAGAGTTATTTCCAGCGGAGAAAAAGGGAAATGTGAGATTCTTTGAGCTTGGCTGGAAAAAAAAAAATCTCCTGGCATGGAGTGGTCCCATCCCTCAAAGTTCTTGTTCTGTGGATATTCCTCAGCTGGGAAAAAAAATAAGGCAAAAATTAAAAAAAAAAAGGGGGGGAATAGAATAATAGAGTCATGGAATCATAGATGGACTGGGGTTGGAAGGGACCTTAGAGATAATCTAGTTCCAACCCACTGGAAAAGGGGATTTAGGAGTAATCCTGTCTAATTCAAAGGCAGATTGATGTTCTGGTTTAACCTTGACCTTGGTTTCATGTTGGGCTGAGCAGCAGCGCTGCCAACTCCTTGCACAAATCTCCTCCAGAGCGATTCCTGCCACTCCTGCCGAGGGCTCGGGGTGGCTGCTTGAAGAATTCAAGAACATTAAAATAATAGTCTGGGTTTTTATGGGCTCAGACATGAAAATCCTGCCCGGGAAAGTCGGCAAAGCTCCGGTGCTGAACCTGAGCTGCTCCTGGGGTGGAATTACTGCAGGAGGGAGATCAAAGGGGAATTGGGGCAGGAGAGGGGAAATAAAACTCTGCCTCTCACATCAAGTGGCAGCCGGGCTTTGCCGGGCCAGGCAGACACGGCCTCATTTTTCAGAGTGTCCCCTGAAAGAGCCCTGAAAATAAACCTGGACTTTCTTGCTAAGGCAGCAAAAAAGGCCAAACCGATTTGTGCTGACTCTGGGATCAGCCGTGTGGGGCATGTTTGGATTGCTAAAATCAGCCTTTCAGTTGAGTTTTAAGGTGGAATTGAGCTCGTCCTGGCAGGAGAGGATTGCCTGAGCCCAGCCTAAGCACAGCTCACCCGAGTCAGTCCATTTATCGTGTGGAGCCTTGGAATGGGAAATAGGAGCCAGGCTTGTTTTAGATGCAGCTGCTGTTTCCAAAAAGCTGGTTTTACACCCCCAGTAAATTTGTAGAGAAGATAATCCGAGGTCAGCAGAGCCCCTGTGGTCTTTCTTAGTCTGAGTTTAGGCTTTCACAAAGCCAGGAGTGGCACGAGCGAGATCAGGAGATTTCAAAGCGATCCCAGGGGGATGGAGAGCGAGATGAAGCAGGAATGTTTGCAGAGTCTATTGTACTTTTTCATTAATGGAGTGGAAAAAAATGTCAATCTCTAGTTTTCCGAGGCTGCAGCAGCCAGAGCTTTCCAGGCAGGGAGAAGCAGCAAATCCTCCCCTTTAGGTTTTTAATGGAAAGATGAATCAAATCGTTGTTTCTTTTGTGTCTCCCTTGTAATGTCAGAATATCGCCAGCCTTGGGAAAGGGCTTGACTTTGGGACGGCAGAAGAAAGAGCCTGGGATGGATCTTTGATCTCCAAAGTCTGGGAGCGGCTCTGGCAGCTCTGCACTTCCTGGCAGGGGATCCCCTGCACTCGCCTTTTCCTTTTTCCTTTTTTTATCTCTTGGAAAAAGGAGGATTTTTTTTGTGTGCTCTCATTTCAGCGACAGGCTGGGGGTGAAAAAGGGGCTTCGTGGCGCAGCTCTGCTCAACCCCTTCCCACTTCCCGCAGCCAAACCCGAGCTCCTCCCTTTCAACTCCCCTTTTTCCACCTTCCAGTGGATCCAAGGTTTCTGTGGGAGAGCCTGAGCTGCGAGTTGGGCTCAGCCCATGTGCCAGGGCTGCACGTGGAGCCCTTTGCTGTGAGATCAGCTCGGCCACGGTTGCCCTCCAGCCCCGCTTCTCCCCTATATCCATTGATTGGAAAGGCAGGAACAATCCCAGTGATTATCTCCCAGGTTTCCCATTGGGGCAAAGCCTCTCGGATGTGCTTCGCCTTTGTAGCCATAGAAACGGGGGGAATTTATAGGCACCACACGGTGCCTTGGGCTAAATCGAGCTTGGGAAACAGCAGCGAGCCAGGGAATGCTTCGCCTTCCAAAACGTGCTTTTCCTCCCGGTTGTGTCATTCCAGCACCTTCCCAAAGGGTTGGGCACTGACAGGGATCAGCAGGAGTCGGGTTCTGCTGGAAATAACCACTTCCTATGGGAATTCGGGAGTNCCTTTCCAGCCTTATCTATACTGTGATACTGTGAATTTCACAGCACAACGAGCTCTCTGCACTGGGGAGACTGGGCGTGGTACCGGCTGGAGTGCCACGGAGACATCCCACAAATTGTTGGAACATGGGAATCTCTGGCTGGTTGGGACCATCGTTACTGGGAGAAAAACATCTGCTCCTCACTCCTTCTGGGTTTAGGAGGAGTTTTGGAGCAACCTGCTCCAGTGGTCTGGACTGGATGTTCTTCCAGGTCCTTTCCAACCCAAACCATCCTGGAATTCCAGGATTCCATGAATCTGGGGAGGTTTAATCCATTTGTACAAAGGTTTGGTTCCAAATATCTCCACATGCAAATGGGCTCTCTAAGAAAAAAGGTTTTGATTCAGTTGGATTTTTTCTTCTGGAGAAGAAACAGGCATTTAGAAACAATTTATAGCTTAGATTCTAAAATTAAAGTGATTTTGAGTTCAAAGCCAGGACAGACCAAAAAAAAAAAAAAACCAAAAACAACAAAACCAACCCCAGAGTGAACCTGAAACTTTGGAAATAGAAAATCAGATTTGGATTTTCCTGGATATTTCCAGAAGGGCACCAGTTTCTCTTCTGTTCCTCAGTACCCGTCAAAAAAAGCCCTGAAGTCAAAACCCAAATACAGCTCAGAACAAAAAGGCAAAAATTCTGCAGTGAAAGAAGGGGTAGGAGGGAACATTTTCCCAGCAGCTCTTTTCAAAACAAAGAGCTTTTTCAGCTTCTTGATCACATTAAGGATGGGCAGAAAAAAAAAGTATAAAAAACCCCAAAAATTAAGGGCTGTAGATTTTTCTGGGTTTTTTTGTAATGATCACAGAACTCCAGAAGAGCTGACGAAGTTCTTGTGAAACATCAGAGAAATGTCAAAGCAGGGAAGGTGTTTCTGGTGGGGTTTTTTTTATAGAAGTGACAACCGAGGTTTGGTACAGACACGCTCTGGGGGTGACGTGTCACCAGAGGGATGAGGAGGGGGGAATTAAAAGAAAATAATGACAATTAATTGCTTTTTCCATGGCTGGGGGTTGTTGGGATCATGGGAGAGGAGCCAAAGCTCAGCCTGAGGTTGGTTCTAGTGGAGCATCAGTTGGAAGGACCTTAAAACTCATCCAGGGGATCTTTGGAAGAGGAAGGACATGGAGGTGTCAGAGGATGATCAGAGGGATGGAGCAGCTCTGCTGGGAGGAAAAGCTGGGAAAAGTGGGAAGAGAAGGATCCAGGGAGACCTTAGAGCCCCTTCCAGAGCCTAAAGGGGCTCCAGGAGATAAAAATCAGGAGAAAGGAGCTATTAAAAAAAAAAAAAAGTTTTTCGTCCCCCAATCCCGAGCTGGGTGTTGTGAGAAATTCCTGATTCCAGATGTGGAATTCCAGTGGGGGAAATAACCTGGAACTGACATCATCCAAATTCCTGGAGCTGGGGTGGTCTTGGGAAGTGCCCATTCCATGGGGAGCCCCACCACCCTCTGGAGAGGAACCTCCTGAAATCCAACTTCAACCCAGACCATTCCTGGGTTCCTTCCCAATCCTTGTGTCCCTCCTTTGGACACTCTCAATATTTTCCTTATATTGTGGTGCCCCAGATTGTCCCAATATTCCATGCGAGGCCAAACTCCTGGAACCTGTGGATTCAGAGAGTCAGAGCTGGATCCTGTCACCCTTTGCTAAAACAGCCCCAAATCCTCCTGGAATTCTGGGCTTGGACAGGCAGAGGAACACTTGGAATGTCACTGGAAGGTGCTGCTTCCATCTTGCTGGAGCTGCTCCATGGAAATCCATGGAATTTAAATAACAAACCTCTCCCACGGCTTCATCAAGTCCTAAAGCTTTCCCTGCTCCATGGAAATCCATGGAATTTAAATAACAAACCTCTCCCACGGCTTCATCAAGTCCTAAAGCTTTCCCTGCTCCATGGAAATCCATGGAATTTAAATAACAAACTTCTCCCATGCATCCATCAAGTCCCCAAAGCCTTCCCTGCTCAGGAACAGCCTCCTTCAAAAAAGACATTGTCCCCAAAAGAGCCACAAATGACATTTCCTGGGGAAACATCCCCGGGGAGGTTCAGTATTTTCCAACTCACTTTCCCTCAGAACAAAGAAAGGAAATTCAGAAATATTTCCCCAAGCGGAAATTTCATTTTGGGAACATCAGAAAGGCCCTTCTGGAAACGCTTCGTTCTCCGGTGCTGAAGCAGAAGGGTTTGAAAAAGGAAATGTAATGTATAAATATGAAAACAGCCCTAAAAAGATGGATCACATTTTATATCACTGAAATTCTTCTTCCACCTCGCTGGGTTCCATTGGAACAACAGCACAAAAACCAGAGGGAAATCAAGCAAGGAGCTGGAAATGAAAGTGTCCTGGTTTGAGCCCAGATTAATTCCAGTCCTAAGGGGGATTGAGTCTCAGGAGATCGTGGAATTTTGGAAAACAAAGTTGTGGGGAGTTTTTTTCCCTGAAATATTGTTTCATTCCATGTCCCTCCCCGGTTGGAGCAACGGCTCCAATTCCAGTTCCTCCAGGATGGGATAATTCCTAATTATCAAGTGATCAAGGAAATTAATAAGTACCTTTTAGATTTCCTTGGAGACTCTCCATGGACTTCCTGAGGTTTTTTTGGGAACTTTCCCCACCCAGACCCAGAAGACCAGGGGCTGCTCTTCAAAGGGTGCAAAAACCCCACAATAAAAGGGTGAATTTGGCCAACTTTGCCCTAAAAAGGTTGAGGGAGGAGGTCAAAGCTTTGGAGAGAACAACTGGCTCAGTTGAGAAAGGGCAGGCTGGAAAAAACTGGGATAGAGGAAGGTGTCCCTGGGGGGGATGGATGGTCTTCCAAACCATCCTGGAATTCCTGGAAAGGGCATTCCATGCCTGGAGAAACCTGGGATAATCCCAAGGATCCACCTCCAACCAGGAGTTAATCAGAGCCCAGCAAAGCCAGGGATTAAATACCTGCCCAAATTAAACATCTTCCCAAGTTAAACACCTTCCCAAATTAAACACCTGCCCAAGGTCCATCAGGAAAAATCCATGGAATTTAAATAAAATACCCCATTTTTCCCTGATTTTCCTCCTACTGACCAAGTTTTCCTGGTTATTTTCCCAGCCTCACTTGGGTAGAGCAGAGGGAGCATCACTCAGTTTTAAACCCTCAACGAAGATTTAAATTTCCAACGCCGAGCAAAGGCATTTCCATCCCTTCAAAACGACTGTTTGGATTGTGTTTTACGCCAAGAACACACAAACAATTGAGATGTAACAGCCTGAGCTCATTTCTGCCTTGCTGGGGCTCGTGTTTTTACATCTTCAGGACATTAAATTATCCCAAGAGCTCCGTGTTTTCCTCCCTCCTCCAGCCTTGTTTCTGTTCTGCTAAACTGAGTCTCTCTATGGGAGATTAACTTTTACAATCTGACGCCTCAATTCGTTTTTCGGGGGGGGGGTTTTTTTGGTTGCCTCCGGGTTTTCTGCACAATTCCAACCCCACGTGGTTTCCTCCCCAACTCCTGGGAAATTGTCCCAAAGTAGGTTCAGATTCCTAAAACCGCCCCCCAAAAAAAGTCCAGCAACGCCTTGGCGTGAAACGTCGGGAGAAAAGCGGGAGACGGGAGAAGGTTTAGAACTTTGGAAATGTGGATTTCCAAGGAAAATGTGGATTTAAGAGTTTTTTTGAATCATTTGAACTCCAGGGGGTTCACATTAACCCAGAGATTCCTGGTGGTGCTGGAGCCCGTTGGGAGCGGCGGGAATTTCTATGGTTGGTGAAATGGATTTCATGGGATTTTTGAGGGGTTTGAGGGATGTTTTCATGGGGAAAAGGGAATTTCAGAGCAGAGAGAAGGTTGGTGAGGTGGATTTTGAGGGGGTTTTGAGGGATATTTTCATGGGTTAAATGGAATTGCAGAGAAGGTTGATGAGGTGGATGGTTTTCGAGGGATATTTTCATGGGAAAAAGGGAATTTCAGAGCAGAGAGAAGGTTGGTGAGGTGGATTTTGAGGGTGTTTTGAGGGATATTTTCATGGGGAAAAAGGAGTTGTAGAACAAAAAGAAGGTTGATGAGGTGGGTGGTTTTTGATGGATGTTTTTTATAGGGAAAAGGGAATTGCACGGGAGGGAGAAGGTTGATGAGGTAGATGGTTTTGAGGGATATTTTCATGGGTAAAAAGGAATTTCAGAACAAGGAGAGGGTTGGTGAGGTGGATTTTGAGGCTCTGGGGGAATATTTCATGGGAAAAAGGGAGTTGCAGACCAGGGGAGAAAGTTCATGAGGTGGGTGGTTTTTGATGGATGTTTTTTATAGGGAAAAGGGAATTGCACGGGAGGGAGAAGGTTGATGAGGTAGATGGGTTTTGAGGGATATTTTCATGTGAAAAAAGGAATTTCAGAACAAGGAGAGGTTTGGTGAGGTGGATTTTGAGGGATTTTTGAGGGTCTGGGGGGATATTTCATGGGAAAAAGGGAGTTGCAGACCAGGGGAGAAAGTTCATGAGGTGGGTGGTTTTTGAGGGACGTTTTTATGGGATAAACAGAATTGCAGAGCAGGGAGAAAGTTGGTGAGGTGGATTTTGTGGGGTATTTGAGGGTTTTGAGGGATGTTTCTATGGGGAAAAGGGAATTGCAGAGCAGAGGGAAGGACCTGCACATGGAACTTCCTTAAACTCAGCTTCCACCCTAAGGAAGGGTTTCCTTGAGTATCAGGATACAAAGGAAGAAACAAAAGATGAATATTTGCTTTAGCAATTCCTACATTCCCCAAGAAATCCATCAACATCACCAAAGGCTTTGGGAAGCAGCTGGAAATTTTAGTTCCATTCCATTTCCCAGCAGAAGAGAAGGATCATGAAAATTATCCAGCAGGTTTATTCCTTCAGGAATTCCTCAGGCTGGAAACAACAAGTCACTTCTGGAGCAGGTGACAGACATAGCTCAGGCCAGGAAAGTCACTGTCAAAATCCCCAAATCCCCCCAGGTATTCCCCACATTCCAAAGGCAGTGGACACAAGAAATGCTGAAGGTCATTCCAAATCTTCCTTTTCGCAGCTTTTGCTCCCGCCTCAAAATTCTCTTTTTTCTCTCTGGAGCTTCCAAACGAATTGTTTTCTCCCCCAGCTCCAAAAAAAACCCCAAACCCAGATAAAAGAAACCACTCAGGCCATTCTTCCCCTCCATCCCTTCAGCAGAGAAATGACATTTCTGAGGTAAAATCAAGGCAGAGCTTTGTCTGCTTAAAAATATCCCCTCCCTTTCAGCCACGACTTTATTATTTCTTTGCTTCTTATTTCCTTCATTCATTCTTTTTTTTTTTTTTTTTATTTAATGCAAAACAATCCTGCAGGCAAGAGCCTGCCCAGGGCAGGTTCATCCTGTGCACTGAGTCAGAGAGCAGGAGGAGAAAATAGCCTTGATGATGTAATTAATGCCTATTTTCAGGAATAGCTCCAAAGGGCCTCGGATGAAGTCACTGGGCCTGATGGTTCTTCCCTTGCTCACTTGCTCCTGCTTTGGTTAATGCAGGGTTTAGTTTAATCCAGAGTTTTGTAAAGGGTGGAAATATAGGATTTTATTCTTTTTTTTCTTGGATTTGTGGTTTTTAGCCCATCCCCGAAGTTGGGCTATTCAGGGAAGGTTGAAGAGGGACCTTAAAAATGGGTTGAAATGTTAAAAAGGCTCCTGCAAAGAGGAAATTTAGGAAGGGAAAGAAAGGATTAGAGGCCAAGGAATAAAAGGGGAGAGGCTGAGGAATAAAAGGGCTCAGGGAGGAGCTGGAATTCTCTCCAGTTTGAGGGATTCATTCTCCAGTAGGAGGGGGGGAGTTGGAATTGGTCAGAATCTGCTCCCAGGGAATGAGGGACAGGAGGAAAAGGCCTCAAGGTGCTCCAGGGGAGGTTCAGGTTGGATATGAGGGAAATTCCTTCATGGAAAGGGTTTTAAACCTTGGCTGCTCAGGGAGGTGATGGAGTTCCCGTTCCTGGAGGGGGTTTCAAATCCCTGTGGATGTGGCACTTGGGGACAAGGGGCAGTGGTGGCCTGGGCACAACTCTGATGGTTTTTCCAACCTGACCAATTCCAGGATTCCATGAGTGTCACCTCTGCAGCCCTGGAGGCTCAGACAGAACATTCCAGAGCCTGGACCGAAGCTCGGCATTACCAAACCCAATTACCAACCAACAACTTGATGCATCTACCTAAAAATACCCCGAAAAAGCCACTTTTCCAGCGATGGCTCCTTAGTTTTTCCCTAAATAAAAAAGCCCTTTCCATCCATCCTCCTGGAGCCACAAGCTGCCAGAGCAGAGAAATCCAAATCAAACCAAGGCACTTGTGTCAAGTTCTCCCCGGGAATCAAATTCCCACCGTGCTCCGAGTGACCCTGGGAAGTTGCTGTGCTGGGACTTCACTGATGGAGAGGCAAAAAAAAAAAATGTCATTTAAGGTTGACAGTGAAGCTTTTTCATCTCTCCTAAAGCTTCCTGCAGGGTGAAATGTTCTGGTGCCAATCCTACAAAGAGTTTTGCCGTTGTTCCAGGTGAGGAAAATGCGTTTTTTAGTGTTTCAAATCCTCTCGCCGTCTCACTCAGCGTTTTGGGGGGATTCTCTTTGGAAGGGTTTTCATCTGTGGCTGGAAAAACTCCCCGGGCTGGAGAAGTTTCTGTGTCCAAATCAGCAAGGAGAAGTTTCATGGATGAAATTCTGGGATTTGGAAGAATCCTGAATAATCCACCGGGTGCTTTTGTGTCGTGGTCAGAAATATTAAACAAATAGTTGATTAATTTATAAAAGGGCATTTCCCCCCTCCCCTTTTCTTTCATTAATGATGATTTGGGGGTGAATTCAACAGCTCGTTTTCCAGCCTTTGTGCTCTCAGATGTTTCTGAGAATAAAAACAGCCAAGGAAGATGCCAAAACGAACATACAAAATGGGCTGGAAACCCTCGAAAATGGGCTGGAAACCCTCAAAAATGGGCTGGAAACCCTGAAAAACCTCGAAAAGGGGAAAAGAACCAGCACCTTTCTGAGTGCCAGGGTTAAATTGAGTGGGATGGCTTGTGGCCAAGGCCAAAGGATGGTTTTCCAGGTGGTTGGTTCCATGATTTTCCATGATTTCTCATCCCCAGGGAGTTCCAGGGGAAAAAGGGAGGCAGGGATTAAAGTGTTCCCGGGATCTTTAGTGAACTTTGGGTTAATCCCAGCCCTCCCAAAGGTTGGGTTGATGTCACATCCCAGTCCCTCCAGTACAGAGGGGTCAGTTATCCCAGCTGGGCTCCCTGAAATTAGATGGAATTTGGGGTGGGAATCACCTTCTTTAGGCTGAGGTGGATCAAACCCCACCCCACCGACAGCGTTGACTTGGAATTGATTCCCAGTGACCCTCAGGGCTCAGACACGGAGTCCCTCCCCTAAACACCCTCCAGCCCCACCAAAACATCCACATTGACCCACTTTTGGAGGACAAAACTCCTGCTGAATTAATTATTATCGGGGTGGAAGTGCAGGTTGAACGTCTAAACCCACCATGGGGAATATCCAACCCCAATTCTCTTTCCATCCTTGTTTTCCTCACTCTTTTCCCCCCAAAATGCCCCCAGTGCTCTGACAAAACCCCAAGATCTCGCCCTTTCCCAGGGCATCAAAGCTTTCCTGCCAGCAGCTGAGCTTTGCTGGGCAAGGGTTAAAGTTGTGCTGAGCTTTGGAGCCAGAATTAAATGTTTACATCTTGGATCATTAGCTCTCCCCTGCCCGAGTGCAGAGCATGAAATTCAAGGGCAATCTTTAGCAGAGGACATAGAAAAAAAAGAAATAAAGGGTTGTAGACACTGACTTTGTCTCCTTGTTCATCCAAACTCTCCCAAACCCCAAGTTTTTGGGTTCCCAGGGAGGCCCATCCTGCCATGGGAAACCTGGTTGTGATCCAGTTTCTCATCAAATTCCTTCTGGCGCTTGGAAGTTTTCATCTGGAACTGCTATTTTTTNATGATTCCCATGGGATTGGAAAATCCCACGGTGCTGAGGGAGGGCACAAGGATTTGGGGGGGAAATTTTTGATTTTGAGCATCATTTCGTTCCTCAGGGCCCGGGGAGGAGGGGGGATGCACTGGCCAGGCTTCACCAGTTGGGTCATTCCCAAAAATCCCAGCCTGGAGTGGGGAAAATCTCTGCATTTCCATAGCCCAGCATTTGGGATTTAATGGCCCAGAGCTGCTCAGCACATGAGAAATGGTTTGTTTGGCAGCAAAAAGAAGGTGGGAGGAGAGAGGAGGGATGGGAGAGTGGGAGGTGATGGAGGGAGGTTTGATCCTGCCCTCGTTGCTCCAACATTTTTCCAGGGAGAATAAACAGGCAGAGGCAGCTCGGGAAGTGCCACGGGGAAAGGTTTTGTGTCTGTCTGTGGGTTTTTTTGGGGAAAAAAACCCCAGCAACAAAGCCTCAAACCAAATATCTGGGAGTTTATTTAGAAAGGCTTGGAAATCTGAGGCCTCTGTGGGAGATTTCTGGGATTTCAAATAAATATTGGAATGGTTCATTC
The DNA here is from genome assembly GCA_013390025.1 of Pitta sordida. NCBI lineage: Eukaryota > Metazoa > Chordata > Aves > Passeriformes > Pittidae > Pitta > Pitta sordida. The sequence continues at coordinate 20,575 of WEKX01016647.1, read as the reverse complement.
TCCCTCTGCCCGTGGAAAAGGTGACAAATATTTAAAATGACTCCACTTGGTCCAGCTGAGTAGAGTCAGAATACGTCAGTTCAAAGGGGTGGGAAAAGCTGGTTTTATGTAAAACTGGGGAAAACACAAAGTCCCAGGGGTGAAAAATCAGGGGAAAAAAACCCCACTAAAAACAACCCTCCCAACACAAATAAATAAACTGAGCTCCAGCTCATCCCTGGAGTGTGAAACTAATGAATAATCAGGAAAGAAAAACTAAAATAAGCAAAGCAATGAAAGTGGGAGGAGATCTTGGGCGTTAAACATGAATATTTCCCAGGAAAACACGAATTCCCAGCCCGGGAATTATCCCAGGAAATCGTCTCGTTCCCTGATGCAACTGGGAAGCACCAAGTGGGAATTGCAGTGTCGTTATTGGGAGCTGCCACTCTGCATTTCCCATTTCTTCCTTTGCCTCTGGGGAAGGGTTTTCATCTGCTTTGGATGAAAGGAAAATTCAAGGAATCCGAGAAAAAAACCGGAGCTGGTTGTGTCCCAGGAAAAGGAGGGAGAGGAGGGAATGAGCCCCGTGCTGCAGCTCTCAGGGAGGTGGTTGTTCTCCTTGGAGGGTTTGTGCTGCAGAAAATACAAGATATTGGACAAAAATGCAGAAAAACCCAAACAAAGCCATGGTTTCAGTGTTGCTGTAACACAGAAATAAAATCACTGGTTCTGGAAAACCAGTTTCCCTTGGGATTTGCTGGGATCAGCTGCGGGTTCATGGCCTGGAGTCTCCTCTTTCCTGGGTTTCCTTGTTATTCCTGTGTCTGACAAGAAGAGCAAATCTGTCAGCCTTGGGCGAAATCATGTTTGGGGAAAAGCTGCTAAAAACACTTTTAAGTGGCTCCAAACTGCCTGTTCCTGCCCATCAGACATTTCCCTGCCGAACTGGCTCCAGGCCTTCGGGATTCGGGAGCTTTTTTCCACACGGATTGTTGGGTCCAGGAGCCTCCCACCTCCCGGATCCTCGGCTCCAAGTTGTTCAGGAATATCCTGAAGGGGTTTTGAAATCATGGGATGCCTTGGGCTGAAGGGATTTTAAATTTCATCCAGTGCCACCCCCTGCCATGGGCAGGGACACCTCCCACTGTCCCAGGTTGTTCCAACCTGGCCTTGGACATTCCAGGGATGGGGCAGCCACAGCTTCTCTGGGAATTCCATTCCAGCCCATCACCACCCTCCCACGCAAGAATTCCTTCCCAATACCCCATCTGAATCTACCTTCCTTCAGCTTAAAGCCATTCCCTGTGTCCTGTCCCTCCATCCCTTGTCCCCAGTCCCTCTCCAGCTCTCCTGGAGCCCCTTTAGGCTCTGGAAGGTGTTCCAAGGTCTCCCTGGATCCTTCTCTTCTCCAGGTGAACATTCCCAGCTACTTTTGGTGCAGATACTCTGGAAAAACCAACTGGTCTTTCCCTTGGAAGGGGAGATCTTGGAGCAAGGAAGCATCTGTGTAATCCATGGAAAGACGTGGGTAAGAAACTTGATCCAGGATGGACAAAGACAAAAAGGGGGAGGAAAAAAAAGAAATCTAGTAATGAAAATAAAAGTCAGTTATGGTTCCTTTGTAGCCTCTGAGGATTCACTCGGTGCTCAAACGATGGGCACTGGGAGCTTTAGGAGTGTAAAGATTCTCTGTTTCGTGCCATGGGAAGCACAGGGGGTGATGGATCAGGAATTCATCCTTAATGTGCTTCAGACACACAAAAGGCTTTCAACCCAACCCATCCCAGCGCTCAGGTTCACCCTCCTTTGGTCATCAGAGGTCATTAACTAATTAGCTTCTCATCCTCAGCCTCCATTCCACAGGAACGGGGTCAAAGGGAGCTTTGGAGCTCCCCATCCCTGGAGGTGTCCAAGGGATGGCTGGAGATGACAGACATCCAAGGGATGTCACTCAGTGACGAGGTTGGGATGGGTCCCAAGTTGGACTCTATGCCTTGGAGGCCTTTTCCAACCTCAGGGATTCTGGGAATTCATGCAGGGCCTCAGGGTGGTTTGTGCTGGAGAAAAGAAGCACAAAAGGTGCTGCCAACATTTTTCCAGGATGAGTTTTATCTTCGGCGAAGTGTTTTCCAGGATGTGTTTAACTCCCAGGAAAGTGTTTTCTAGGATGTCTTTAATTTTCAGGGAAGTGTTTTGTAGGATGTGTTTTAATTCCCAGGGAAGTGTTTTCTAGAAGGTTTTTTAATTGTCAGGGATGTGTTTTCCAGGATGTGTTTAATTCCCAGGAAAGTGTTTTCTAGGATGTCTTTAATTCTTAGGGAAGTGTTTTCCAGGACGTGTTTTATCCTCAGGGACGTGTTTTCTAGGATGTGCTTAATTCTCAGGGAAGTGTTTTCTAGAAGGTGTTTTAATTGTCAGGGATGTGTTTTCTGGGATGTATTTAATTCCCAGGGAAGTTTTTTTCCAGGATGTGTTTTAATCCTACCCAGGCAAACCCACCCCTTCACTGAGCTGCTCTCCCAGCTCAGCACCACCAGCAGAATCCAACCCTTTCCCACTTATCCCTTCCCCTCTCCAAGCACCAGGGAACCATCCAAACACCACAATCCATCTTTCCCCAAATCCCTGGAGCTGCTGCAATCCCTGAAAGCCCCAAACCCGGATCCACAAACCCTTTGAACAGGCTCCAAAGTGCTTTAGTTCGAGGCCAGGATCCTCTAAAGCAAATTTGAGAGCAGAGCTGCCATCAATCCCAGCCCGGCCCAACCCTCCACCACAAACCCACATGTGGGCAAAACACTTTTTTTAAAAAAAAAAACCGAATATATTTAACATTTATATCTTCACTTTATTACAGCAAACGCATTTGATGTCTGAGGGATGAAATATTTTGAGCCAGTCCAATTTGCTGCTTTGAGTAACGCCCGTGATGAGCTCGGCCCTGATTCGGTTGAGTAAATCATTTGGAAGCCAATCCTGAGGATGATCCATAAATCTGGGCTGAGGAACTCCTTCTCAGACACTCAACTCTGGCAGGAAACTTCATCTTCATGTTCAGAGGGAAAAATTCTGGAATTCCCATTCAATGAGAGGCTGCCCTGAGGAACCCTGAGGGGAATTTGGGGGGCTGGGAATCCACAAACCAGGGATCCAGCAGGAAATAAAGCAAATATTCTCGGATTTCCAGTTTCCACACAGGGTTTCGTGGGGATTCTTTTGATCTGTAGGAGAGAAGTTGGATGGTAGGAAAAGGTGGAGGTGGGAGAGGGGAAAAAAATGCCTTTAAACTCATGTTTTAAACTTGAAATGCCTCGTAAAAAATGATGAGGGTGTTCCCAAAGATTTCCTGAGGAATGGTTTGTTCTTCTCCAAAATCCCATCCTGAGGGGATGGACAAATTGGAGAAACTTGGGATAGAGGAAGGTGGCCTTGCCCACGGACCACGATGGGTTTAAAATCCGTTCCAACCCAAACCAGTTGGAGATTTTCTATTTTATATTCGATTTTAATGTTTCTCATCAGTTACGATGTTGCTGCCATTGGGAATTAGCTTAGCCAAAAAAAAAAGGATTTTTTCCAAGCCTGGAGACACGCCACGTGGAACTGTGGTTGGTTTAATCCTACTGAAACCACAAGTTTTCGTGAGACTGAGGTGAAAATAAACGAGAAACAAAAAATCTTCCCAAATTTCCTCCCAAACAGAATCGGCCTGGCTGGAAAAATTCGTTTCTGTAACTTTTGCACCAAAAATGAGCAGATTTGGAGGCCAACAGCTCCTTAGTTTGATTTCTTGTCAGGAAGAGTTGACACAGTTCGTACAGAAGATTTGGAAAAGGTTTTGACTTTCCATTTTTGAGGATTTGTGACCTGGTTTTTGAGGGTTTGTGACCGGTTTTATTAGGAATTGTAGTCTTGTTTTTTTAGGATTTCTGACCCTTTTTTGGAGGATTTGTGACTTGATTTTTTGAGGAATTTTGACCTGTTTTTTAGGAATTGTGACCTTGGTTTTTTTAAGACTTGTGACCTTGATTTTTTAGGAATTCTGAGCTGTTTTTGAGGAATTTTTACCTGTATTTTTGAGGACTTGTGACCTCAAATGTTTGAGGAATTTTGACCTATTTTTTAGAAATTGTGACCTGCTTTTTGAGGAATTATGACCCATTTTTTAGGAATTGTGAGTCACTTTTTGAGGTCTTGTGACCTCAATTTTTCAGGAATTGTGACCTATTTTTTAGGAATTGTGAGTCATTTTTTGAGGACTTGGAATCTGGTTTTTTGAGGACTTGTGGCCTCGATTCTTTAGGAATTGCAACCTACTTTTTGAGGAATTGGTGACCTATGTTTTAGGAATTGTGACCCGGGTTTTTTTGACGAATCGTGACCTGAATTTCAGAAATTGTCACCTGGTTTTTGAGGATTTGTGACCCGAGAGTGAAAAACCAGAAGAGGAGAAGAGGGAGAGGAAACATCAGGCAGAGAAATAATTGGGAAAACGTGTCAATCCTGTGGCAGAGACAAAGTGGAAGTGGCTCATGGAAAAGGGCAGAGGAAAAGCAGGAAAAAGGGACCCGGGATGTGATTTTTTTCACATGGAATTATTAAAGGACCATGTGGTTTAAGGGAAAGCCAACAAGGAAATGTGAGGGAATTACCAATTCTTTGGTTCAGTGACTCTTGTGGACAGGAAAGAAAATGTCATTTCAGGGTGACTGAAGTGTTGTTGCTTTTCCCTTGAAATGAAACATTTTGGGATCCGCCAAAATGGTGGATTTGGGGTTTCAAAATAAATACATTTATTTTGGGTTTCAAAATAAATCAAACAGGAGAGGATTTGGAAACCAGGGGGGATTGTTCTCACATTCTGAAGTTAAAAAGGGATTTGAGGTTGGTCAGAATGACCAGGAGGCTCCTGGATGTGTGGAAATCCCTCCCAAGGATTCCTGACTCCCAACTTTCCAACCTCACCCACAACCTGGTGGGTACAAACTCATCAGAGATGAGGGAGCAGCCCAGAGATAGTCCTGGAATGAGGATTCCAAGTCTTTAATCATTGGGATATAATGAAATATTCCCCAAATCAGGACCAGGCCACAGACCCACCCCTGAGGCTTCAGAGGCACAACCACAACTTCCAATGTCTAAACACATTCCCACCTTAAATCCAGGGGATTCATTGGAACTGGGTGGGAATTGTGGGATGTAAATGTGGTTTCCAGCTCTTAACCTGCCTCAGTTTCCCCTCCACCAGCATCTCAAGCTGGATTTAAGTCACCTGAGAGGCAACACTTCCATCCCTTCTGCTGCATCCCAAGCCCCATCCCCTCTCCCAAACGCTGATGAGATGAAATGTTTATTAAAAAAAGTTGTGACCAATTTACTGAGCTTTTAATTAAGCTGTCAGGTTGAAACAGAGCTGTCCCTTGGGAAGGGAACACGCATTTTATGGTCATTTAATTTTTGCTTAGGATTCAAGACTTTACTTCTGGCACGCTCAGGATTATTAAGTTTCAGGGATTCCTGCCCGTTTGTGGTGATTACAAAGCATAAATAATTAAGCTTAATCAGCTTGGAAGAAAATTGCAAAAGTTGGATGTTTCTGGGGGATTTGGGGTTGGATTGACACAGGTTTTGGTCCAAATACACCCGGGTTGGACTGGGAGTTGTGTCATCCAGGGGAGCTGGAATGTGGCGCGTGGGGAATCTCTGCCTGAGACGGGAATTTGCAAAGGCAAATTTGGGCTTTGTTGGAACGGCCTCAACCAGGATGTGCTGAGAACAGCCTCAGGAAGGATTAAAACCATGGAAAACTGGAGGCTCGCTGTGAGAAATGAATTTGTGAGGGGCATCGAGGCTGTTCTTCCTCAGTGTCTCCTCCCGCCCCGTTCCAGTGATCTCTCGCTACTTCACGCCTCGTTATTCGAAGTTTCAAACCATCCCGGGTTTTATCTTGATTTTATCAGCTTATACAATACAGTCCAGGAAGTTAGGGACCCTCCTGGAGCGGAAAGGGAAAAAAAATCTCCTTATCTGCTTTACTGTACCTTTGGAATCAAATGGGGGTTTGGTGAAAAATGTCGAAAAAAGAAGCAACAATTATTTACGTATTTATATAGGCAAGAAAAAAAGAACAAACAGTAACACAAAGGAAACAAGGAGAAAAGAAGAACAAAAAAAAGCCAAAAAGAAGATTCCCACCCCTGCCCTGCTCTCAGGGGCCAAGTGGCCCAGTAAGAGCCATCAGCTCTCCAGCCAAAATGCAAAAGGACTCTTTCACCTCCACCCAACACCCCTGGGTGAGGAATTCTGCCTTTCCTTTGGTTAGTTTAACACCTCCCTTCCTCAGATTTTGAGAAGGGCGTGGTGGTTATGGAAAAATTCAGTCTAACCCAAGTTCACCCTATTTACAGCGATATTCGAGGGGTTAGTGTGTTTTCTTTTGTTTTCTCTGACTTCTCCTGTCCTCCTGCTCCTCTCTGGGGACCTTTGGGCAGCCAAGATCAGGCTGGGAGGTGCCCAGAAGATGAGCCGAGGAGCCACCAGGAGTGGGGAACATCTGGAGAACATCCCAGCTGGAGGTTGGCATGTAAGATGGGATGTCCTGGCTGCTGCCACTGTCACCTTCTGAGTGTTGTTTGTGGAGGCCCCTCCTAACCTCGCAGGTCAAAATGGGAATTCCCTCTAAGAACCAAACCCAGACAGGCACCACGAGGCTCTGACAGGGAAGAAGTTCCCCCACAGTGGGAATTTTACCATAAAAAGGTTCAACTGCAGTTAAATCACCATTAGAGAAAGGATATGTCTGAGATCCAGGGGGAAATTGCTGGATGTGTTCCTGGAGGAGGACACAGCACCACATTCCCCTCCATGGTCATTCCCTGTCCTTAAGGCCAGACTTGCCAATCCCTCTTTTTTTTTTTCCCTCCACTGCCAAATAAAGCAATTTAATGCCTTTCTTGCAGATTTGCTGTGAGATTTGCTTTGCTAATGACTGAAAAGAGCCGTGAAAGCTCGGGGTGAAAAACACATTAGGAAAGGGAAGTCAAATTCTTGACATTTTCCCCTGAAGTGTCCTCTTCCTAATAGCCCTTGAAGAGCATTTTGTGTTTCCCTGGTCTCAGTCAGACACAACCATCACTCTAATTCCCTCAGAGGTGACACGAGGGAGATTCAGATGCTCCTGAACATAAAAGGAAGGGTTTTCAGTCCTGCTGCTTAAAACCTCTGTGCCTGAGGTGTTTTGTTCAAAGAGCCTGGAAATCCAGGCCTCCATTATTTGGGAATTGTCTCCTTTGTCCATCCAGCTCCCGAGTGGGGAATGTGCTCCCAAGGACAGGACACTGCTGGGATGGGTTTATTCAAGAGCCACTGAAAGATCTCAAGAGCAAGTGAAATCCCCTGGGAATGTGTATTTGGAAAAGGGACCTGGAATTGTCTCCCACTCTCTGACAGGAGGGGGTAGCTGGGGGTTGTCAGGCTCTGCTCCCAGGGAACAAGGAACAGGATGAGAGGAAACACCCTCAAGTTGCACCAGGGGGGGCTTGGGTTGGATGTTGGGAAAATTTCTCATGGAAAAGGTGGTCAGGCCCTGGAACAGGTGGAGATCCCAAGTTCCCGTCCCTGGAAATGTTCCACAAACACGTGAATGTGGTGCCTGAGGATGTGGCTTGGAGGTGGAACAGGCAGTGTTGGACTCCGTGATCTCAGAGGGGTTTTCCAACCTCAAGGATCCTAAAATTGTGCTTTGAGGGGCAGAAAATGATGAAAGAAAGTTGCTTTAGTGCCTCAGGAGCACCTCAGGGGTTCTCTGGGAGACACAAGGTCTCACTGATACCCAGAGCTCTTCGCTCGCCCTGAGCTGAGGCATCTCCAGGGCAGCTCCTGCCTGTGGCTGTTGGATGCCAGGAGGGGGCTCAGCCCTTCCCTCTGGGCACTGAGGGCACTGCTGTGCCAAGGAAAAGCAGGATTTCTGGGGCAGGACCCCAAAGGGTCTGACCACCCCAACATGCACCATGTCCTACGTGCTGGGCCCTGCTCCAGGCCCTGTCACTCTTTCCCAAGGCAGGAATCATCAGTTAAATTCTGGGAAGTGGCTGGAAACCAAAGGCACCTCCTCCCCAGCTGCAGAAGCGACAAAATATTTCACCTGCTAAGTGACATTTGACATTTCCAAATGGAATCGTTTTCATACTCTGTTCCACGAAGGAAAATAGAACATCACCATTTCAATTCCCCCTTCGCGGAGTTCGGGACAAAACCCAGCAGCGAAATGTCTAAATCCATCCCTGGGTGGAAATCCAGGAGTGCTTAACTCTTGTTTGGGGAGTGTTTGTGCTTTTATCTTTCCCATCCATCAAGGGAAGTGCAGAGCACAAGTGACAGGGGGGACAGAGCAGCAATTCTGGTGAGGAGCTGGAGATTAAATCTCTGGGAGGGAGGAGAACAAGGGACTGAAATGTTCCTTGCAGAGATTGTGCCTCAGCCAGAAGTGCCCTCGACATCCACAGGCACATGGCGGATGTCTGCTCATCAAAATGGTGCTGAAATGACAGACACACTTTAATCAAGAGCTTGTGATGAGATCCCTGCAGAAATCAGGGCCTGTTTCATCTGGAGAGGAGAAGCTGCAGGGTGACTTCATTGTACCTGAAGGGAGCTCCTAAAAAACAGGGAGAGAGACAATGTCTGAGCAGTTGGAGGGGCAGGATAACGGGAATGGCTTCAAAGTGACAGAGACAAGGTTTTGATGGGATATTGAGAAAGAATTGTTCCCTGGGAGGGTGGGGAGGCCCTGGCACAGATTCCCAGAGAAGCTGTGGCTGCCCCATCCCTGGAAGTGTCCACGGCCAGGTTGGAGCAGCCTGGGACAGTGGGAGGTGTCCAAGCCCACACCAGGGAATTGGATGATCTTCAATGTCCCTTCCAACCCGTTCCATGACTCCACGATGCTTCTACGACACAACCCCTGCATTTCCAGGGGAGCCTGGGGGAAAAAATCAGGAATGGGATCACCCTCACGAGAGACATCACTGCAAACTCTTGAAGTCACCCTTCCCAACGTCCAAGAAGACGTGGAGCTGCTGGAGCAAATCCAGAGATGTCACTGGGAAGCTCCAGGGGCTGGAGCCCCTCTGCTCTGGAGCCAGACTGGGAATGCTGGGAGAGAAGGATCCAGGGAGACCTGAGAGTCCCTTCCAGAGCCTAAAGGGGCTCCAGGAGAGCTGGAGAAGGACTGGGGACAAGGGCTGGAGGGACAGGACACAGGGAATGGCTTCCCACTGCCAGAGTCTTGGATTGGAGATTGGGAAGGAATTTCTGGCTGGGAGGGTGGGGAGAGGCTGGCACAGGTTTTCCAGTGAAACTGTGGCTGCCCCCAAAAAACTTGGACACTCCCAGGGATGGGGCAGCCACAATTTCTGTGGAAAACCTGTGCCAGGGCCTCCTCACCCTCACAGCCAAGAATTCCTTCCCAATATCCCACCTAAACCTCCACCTCAAGGCCCATTTTGCAGTGGACAAAGGGTCAGGGAAGAGGAAGACCAAGAGAACAGACAAATTATTTGCCCGTTCACATCAATCCACGGAATTCCTTCTCAGTACCTTCTACACAGCCAGGATTCAGAGAATTCCTAGTTTGCTGCTGCTGGAAATTCCTAATTTTCATTCCTGTGCGTTGCCAGAGTCTGGGCAGGGAGTTGTTGCCCTGCTGAGCCTCAGCCTGAGGGCAAAGGGACACCAGGAATTCCCTCGGGAAAAAACCAACCAGCTCAGGAGAGACCTGTGGGATCAGGGATTGGAATTCTGTCAGGAAAGGGGAGGATTAAATGTGTCAAACCCCAAATCAAGCCAGTTTGATTTAAAAAACCACGCAGAAAACCCACCATGAAATAGATTAAAATTCAGAGAAATTGGAAAAGAAAGGCAATTGGAGGAAAATACCAGTTTTGAAGGTTGTTTCTCTGCAGGGTTGATTTGATTTCATTATTATAAAACCTCACAGTTTTATGCTGATGTTTCCTGTTAATCACAATCTTTCACTGGAGTCTATTTGCAAAACGGGACAGGAAAATATTCTGAAAGGAGACACTGAAATATTCCATTATGGAATTGTCATAACATTTCTCATCGTGCAAATGTTTGGCTTTCCCTCCTACAAAACCCCCAACATTTGGTATTGAAGGATTCCTTTTCCAAAGGCACTTCCATGAAACATGATTTGAAATACAACAACACTATTTCTTAGCAAAAAAAATCAAAAAAATAGAAATGGGAAAGTGGGAAAATAGGATTTTTTTTTAATCAGAGACTTAGGGTTAGGATTAGAGTTAGGGTTAGGGTTAGTTTTAGGTTTAGGTTATGTAAGTAAGAGCCTGGGGGCTTAAAATCAATGGGAAAATAGAATTTGTTGACACCAGGGCCTTAGGGTTAGGCTTAGACTTAGGTTTAGGTTTAGGGCAGGTAGACACGAGCCTGGGGTCTCAAAAATCACTGAGAAAATGTTGATATCAGGGGGAGGGAGGGTCGGGCTTGGGTTTAGGGTTAGTCTTAGTTTTAGGCTTAGGCTTAGTTTTTAACTTAGGGCAGGTGGGCATAAACTTGGGCCCCCAAAAATCAACGGGAAAATAGAACTTATTGACATCAGGGTCTTAGGGCTGGGCTTAGGTTTAGTTTTAGGCTTCGTTTTAGGTTTAGGGCAGGTAGGCAGGAGCCCAGGGTCTTAAAATCAGTGGGAAATTAGAACTTGATGACACCAGGAGGAGGGAGGGTTAGGCTTGGGCTTAGGGCTAGTCTTAGGCTTAGGCTTAGGCTTAGTTTTTAACTTAGGGCAGGTGGGCATAAACTTGGGCCCCCAAAAATCAATGGGAAAATAGAACTTGTTGACATCAGGGCCTCAGGATCAGGCTTGGGCTTAGGTTTAGGCTTAGGGCAGGTAGGCAGGAGCCCAGGGTCTTAAAATCAGTGGGAAATTAGAACTTGATGACACCAGGAGGAGGGAGGGTTAGGCTTGGGCTTAGGGCTAGTCTTAGGCTTAGGCTTAGGCTTAGTTTTTAACTTAGGGCAGGTAGGCAGAACCCCGGGGCCTCAAAAATCGGTGGGAAAATAGAACTTGTTGACATCAGGGCCGTAGGGTTAGGGTTAGGTCTAGGCTTAGGCTTAGTTTTTAACTTAGGGCAGGTAGGCAGAACCCCGGGGCCTCAAAAATCGGTGGGAAAATAGAACTTGTTGACATCAGGGCCGTAGGGTTAGGGTTAGGTCTAGGCTTAGGCTTAGTTTTTAACTTAGGGCAGGAAGGCAGAAGCCTGAGCCCTCAAAAATCCATGAGAAAATAAACTTGTTGACATCAGGGCCTTAGGGTTAGGGTTAGGTCTAGGTTTAGGCTTAGGTTTAGGTTTGGGTTTAGGCTTAGGCTTAGTTTTTAACTTAGGGCAGGTAGGCAGGAGCCCAGGGTCTTAAAATCAGTGGGAAATTAGAACTTGGTTACATCAGGGGGAAGGAGGGTTAGGCTTGGGCTTAGGGTTAGTCTTAGTCTTAGGTTTACGCTTAGGGTTAGTTTTTAACTTAGGGCAGGAAGGCAGAAGCCTGAGCCCTCAAAAATCCATGAGAAAATAAACTTGTTGACATCAGGGCCTTAGGGTTAGGGTTAGGTCTAGGCTTAGGCTTAGGTTTAGGTTTAGGTTTAGGCTTAGGGTTAGTTTTTAACTTAGGGCAGGTAGGCAGAAACCTGGGGTCTCAAAAATCCGTGGGAAAATAGAGCTTGTGACACCAGGGGGAGGCTGGATTCGTCCTTTCTGCCTTTTCCTCCTGTAACAATTCAGGTTTCTTATCAGGCAACACTTCCCACCCCTTTAGTCCACACTGGGTTAAACCAGAGCCCTGAGCTGCTCCTTGTTGCCAGATTTGTCCCCAAATCTCTACCCCTTCCATGGACCGGGATGTTCCCAGGGTCCTTTTCCTGAGAATCGGCACCGAAGCTTCGGGAAGTGTCACAGGAAGGACCTTGGGGTGACCTCGCTCCACGGCTGATGTTTTTCCTCCCACATCCCAGAACTCCCAGCCAGGCTGAGCCTCCAATTAAAACTCTCTGCTCCTGGAGGGTTTTTAGGGAATGCAACCGGCCCAGGCAGGAGGGAAATGATCAAAGATGTGCAGGAACACGATGGGGACTCCCCGGAAAGCCGAGCTCAGGGCAGGCTGATGAAGTGCCTCCCCCAAGGAGGCTGCTCGAATCAAGGCTTAAATCAAGGCTTAAATCAAGCACTTGTGAAGTTCATGCTGAGAGACCCTGAGCTTCATCCATCAGGAAATCGAGCACTTCCAAGGGCATTTGCCTTGAAAAATGGGAGCACTTGCTGTGATTCAGGCCCGGGTGACACGCTGGTGGCTTTTCTCGGGTGTAACGGAGGTTTTTCATGCTCTGGAGAAAGCAAAACCTCCCCTTCAGCTTCTCCCCATTCCCAGGAGAGTGCAGGGATTTTTTCCCAGACCAACCGAGCAGTTACCTGCCGAGTTTTCCAAAAACTAGGGCACCTCTCCTTTCCCTGCCATTGCTGCAGGTGGAATTAAACCAGGGACTGTTTATTTCTGCCTCTGTGACTTCCCATCCCCCTCCCCTCCAAAAAAAAAAAAACCATTCCCAGATTTTTTCCAGGATGAGGCCTCCAGTTAATCTTTAACTGAGCTGTGGACACAAGGAATGAGGCTGTTAAATAAAAATTAGGAATGTGCTCCCTCCCTTTGAGGGAGTGTGTGATAGATTCCCTTGTTTCCTAATCTCCTTCCCTGCAATGTTCTCTCCTCCAGCCTTTTCCCTGCATCCCAGGCGAGGGTTTGATGACTCATAAAATTAATCCTTTCGGAGCAGCAAAATCCCTCCCTGGCTTTAATGTGAGGAGCTGGTGCCACGTGCTGATGTTCCTGCCTGGGTTCCAGGTGTTCCTCAAGGAGATGTGGAGCTCAGCCAAGTCCTGTCTCCCATCCATGATTTCCATTCCCTGGGAGCTCCAAAGTGCCAAACAGAGCTTTGGTTCCTCGTTTCAGTTTGGATTCTGGGGGGAGAAAATGTCAGGAATGGGGTTTATATCATGAGGGAAATGCTAAAAGGTCTTGAGGCGGCTTTTCATGTGGTTCAGGGGGACGTGGAGCTGCTGGAGCAAATCCAGGGGCAATATGGAGATGATCCAAGGGCTGGAGCTCCTCTGCTCTGGAGCCAGGCTGGGAGAGCTGGGAATGTTCACCTGGAGAGGAGAAGGATCCAGAGAGTCCTTGGAGCCCCTTCCAGAGCCTAAAGGGGCTCCAGGAGAGCTGGAGAGGGACTGGGGACAAGGGATGGAGGGACAGGACACAGGGAATGGCTTCCCACTGCCCGAGGGTTGGGTGGGATATTGGAAGTTCCTCACCCAGAGCTGGAGAAAGATATTCCAGGGATATCTGACCTCTGGGAAAGGGTGTGAGTCCCTCAGTCAAAGCAGGAGACAGATATCCCAGGGATTTCTGACCCCTGGGGAAGAGTCTCCAGACCAGGAGAAGGATATCCCAGGGATATCTGACCCCTCTCCACTGCAGGACCATGGAAGGAGAATTTACCTCCAAATCCAAATTTGCTTTTAAGGAAAAAAACACACCTGATTTAATAATTCCTCTGTGTGAAACCCAAAGGCACCACCACCTGTGAAACCTTCAGGAATCTCTCCAGGAACGCTGATTTTAAAGCCCCACGAATCCCTCTGAAGCAATTTCTGAAGAGCTTGGTTTGGGGTTTGTTTTTTTTAAGGCAGCACCAGCTTCCCGGGGCTGGAACATCCTGAACATAAAAGTGTCTTCCCGACCTTTTGGAAGGAGGGAAGAGATGCCTCCTCATTAAAAAGCATCTCGCATTTTGGAAAGTGGTAATTAGCCACGTTCGCAGCAGCAGCAGCTCGTGTTGATCATACCCAGACAAGTGCTTTGTTATGGAGTGGGAATGATTATTGTCAGCGCCGGGATGGACTCGCTTGGCAGCTTTTGTTGTTTGCTTTAAATCACTTTGCCACTTCCAAAGGAGCCTTTTCAAGTGCTGGGGGAGCAAAGGCTTTCAGAACATTAATCGTTCCAGGGAGAGCTGCAAACAAAGGGAGTTTGGGGTCGGATCCAGCCACAGCCACGAGTTGATTTAATTAGGATTTAATGAGGGGTTTATTAGGGTTTTCTTTGGTAGAGTTCTGGAGAGAAGGAACATCCTGGGTTGAGTATTAAACTTGCTTTCTGCCTTTATTTAATTCTCTTCTCTCCTTCTAGAAAACAAATCATTGTCTTGGTGGGAATATCCAGAGATTCCCTGGACACTGACCACCATTTTAGCACCAGTTTAGTCCCTTTCCCTTTCCCTTTCCCTTCCCTCTCCCATCTTGATCTGTCCCACCACTGCTCATCAGTGACCCCAAATGGGGGACTTTTCCAAGACTTATCCCAGGAAATGTCTCTGCTGGTGTTCCTGGAGATTCCCCACAAGATTCCTCCAGCCTCAGAAACCTTCCCTTGCTGTGACAATCCTGACAGGAGAGTCACCACTAAAATAGGAAACATCCCATCCATGGATGTCCTGAACTGGTTGGGAAAACTCTCCTAAAAGCAGCTTGTTCCCTGGGAAACGATTTCCTTCCAAAGGCTGGGAGAGCTGGGAATGTTCACCCGGAGAGGAGAAGGATCCAGGGAGACCTTGGAGCCCCTTCCAGAGCCTAAAGGGGCTCCAGGAGAGCTGGAGAGGGACTGGGGACAAGGGATGGAGGGACAGGACACAGGGAATGGCTTCCCACTGGGTTGGATGGAATATTGGGATGGAATTCCTGGCTGGGAGGGTGGGGAGGAGCTGGGCTGGAATTCCCAGAGAAGTTGTGGGAGCAACCTGGAAGGTTGGAGCAACCTGGGATAGTGGCAGGAAAAATGGGATGAGCTTTAAGGTCCTTTCTCAGCCAAGTCACTCTGTGATTTTAGGAGCTGAGGTCTCCATGGGATTCCCAGTAAATCCTGTTTCATGACATTCCTGGAGCAGCGGGAGCAGCTGGCGGGGCTCAGCTGGACAAAAGACGGATCAGGGGGGACCTGGAATTCTCTCCACTCCCTGACAGGAGGAGGGAGCCCGGTGGGATCTGGGCTCTGCTGTCAGGGAACAAGGGATGGGACGAGAGGTCACAGTCTCAAGCTTCAGCAGGGAAAGTTTAGACTTGATATCAGGAAAAAGTTTTTTGCTGAAGGAGTGATCTGGATGTGGAATGGGTTGCCCACAGAGGTGGTTGAGTCGCCAACCCTGGAGGTGTTCAAGGGGAGGCTGGATGAGGTGCTGACTGATCTGATCTAGATGTCGATGCTGGGTTAGTTGGGCTGTAGGTTGGACTAGATGATCTCCAAGGTCCTTTCCAGCCTTATCTACACTGTGAAACGGCCTCAAGTTGTACTCGAGGAGGTTCAGGTTGGACATCAAGAGGAATTTCTCCATGGAAAGGGCTGTCAGGCGTTGGGATGTGGTGCCCAGGGAGGTGGTGGATCCTCATTTCAAGAGGGATTTAACACATGTCTGGATGCGGCACTTGGGGACACAGATTTGTCACGGCAGGGGCCTGATCTGGGAGGTCTTTGCCCACCCTCAAACATTCCATGTCTCTAGAAAACCTCCTTTTAGTGAAGGTACCAACATTCAGTAGCCAAAGTCTAAAGTCTGAGATATTTCCAACCGACCAAAATAGCGAAACATATGCAGGGAGGAAAGTTAAAAAAAAAGAAATTAAACCCAAAAAATAAACAAACCCACAATCTGCTCTCCTAAAAATCTCTTTAAATGGTGTGTTCCCAACAGACTTGGGTTCCCCTCAGGGCATTTCCAACATTGCTGAGGGTTGGGATGGGTGACAACTCGGAAATGTGCCACATTTCCACTCCTAAAAAACCCGGAGTCGTAGTAATTAGTGACTCTTTGCTTTAAGTAGGATTAGGTTGGCATGGCATTATGGTTTCTATTTCTCCATGGCAGCAGACAGGGGAGAAATTCAGCTGGTTATTTTGGGGGAGAGAGGAGATTTCGAGGTGGTTTCAGGAGGTTATGATGCGGTAAAAGGGAATTTCAGCCCTGGAAAATCAAATCATTCAGGCAACCCCTGGTTTTTGAGCCAGGCATGGGATCAAACCAAAATAATTGGAATTAACCATTCAGGCAACCCCTGGTTTTTGAGCCAGGCATGGGATCAAGCCAAAATAATTGGAATTAACCTCCAGAATCTCCCTGTGGAAATTGGTTTGGAGTATCCCACACTCACCTGGAGTTTGCAGCTCCAGAAACCACAAGGATTGTTGAGTAATTGAGGGGGGAAAAAAAAAAAGAACTGCAGCCGAGAAATGGAGTCTGAGGCTTCAGGGACACGTTGAGTTCTGACTAAATTACAAACCCTCATTTCTTCATAAGAATGCAAAGTGTGTTCCCTGCGAAGAGGGGGAGGGAAGCTGATTCCAGAGGCTCCGAGCAGGAATAATGCAATAATCCAAGGAAGGGAGTGTGAACATCAGCCCCAGGAGAATTGGTGTCACTGAACTGGATTCTCAGCAATTAATTCCTCACAGGAAACTCCGTCACTTGAGGTGTCGAGGAGCCAATTCCAAGGCGTGGGAGCCCTGGAAATCCATGGCAGGAGACTCCAGCTGCTGTTCCCTTCCTTCAGCACCATCCCTGGCTTTATTAAAGGGAGGGGAGAGATGAGTTTTATCAGAAAAGAAACGAAAAATTAGAAAATAAAGTGGTTGATGAGGAGGAAAATCACAGTGAGACCCCCTGAGCTCAATCCCCAGGCCCTTCTTGCTTCCCTAAGGATTTTACCTCAGGGTTTTTTTAGCAGGAGGAGAGATGGGCTCCACTGAAATCGTACATTAAAACGCCTGGTTTCATCCCCACTTGTGATTTTTTAAGCTGCAGCTCCTGTCAGGGTAAAGTGTGAGTGAATATAAAGAAATCATTTCTCCGTGGCAGAAATTTGATTCCTTTTCCCCTGCCCCGGTGCGGTGGAAAGAGGATTTGGGAATTAAAATGCTCTGAACATTCCTGGAAAGCTGAGTGAGGAGACGGCTCAGGGAGGGCACGTCACTGATACCTGGCAAGAATTACAAGGATTTCAGGTTGGTTTTTCCTCCTGGAGATGATTCCAAGGTGTTTTTTGGGGGAGCTTTGAGGAGGTGGAAGGTAATTCTGTCAGGGAATGGAGAGAATTCCAGGTGCCCCCTGAGGCTCCTTGTCTCCAGGCTGAGCCCCCCCAGCTCCCTCAGCTGCTCCAGAACATTTCAGGAATGTCACGAACCTGGCTGAGTTTTCGCCAGGTTCTCCCAGGTTTTCCTCTGGAGCTCAGCACCTCCCCAGGACCCTCAGGATGCTGCAGTGCCTTTGGCTGAGACCTTGCCAAGGATTCCAGCTTCAGTCATATAATCATGGAAATTTGGAATGGTTTGGGTTGGAAAGGAACTTAAAGATCATCCAGTGCCACCCCTTTCCATGGGCAGGGACACCTCCCACTGTCCCAGGTGGCTCCAGCCTGGCCTTGGACACTCCCAGGGATGGGGCAGCCACAGCTTCTCTGGGCACCCTGTGCCAGGGCCTCATCCCCCTCCCAGCCAGGAATTCCTTCCCAATATCCCATTCAAAGCTGCCCATGGAATTTCACAATGGTTTGGGTCGGAAGGGAACTTCAAAGTCCATCCCATTCCACTCANCCTCCTACCCTCTAACAGCTCACAGAATCACAGAATCACAGAATCAGTAAGGTTGGAAAAGACCTTAGAGATCATCAAGTCCAACCTATCCCCTATTACCTAATCTAATCTAGTCAAACCTGTTACCTAACCTGTTGCCATCCTACTACCAACACACCATCCTACCTATAACACACTACCCTAATATCTAGGTCATGCCACTAAATCCATCATCCAACCTTTTCTTAAACACCTCCAGGGACGGTGACTCCACCACCTCCTTGGGCAGCCCATTCCACTGAGAGATCACCCTCTCTGTGAAAAAGTTCCTTCTAATGTCGAGTCTAAATCTCCCCTGATGCAGTTTAACTCCCTGCAATGGTCACAATGACCCTCCACTAATCCAGGATCCAGCCTGGCCTTGGACACTCCCAGGGATGGGGCAGCCACAGCTTCTCTGGGAATTCCATTCCAGGGCCTCCCCTCCCTCCCAGCCAGGAATTCCTTCCCAATATCCCATCCAATCCTCTGGCACTTGAAATCCTGACCTTACAAACTTGCCAAGTCTGGGTGTGGATTGAGCCCCAACTCAAGCCCCTACATGAAAAAATAAATAAATCCAGCTCTTCCTGTAGCCTCTGTTCTCCCTGATGTTTTCCAAGCACCAAAGAAGGATTGTCCCCCTCCAATCCCAGCTCCAGTGACAGGAATTGCAGAGGAGAAGGAACAAAACCAAGGGAATGATCCATTGCTGGAGGAAAACTGCTGGAAGGTGACGGGGAAACTGCGCCAGGCAAAGGAGGCTGGGAGGGATTTCTCTGGGAAGGCACAGGACAGATGGTGCCAAGCCAGAGGAGGAAGTGTGGGAAGAGGGAAAGCACCAGATGGGAGAAGTGGGAAGAGGAGGGACATTGTTTTCAGTCCTTTCTCGCTGCCCAGGAGCTGGAAATTCCCTCTGTGTTCCCCAGGAATTCCATGGTTTTTAGCACAGGGTGTTTTTTGTCCCCCTTCAAACCCTCATTTCCTGGGATCATGTGGAAATGTGGATGTGTGAGGCCAATTCAGCAAGTTGCCAGTGACCTGCTCCACATATCCTTTATTCCTGGAGGGCTGGGATTCTTCCAGGTGATTATTTTCTGGGCAGGAATTATTGTCATGTGGAGTGTGTGGAGTCTGGAAATAAAACTGCTTGACAAAGAGTCTCCAAACAGCCCAAGATTCCCATTTCCCAATTCTGGAGGAAGGGATGGATCAGCAAAGGGGATATTTCATTGTTTTCTGAGAGGGAAACAACAATGTGGGAATTTCACACATCTGGGAGAGGATTTAAACGGAGAAATTCAGGATAAAGGTCCTGCTGTGGTTCAGCGAGAGTCTGCTGCTGCTCCAGGAACTCCTGGAGTTGAACTTGGAATCTCTGACTTTGGAATCTGCAGCTTCCACAGAGTCCCAGGATGGTTTGGGTTGGAAGGACCTCAAAGCCCAGCTGATTCCACCCCTTTGCCATGGGAAGGGACATCTCCCACTCTCCCAGGTTACTCCAAACCTGGTCAAACCCAGGCTCAGGTTGTGCTTGTGCTGCTGATCCAAACATTGACCCAAAATCCAGGGATTTTCCCCAGGTTTTTCCAAAGTCTCCTCGTGGAGAGGAGCTTGGGCTGAGGCTGAGGAGGAGAATCCCATGGCAGTTCCCCCTGTGGGATCCATCCCAAAGGATCCCACCCAGGGACGAGGCAGCTTTGAGCTGCTCTTGGCTTCCAGCCTCCACAGAATTCCCAATCGCCGGATTCCAGGATCACCCTGGGCTGTCTCTGATCTGTAACTCGGGAATATCAATGAAAGCACAAGAGCTCCAAGCCCCACGAGCCATTTGAGCAAGTGCTTGATCACTTAGTCCTGACTAATGGCTTGATTTAAGCCGGGATTAATTACAGGCCTTCATCTTCCCTGTGCCTGAGCTTGTCTCTCGCTTGGCACTTGCATATTAAGCTTTAGATGAAGATCTGAGTCCGTTCCCGGGCTCCAATTAAATGCCATCACCTGTGGTTATTAAAACTGAGACTAATTGTGTTGGAAGCCCCACTTGGGACTTCCCCAGCTGCTGATAAAGCACCTCCCTCCTGCAAGGAAACACTTTTCTGCCAACCACGTTGGGAGCAGACACAAAAATGGGATTTTTACTTTTTTTTTCTTTTCAATTCCACAAAATCCAAAGACATTTTTTCCCTCCACGTTCAGCATTCCCAGGACATGGATCCTGCGCTTCTCCAAGCTGCTCTCTGCCAATCAGGGATCTGCAAAGCAAAGATTAAATCAGATTTAAATCACACCCATTGAGCTCAGTTTAAGGGGCACAGACCATTAGATGCCTGCTGACACACTGATTGCAAAATTAGAGTTATTATTATTATTATTATTGTTGTAGTGTTTGTTTTCTTTATTGATGGGCTTATTAAAAATACCCAACTGTTGGCTACACACAGACAGATTCTCTCCCTGAATCTCAGTTCTAAATTCCTTGTCTTTGCCCTGTGTGGGCACCTGGGGGTGAGGGCTGGTTTTAGTAGTGACTGGGGTTCCTGGTTGATCCTATAACCGGGGAATCACGGAATGGTTTGGGTTGGGAGGGAACTTAAAGATGATCCAACCCCTTCCATGGGCAGGGACACCTCCCACTGTCCCAGGCTGCTCCAGCCTGGCCTTGGACACTTCCAGGGATGGGGCAGCCACAGCTTCTCTGGGCACCCTGTGCCAGGGCCTCCCCACCCTTACAGGGAGGAATTCCTTCCCAACATCCCATCCAACCCTCTGGCAGTGGGAAGCCATTCCCTGTGTCTTGTTCCTCCAGGGATGGGGAACTCTCCCCCCAGTTCCTCCTGAGGGTGTTCCTGGG
>WEKX01016645.1:594401-662762 GCA_013390025.1 Pitta sordida | reverse complement strand
GGGAGGGATGCAGGGTCGCAGAGGGTGTCGGTGGGACGTATCGTGCATCGTGGCCCAGATGTGCGAGTAGCTCCGTGGCCGTGTTGAGCTTGGCCATCACGGAGGTCGCTGGCTTCAGGGTGTGTCTCTGATCGCCCTGCTTTGCCGCCTTCTTCCCTGCGGCATCCCCCTTGCTCCTGCTGGCTCTGAGTAGCTCCTTGCCCGTGTCGCTCACTTCGGGAAAGGGAGAGAAATAGCAAGCCATCTGCTGTTCAGGACCCAGGTCATTCTCCAGGCAACGCTCTGCCCTAGCATGCTGTAGTTTGGTAAGCCAACGTACAGTAGCTTGAGCGTGCAGGAAACTCGACTCCTGGATCGCTGATGAAATCAGAAGTTTCTACATTTCCCGTTTAATGCTTTGTTAGTTGAAGTTCCTGGACACGGCAACTCAAAAATCCGCCTCGGTGAGCTGGAAATTCCAACCATCTGAAATATGCAGTTTGGCGTTGATAAATTTCACACACTTCCCCATCTGACAGTGAGTGTTCCCCTTGTTATGGGGCAGGCAGGGGGTGTGATTTTTGGAATTTGTGCTCCTAACTTCCCGTTTCTCCAACGATCAGTGCGTCGAAGGGGCTTCCATTCTTGGTGGGATGTCAGGACTTTGCCTTCGATCTGTTTACTTAGATGGGTTTTTTGTTAAACATGGAAGTGAATGATTGTCCAGTTTTACAAGATTTCAAGGAGCGTTCTACATTCCAGGAATAATCCTTGTGTGTACTGTACACAAATGTAACCTGCTCCCAGCCAGGGGTTTGGAACTCATCTTGGAGTTCTGCTTCAGTAATGTGGGTGAGAAAAGCTGGTAACAGAGTCGTTTCAAGGTGTTTCTTTAACCTTCATAAAAGTCAATAGAAGCTTAAATTAGGAATGCTTTCCTGGCATCTTTTTGTTGCAGAGAATGAAGACAAGTGAGAACGCTAATAAGCCTAATAGAGGCTTATAAAAATTCCTGTATGCCCTTGGTTAGTGATTCAAGAATGACAGAAATGACTAAATGGGTGCCTTATTTAGCCATGGGTACTGAGCTGTTGCAGAACCATTGTTAAAGGAGAATATTCAAACACATACTGATAACTCCTATCACATGACATATTTGTGGTGCACATAGAGATACACCTAAATACAGGTGGCCCTGGCGAGCTTTGCATCTGAGTCATCTTCACAGTAGTGCTGCTGAGAAAACAACCTGTATTGGACATTCCCCCTGAAAATCCTCAAGGATTTGAAGAGTTTATTGGTCCACACTAGGACAACTATGTGACACAACACTCACCAATCCTTTGGGGGGACCATGTGCTTGTATGAGTGAGTGGAAATTCTGCTCTGACATACAGGAGAGAAATTTCTCTTCCAAGTAATTCCCAGTGGCTGCAAAAAACAGCTGATGGAGGCTTTCTGAGCAGTTCAAGTCATAAGATGCCTGTTCCCTGCAGTAGTAAACCTGGATTTGCACAATGAGCATTGAAATTTATCTGTATTTTAAGTTCAAATGTTTGTAAGCCTAGCCTTTTACAAGTCATCTTTAAAATTGCTGCAGGTGGGAGGTTGATTTGTGAATTTGCTGTAGCCTTCTGTGTGCTGGGCTTACACATGCTGCCTGTTACCCAGCAAAATGCAACCGAAATTAGGTAACGTGGCTGTAAAATTGCAAGTTTGAGGAATGTGGAGGAAGATGTGAGTGTTAGGGCTCAGTCACCACTCAGCTGCTTGTCAGTGGGACTGTACCTTCGTAATTCCTCATAGTTTATTCAGGGAGCAGCAACTGGTAATGAAAGATAGAACACAGGGATTTTTAACCTTCCCTAAATCTTTCATTCTGGCTTAATTTAGTGGAAATAAACATGAACAGGGATACCATCTAGCTTCAGGGCATGGGCTTGCCCATTGTTTTTGTGGCAGCAGTTGGTTTCAGGTTTGTATTCCTGCTGCCTGAGGCTGATTTAACAGGCTGGGGGGGAAGCACAGCTGGCTGTGGGCACCGCAAGGGGGATCCACTGCAGGGCAGGGGAGACGGGGTGAAAGGTGGGACCTCAGCTGGCCTTGAACTGTGAAACCAAAAGCTGGACTTCTGGTGGTTTTCCACTTCTTTTATAGTGCATGATGCCAGTCCTGCAGATGGGATTTTGGTAAGGGGGGCTGTTAGACTTTGCCAAAAGGAAGTCACTGGCACCTGGTGGCATCTCACTCTTCCATAACGCTGACAGGAGTGATGATTCAGGCTTTGATGCCTGAAATCTTTATTGAAGCAGCTGCAAGTCAGAGCACTTTTACCTCCTATCTTTTAAGGTTATACCAGATTTCAGGACATTCCTCAGGAACATGTGGCTGTTAAGAGTATTCGGGGAAATCATCTGAGATTAAATAATCTGAAGAATTTTATAATTTAACTGTTACTGTACCTGCAGTGTGGTGTAACAGAAAAGAATGAAGGTACCTTGCATACAGGAATTCCAGGTTAAAAAGCTGTAAGGCAGTTTGGATTTGAATTGAATACAAATAAGATGTCAAACCTTACTGAGCTAAGGGAAGAAATTTGTCATTCCTAGTTTTAAAGCCAAGCATGACCTTTCAGGTATGCACCAGTACATACCAATTGGTAAACCATGCCAGAGAGTTGTCCCAGTTGCTTTCTTAACACAGAGGGTGGGTCTGCTCTGGAGCTGCTGTGCTGGTGGCCAAACAGAAAATACTAGTGGTCTCTCAAAACTTCAGCACCAGCTGCTGCCTGTTCTTAAACAGGGGTGTGAGCAACACTTGAAAAGCAGAGTGCCCTCAGTGAGACTTCTGCTTCCATCAGAAATGAGGGTTAGGGGGGATGAAATCCACTTTAGTACAGTGGTAAGTGTCCCCACCTGGCATGTGGGAGTCCCGGGTTCAATTCCCACCAGGGAGACTGTTAAGAGTTGGACTTGATGATCCTTGTGGGTCCCTTCCAACTCAGAAGATTCTGTGATTTAAAAGATTCTGTGATTTAATCTGGGATCTAGTGATGTGGTGTCCTTGGGCTCTTCACACCAGCTTTAGGAAACCTCTGCTCTTGCTCAGACTGTCTTGGAAGAGGATAGTTATTTGGGGAGGGGTTGTTTGTTTTTATTTATTTTTTTTTTCATATCTCCTTGCCTTTCAACCCAGAAGCTTTGGGATTGCACTGGGGATTTGGAGGTGCCTGATAACCTGCCTCATTTGAATATTTGTGTTCTTGTACTCTTCCTACTGTCATGGTGATGTAAGCAGTTTTTTCTAGGTTATTTTAGATGGAGCTGACTGTGCTGCTCATTTTACCTCAATCCCTGGACTCCTGTTGAGAGTGAAAGCTAGTGAAATAGGAGCACTTCTATCTTAAGTTTGATGAAGCTGCTAAACAGTGGCAGATGTTTTTAGTTATTGGAGGCAGCAGTGCCTCAGCTGATGGCTCTTCATTTCTTGAAGGCTCTTGTTGCTGTGCAGGGTTGGAGACGTTCACTAAATGAAAGCCTTGATTCTGCAATTGCTCTCTCCATATTCCACATGGAAGTTTTTCCAGTCTGAACCTCCAATGTAGAGTTTTGGTGAAGAGATTTGCCAAGGTTGAAGGCCAATTCCTGCTAATGTATGTGGTCATATGTAGAAGACCTTGTGTATTTGAAATAGTCAGGCCACCAAATTACTTAGGAAGACTCAGGTTTGCTGAGCCTGAGGATTTTAGTGGAGCTAAGCCAGATGTGTCATATAGAGAGCACCATCATCTAGGCACGTCCTTCTAGGCTTCCTATGAAATGCTGCAGATTATTTTGTGTCCTCTACATTATTCTGATCTTTGAGCTTTTCATCCCCAGTCTGCTTTGCACACTTGGTCTCCAAACTTCCTGTATTAAAGATTTAGAAATATGAGCATTGTGCTAAAATTTCATATGTAACTGTCTACTCCTTGGATTATTTGCTTAACTGTAGAAGAACTGCAATCACTGGAAGAAAGCTAAATATAGGTAACTTAAATGTGAGAGTTCTCCAAGGTAAGAGGGCTGGAGGAGGGGAGGGCAATAAAAGGCAGCAGGGATAAAAGGAGCTGTGCTTTTCTGTAGATGAAAATCAGTAAGAATAAGAGAGAGAAAAATGTCCAGGATGGAGCATGTCTAGGTTTTTCTGTCATCAATGGCAGCAGCATAGGTCATGCAGCTAAGGCTCTTACTTTGATGCCTGCTGTTGCCTTTCTCTACTGATAGCTAACTAAACAACCCGTCATGGATATGTGAATCTGCTGCTTTCTCGTGTTTGAATTCCCCAAAATAGCTGATTACTTTATAAAGAACAGGCAGCTCAGTGTGTGCCCATAGAAACTGCTGATGGCAGTTTTCTATGAGTACAGAACCGAGTGACAAAAAATCAGTCTTCAAAATCATCTAAGTGCCATCTCTGGGAACAGGTGTCCTGCTGTGTAGGACTTCTGCTGTTCTGATGGTTTTTTCCATGGTAATTGGTTTATGTAAGTGCTGATATATAGACACTTGAAATTATGTGTTTTATTAATATGAAGTGTCTTCTGAGATGAGTTAACACAAGAGACACCTGTAACTGGAAAAAGTGTATTGGAGCTGAAATCCTAACTGAAAAAAAATAAATTGAAGCTTAAACCCATCATTTATGAAAAATCAGAACTTTTTTTGTTTTGTTATTTTGTTTTTATTGGGTATTTTAACATGAACTCGCCAGACAAGCTCAGTTTAGCATGTCTTGATCACTTTGGAGACTGCATGGACTGCCTTCAGAGCCAGTGTGCATCCTCACTTGTGTAAACTCACTTCAAACTGGGGAGGGAAGCTGGAAACCGCAGGTTTGATGCTTTTTAATGAGGTCATCAGTGCTGAAGGTGCGGTATGCACGTGTGTAGTGACAGAGGATGTTGGCAGTGACTTTAAAGCTACTAAAAGCATTATTTTTATCTTAGTTCCCTATGGAACATGAAAAAAACACAAACCTGTGGAGCTTTGTTCAGCTCAGCAGCTTTTTAATGCATCTTGGGGAATTCTGAATCTTAAAAGATCAGCACTGCTTTTGAAATCTCTGTAAATCACATTGTTTAGAAATATGTAGGTTGAGCTTCATATTCTGCCCTGGCAAGGTTATCTTGCTCACAAGATCAGTCCTTTAATTTTGCCTCAAAGCTGACTGCTTGTGAAGTTGGTGACACTGTCACTGACTGGAAACTTATTTGGCAACTGAATCAACAATTTCATCCTTATGTAGGCCAGGTATTTTCATATCAAAGTATTTATCTTGATCTCCCTCCAGTGGAATGGCAGGAAATTAGCTGGTAAATTCCAGAAGATGTGGGTATGACAGGTGGCTGCTGTGTTGGACACCTGGGGCGGGTGCTCGGTGGTGTTGCTGGTTCAGCACCTTAAGCTGCTGCTGCTGCCAGGATACAGTTCTGTATCAGTGCAGGTCTGGCTGTTACTTTGTTAATTTTGCAGAAGCAGTTGATCCGGGTTGTGTACGCCTGTGCAGAAAGCAGGGGTGGCACAGCTGGGGCTGAGCCAGGAGGTTGGGAGGTGTGGGAGTGGGGCTGGCTCTGGTGGCAACCTGGGAATGCTGCTGAGGGTGCACTTGTGAAACTGTCCCCAGGCACTTGACCTGGTCAGGCTCTCTGCCAGCCCAGCTGAGGAGGTGTTCCCAGAGCTGGAGGTGCTTAGCTTTGCCCCATGATTTCTGACCAAGTTTTACGGGGAGAATGGGTTTTTACTTGCTGAAGCGCAGGTGAACCAGCACTGAGGTAGAGCATCTCCTAACGGTATTCTTCAAAGGGCATCCTCATAGCTAGCACAGTTATGGGAAGATGAGTTTGCAGCAAACTTTTCCATGCCTGAATCTGACTTAAATTGCTCTAGCTCATGCCAGGAATTTTATTGGAAGACATGGGAAGACTTGTCCAAAGGAGTTTAATGAAATAACTTGTACATAGAGAAGCAGTGTTTCTTAGGTGGCTCAGGGGGGTCTTGTCACTGACCCGCCACTCCACCTTCCTGGACTGGCTCTGATCTCACTTTCTGGAGGAATGTGTTAGTAAATTATTCATTCCTATTCTGTGCTCCTGAAGGTGGCTGCACGCTGCCAAGGCCAGCCTTGGACTCTGCTCAGGGTGCTGGGCACTGTCACCACCCCAGAGCGTGGTACTGAGACTGGTCTCGCTCTGCCAGGACTGAGGTGTTCTGGGCTTGACTAGACACTCGTCTGTGGCAAGTATGGAAAAACTTCAAGCCTTTCTCAGAGAGTGAAAACCATATAACAGGCTTGGGAAAGCCTTGCAGGTCTCCCTCTTCAGGGTCTGGCTGCCTGAACTTGGTGGTCTTGAGTGCTGCACCAGCAGGGCAAGTGTTACCTGAAATAATAAATTGATGAAGAGGGGTGGCAGCAGCTTGGCAGAGTCAAGTGGAGGTAAGCAGACTAGTGCTGTTGCATATACACATGAGAGCTATGCAGATGACCACTTCCTTGGGGAGAAATACTTTTTATGCTGGCTGGTTGCCATTCATGAGACCTGTTTAGTAAGGTTACGTGCTTTGCTTGTGGTAATGAAGACTTAGCTTAAACTGCTCAAATAAAACCCAGAGTTCTTGTTCACTCACAGAGCCTAAGGTTACTGCTCCCCCTCCCTTTTAAGCTGCGTGCATAGATAATTGGCTGAACAAACAGTGGGCAAAACTGCTCCCAGTAGAATAGTAACTGCTTTTCACTGCCACTCATTCAGGGAAGTGACATCTGGAAGACTCTCTCCAGATAGTCACAGGAGGTTTGGTGTGTTACAGGAAGATGCAAAGAAGCCAAATCCTACAGCTGTCAGTGTTCACTAGTTGGGGTTTTTTTTCATGCTCTTGGATGGATTCTCCTGGCTTGGTTTGTTCTCAGTTTATGCTGATACTTACGGCTTCCACCCCAACCACGATGTTCTGCAACATAAGTACCCAACACATTTGAAAGGCAGATGAATGGCTTTCTGAGTCTCATAGAGGTGCTGTGGGGATTAATTAGTTCTGACAAAGTGCTTTCTGGCTGAGATGTCAAACTGATGTTTCAGGACTAATGGTATTGTTCAGTGAAACTGTTTAGTTCTCCTCAAATGCCTAATCACTATTTTAGAAGAATGTACTCTATGGAGGAAAGCTTTATTGATTTAAAGGATGCAATAAACAGTATTGATTTGCAAGAGGCGGTCATTCATATCTGCTCTATGCAGAGTTGAGATGTAAGGTGGTCACACAGCTATTTTAAACCAAAATGTAAGTAAAACTATATTGCTCAAATGACTCTGCAACAGCTTGCAAATTCCTCATATGTGACTTTCAAGTGCCTTAGGAGCCTTATGCTCAGAAGTAAGGAGAGGGCCCTCTGCTATTTCATCCCTCACAACCCCTACCACAGGGACGATGGCCTGCAGAGGAACAGCAGTGGGCAAAATAATCTTCTGGACCCTTCGAGCATCTCAGGAAAATGTTTGTAGCCCCAAAACTGCTCTGTAAATCTGTGCTGTGGGTAACTTAGTGGCTGATTCAGCTTGTGCAAGGCAAAACTCTTGATGTCACATGCCAGCTGAGCCTCTGTAGCTGCTACAAGACAGGCTGGTGGCCCAGCTGTGCAGGCTGTCCCATTGCCCATACAGCCTCCAGGCCATGCAGTGCATGAATCCTGTGGGATATCCCTTGAAGGGCTCAAGCAGGTTGGCTTAGCAGCAGCAATCTGTTACCATGGCACACCTAACTCCTGAGTGAATGGGAAGAGACATCTCCTGACATCTTCATCCTGGACACTTGAAGGTCTCATAGTTGGACTGTTTGGAAGACTGAGTGTGTTTCTGAGCTGCTTATCCAAATTATCTTAAAGGGGATTTGTATGGGGATGACAATGCCAAGTATTTGGCTGTCACATGTGATGGAGCTCTGCATATTATCCAGCCTGTTTCCTGTGAGGTATCTCAGCTTGGTGGCCTGCCTTGGGTGGTGCTGGTCAGTCAGCCTAGTTCAGAGGAGCTTGTGGTAACTCCTGTGGGAGGGAGTTTATCACACTTATTTGGTAGAATTGACTTGCTCTGCAGCTGCTGAAATGCAAGAGAGGAGGGGTGTGGGTGGGAGTGTGGAAGCAGCAGCACCCCAGGAATGGGGCACCTGTTCTCCTGGCCTGACAGGGACCAGACAGGTGGGTGAGGGTGCGCTCCTCATACCCTGCCTTGCAACTGGGTGTTCTGTGGTGTTCTGAAGCTGCTCACCTAGTGCTGCCTGCCTTGAGGGGAGGAAGATCTTCAGCATGTCTGCTGTTGCTCCATAGGGCTTCTGTAGTTCCCTGGAGGGTTACAAGGGTTTCTGAGGTGGTGTGTGTCCTGTGCTACTGCATCTGATGTTACTGATGCGCGAAATGCGACAGATCTACTTCAGCAGTGCAACCCAGTGTAAAGTCCATGCCCAGCTGGGGATGCTGCTCTTGTCTGTAGCAGCTCTTAGATGGTGCTGCGCTCTTTTGATGGTCTTCTGCTGTTCAGACCCAACCTTTGTTCAGAATGGTGACACTTCCTCAGCATCTGATGTGACTTTGGTTCAGTCTTTGGGTTGCTGTTTATGACTTTCGCTGTTTTGATGGGAAGATTTGGGCTCAGCTAGCCAGAGGCCTTTCTTCTTTGGAAGTTCTCTACTGCCACAGCAGCTTCGGTGTTTAGAGGATTTTTCCAGGTGCTGCCTGTGATTAGTGGAGTGACGCTAATGATTTAACATCGTTGGCTGCTGCTCTGAATGAATTCCTGTATAGCCGGGATGGAAACTTTTCTCAAAAGAGAACTTGGTATGAAAAAGAGCTATGTATTAAAAAAAAAAAGGTAAGGCTTATCTAAATTAGGATGACCTGTACTGTATCTAATGTTCCAGGTGAACTTTTTGTATTGAATTGTGGTTTTGATAAAAAATAACGTGAGTAACATTTGGTATTGCAGAGTTTTGGCATGGTTAAACTTGAAATTAAATCAGCACTTTGAACAGGCTTTTTTGTTGGAGCATATATGTGGTATTGCTCAGGTATATTTGATGTGGTGTGTGTTAACCCTCGGGAGAACAGAGACTAAACTGTTTTGTTGAGTTTATTATTTGGCATTTCTTAACATCTGGTCTCTCTTCAGTTGTCAGTTACCCCACTTGTTTAGATTTTTCTGGAATTCCTTGAAGTCATCTCCACATCCAGCTAACCCAAATGGCTTGTCAGCCAACAAGGCAGTGAGCCAGGCTTGCCGTTTGTCTTTTTTTGTCACTAGTAAGGATTTCACACTGCAAGGTCTGATCATCAGTTACACAAGTTACTGCCTTGATGGGACATTGACTGTTTAATTCTTATGTGGACACATACATAGAAAGATTTAAACTGTTTAACTCAAAAAGTAAGTTTCCCAGTATTCTAGATGCAGGCAAGTTTGTCTGGCAAAGGTCTCTGCAGTCCTCAGTGAATGTTATTCTGTTTTATTTTAATCAGTATATGCATGAAAGTGAAATGGCTGCTGCTGTGTCCCATGGTCTTCTATGGCACCAAAGATTTTTAAGGCATCTTGAACTTCCTGACTTTCCTATTTTTTGCTTTTTCGATTTGAATGTGGAAACTTCCAGATTTCACTAAAATAGAGCCTGTCCAATATCAATGTGATATCCTTTCAGTTGAGTTGGTCTATTATTCTGAATAAAGGTAGATACATTGTCATGTCATCTTTAATTATTCATAGACCTCTGTGTGGCAGGCATGGTGTTTTCCTCATGCTACTGGCTTGCTAGTAATTCAGTTTGGACATTGACTGCATCTGCTTGATGCTAATGAAACATAACCTGATTGTGAATACTTTCTTAAAACACGTTGTTTGCTCGCCTGATCTCTTCTATGTACTCCTTGGGCACTACTCACTTCCTTTTTAAGGCTTCTTTTAGGAGAAGAATGTGCATGGAGGAGGAGGGTTGTGTGGTGGAGGAGGATGGCTCGGTCAGTTGCAAAAAAATCTCAGTTTGCAAAGACAAATTTGCAACTGAACTGGTCACAGGGAGTCCTCCACTCAGGCTTGTTTTCACACATCCTTTGTAAATGCCACTCTTATCCCTAAAGCAAATCCTCAATGTTGAATTTTCTCATCTTTATTCTCTATTTGTTTGGTGGTGTGTAGCTAATACCCCATAGTGCTTGCTGGTTTATTTTCTATCTGCTTCCCAGACACAAGCTCCTGCAATTTTGGGTGGCAGCTCTGACGAGTTGTGTTGCATCTTCAGTAGCTTAGCTGGGCTGGTGGTCCTTTCTAGTCGGGTCACTGGGTTTCGAGTCAGGTGCTGTGGTGGTTCCTTCCATCCTGTTGGAAAAGGTTGGAATGGAGGAATACATGACTGCAGCTGAACGTGCTGCATTTCACAGCCTGATTTAGACCTGCAGCCAGGCAGTGATAGGAATGGGAGGATTTGGTCTTGGGTTAGACCATGTCTCAGAGCAGCACTATGGGGGCTGGGTTTGAAGGCTGCTCCTGTTTTCTGAACAGAGCCAAGTGACACCAGGCCCTTGAAAGAAGGTGGCATCTGGTGCAGTTTACTCCTCAGTGTTAGGTTTGTAGTAACAAAAATGAGAACAGCCCAAGTGGCAATCCTTCTGCTTGGAAATCTGCTTGTGACACTTGCTTCTGATGGAGCGTGGCACATTGGTAAGTGTTCCTTCACAGTCAGATTTAGCGCAGAATAGATTTGCAGTGAAATAACCTACATAAAATCATTTTAACAATGCCCTGTAAAGGCGTTATGGTTTGAATTACTTCCCTGGGGTAGTTGGGTGGATGTGTGACATCACCTCTGTGAATGATGGTACTGCCTCTTGCCTTTCTTATTTTGAAGACAGGCTGAAATGCTGCTTCGGTCCAACTGCTTCATCACCATGTGAAATGCCTTGTTGAAAGGTGTAGGGAATAATGGAGTTATGTCAGTATGAATTAGGGATCTTGTAATAACAGTTTTATTATGTCTGTGGTGTCCTTCACTTTTATGGAGGGTTTACTTCCTCTTAACCAGTGTCTTTGCAAAGGCAAGTTGTCGTTTCATACCTTTGTGTTCCCAGCTCCGATGGACTTTTTGCCAGTGATTGTTGCTTCAACTTTCTCACTTACAAGCTGTAAAACACTGTTGCTTAGTTCTCTTATGGCCATGCTTACAGGGTCTTAAAAGTCTTTCATAAATTAAGCATTTAATTGTGCCTGATGGGAGAAGGAAGTTTATGGAGTTAAAAAGAAAAAAAAAAAAAGGCAAGAAATACTCTGTAGGTAATAGATTCCAAAAATGCAAATTTGTTTAAGCAACCTCTTAAAAAGAAGGGAGGGAGGAAGAAATTGACGATTAAAACCTGTGTTTATATACATGTAGAAGCTGGAGGCAAAGCAATCCATTCATAAATATACAATAGGATTTATGTCATGGTGAGAAGTGCTACATGCATATTCATGTGTAATTTGCAAATCCTTTAGCGATTAAATACTTTACTCCAAACTCAAGAACTAAATAACCTTCTTGTTGAAATGAGATGTCCAAAGGCTCTAATGCTTCTCCAGTGGAGGGGAAAGGCTGGGTGGTGTAATAGATCTGATACTTTAATTTTCACTCTATTAAAAGATTTCTGGTGTGCTTTGGGCATTATTTTATTAGTATAATCAGTAAGTTTTGAACAAAACATGAAGCAGAGGATTGCAAGAAATATTGTAAAGCCTATCATGCTAAGTAAAGCAAATAGGCTTAGAAACGTGTTAGGATGTTTTTCTCAACGGATTTTAATGTCAAATACCTTTGTTTAAACTTTCATATCCTCTAGGTAAGGAAGGGGACAGCTGAGTAACAGCTTGGTGTGCTGCCGTCTGAAATAAGTAGCCTTTGTAAAGTGAAGTGAATTGCCTGTAAAAGATGTAGCCTCAGTTCTTCTGTAGCACTAAAAGGTGAATGTGAATACACTGTGGCTGATACTTTTGGTTTTCAAAAGCCTTGAAGTATTCAAGACAAAGTACTGTGTTTACCTTTCACCCTGAATGGTGAAAAAACTCTGCTGAGTATTAACTGTTTCCTGCAACTCGGGTTGTTACAGCTGGGGAGGGATCAGTGCCAGTGCCGCGTTCCTGGGTAGGGTGGGGTGATGCAACTGGTTTGTCTTGCCCTTCAGTCATCAGACTAAGTGATACTCCGGAAATGGGACAGCAACTGCCAGGCATCCTGGAACAGAGCTCAGCCTATGCCTCTAATGCCACCGTGATAAGGTTGGGACTTAAAATGCTCTGTGCCTGCCCTCACCTTCCTCGGGGTCCTTTCCCAGCTGGAAGTAGCAGGGCTGTGTCCACTCTGGAGCCCCTCTAGATCCACCAGCTGCTTTGCTTGTGCAGGAACTGGTGACCATGTAGCTTTGGGCTTCTGTGGTGGCTGGTGTTTGTGTATTGCTGTGGGCAGTGACTGAAGAACCACAGTTCTTGTCAGTTCTTAAAACTTAAACCTACTCAGTTCCATCTATTTAATTTCTCTGTTTACCCTTTGGGAAAGCTGCAGTTTATGGTGCTGTGTTGGGACCATAACAAAATGTTGCTTACTGCGCTCTCTCCTGGTGTTCCTGGTGGCTCATTTTGGAGCTGCTCTTTTGTGTAGTTTCGAGTTCTTTCTCCATTGTGCATAGTCTTGCATTGGGAGAATGTAAAGTACCTCCATGCTGCATGGGAATAGCCAGTAGAGTTCTCATATTCTTTCTTCCTCACTGAGGTTAGTCTTTCTTTGAAAGCTGTGTTGCCTGATTTAGCTTTCCTCTTCCTGTTTTGTAACAGCCGTGTGGGATGCTTTGATTGAGCTGAACAAGTCAGAGCAGTGCACTCAATTCACTAAGGGCTATATGTGTGTTTTTCTGGCTGGCACAGGTGTAACAAATTGCCCTTTTAGTCCTGTTTACTTGTTTTTGTCGCTCAGTCACAGGTAGTTTCTACTCCTTGGTGATCAGAGGAGAGCCCCGGATTCCCTGTGGCTGTCTTGTGCTGTGATCAGGGAGGCACATAGCAGAGGCAGTGTCCCCTCGGTGCTTGGGGCTCGGCTGTACAAAGCTGTACTTCAGTTGACTTGAAATAATGTTTCCAGGTAACTGAAAAGTCGTTGCTTTTACAATGAGCCCTGAGAATTTGTCATCTGCTGTGTCAAAGCATCTTGTGTTTTAGCTGGTGGCTGGTCACAGAGGGGTGTGAGAATGCAGCACTGGATACTTAAGAATATGAATTGATGTAGTTTCACAGAGAGAACAAAATCAAGGTACACAAACCCAGTTCTCCTTAAACTGAACCCTACGTTGGTGACTTCTTGGCATTGTATGGTGGACAGTTTGCCCATGAAGCAGTTCAGATGCACACAGAGAAATGGCTGGGGTGTGAGGCATGGTGTTTCTGGTTAGTGTGAGGATGTATGAGCTGGTTTTGTGTCAGTATTTTTTATTTTATGATAAGAAAACTAGAAGAGAGAAATTCATTAACAAGTCTCATATTTTAAATGAGGGCTGCTCAGGTAGAGGTTGGATAGGAGGTGAATTCCGTAGGTGATGGTCCCTGGATCCATCTCCAAAGAATGCAGTTACCATTGCTTAAGTATTGTAACCACTTGTACTTTTGCTAGTGGAAAAGGTAAAAATCTTTGCCCTAGAGCTTGTTTCTGGCTGTGGGCCTGAGCACAAGCCCCACTGGCAGGGCTGGGGCAGGCTGAGGAGGGACTGAGCCATCCTGCTGTGGGAGGTGGCCACTCCTTTAGCCCAGGTGCCCATCTGACTCTGCACTGAGCTTGCTGGCACCTAGGAAACTGCTCCCTATTTTTTGGGCACAGTTTCTGCTGGTGCAGTGAGTTGGAAAGGCTCAAGGACTGCCTGGCAGCAGTGACCTGCTGGGGTGGGAGTGACCTTCCTGCCAAGGTGGTTCTCCTGGAAGTTATGGCTCACTCCTGAGCTGCCGTTGGTGCAGTTGTGCCCTGCTTGCCTGGCACCACAGGTGGTGAGTGTGGGTTCAGCCAGGCAGCTGTGTCACTTGTAGTTTGTCGCTCAAAGCAGGCAGCTTAAATGTCAGATTGAGACTTTCTCAGTGCTGTGTTGTGGGCTGTAATTCCATCTGCTGCGACAGAGAAGGTGACACCTGGAAAGGTATGTGCTTCTTTCTGGATGTCCTCCCCATATCATCTGCATACGTAACTGGAGGCACCATTTCACCCGAATGCTGGCTTTGCTCAGTGTGTGATTGTTCAGGAGCCTAACAGAACACTCAATATTTTTCTCTGAAACACTGTTAGAATTTCAATGTCGTATTTCATTCATCCTGAGCACTGCAGTTCTGCCACATCACTGCCCTTTGTCGTCTTCAGTCTGGAACAGTAGGAGCATCTGTTTATGCCACTGATTTGGCAATTATTAGAAGGACATTGAATAAAGGACGTGATTAGTGGAAAGGAGGAGTGTTCAAAGACTTCTGCCTGTAAGGTCTGTGTTTTTAATAGTTCTGCAGATTCATCACTGATTTTGGAACTTGATAGCAAGTTGGTTCTCTGGATCAGTCTGTAGATTAGATTAAAGTTACTAGACAAGGGCAGCCAGGAGTATTTTGTTTGCCAGAGAATTTCAGCTTGGTCTTTGCAGGTGAGCTGAACTGTAGATAATAATTTATTTGGCTGAGCTGATGGAAATAAGTTAATATACATATTGTGAATTCTGCGTTGATGGTGTAGATGAGTATTTGGGTAGAAATTAATAAAAAGGATAGAAAAGTGAAACTATTTGCTGTAGAAGATTTACTGGCATGGGAGTTGCATTTCATTCAGGTGCTGATGGTGAAGTAGTACTTCATTAAGCAGCAAATTTCAGACCTGTAAGCTCTCATGATGGTTTGCTTAAGACCAGATGTACATACTGTAAGGCACAATGTCAGATCCATTAAACACAGCTTTGACTTAAAGATGAAAATGAATAGCTGAGATATTTTAGGTAATTGCCTTAAGCAACAGTGATGGTTTATAACTCAGTGAACAACAGCTTCAGTGAGTTATAAACAAGCTACAGCTGAGGCCAGATGAAGCAGCTGATAATTTGCAGTGCCTGGCATAGTTTGGTTGGAGAGCAGCACACATTGCGTGTGCAGGGTGTGCTACTCCTGTGTGCTCTGAGCTCCCCGATGGAGGTGGTGTGTGTACCCACACAGATCTGGTTCTGATAACACCTTCCATCTCCCCAGTTGCTTCAGTTTTACCTCAAGTGTCTTGCTACAAACACCGGTTTTGACTAAGTGAAACCAACTCATTCAGCAGCTTCTTATCCTTTGGCATATATAAACCTGATAGCTGTGGAGAAAAAGTGTTACTGCGGGATCTTGTCATGAAATACACTACTTTACACTGTTTGGAAAAAAAAACCAACCAAAAAACCAAACCCAACCAAAACAGCTTTCCCCCTTTTTTTGTTGGGTGGAAAAAGGGAAAACATGAGTAAGGTAAGCTGGACAGGGTCTTTCTAACAATGTTGGCCATAAAAGATTTGGATTGTGCATAGAGAAGACTGGCTTTGAAGTACTTTGTTTTTTAGCACCTCACTTTCTAAATTTCTGGGAAAGGTACTGGTGACCCAGGGCATTCCAGGCCCCGTGAGAACATCTCAGGAGTGAAATGTCTTGTGCCTTAAAACACCTGGAGATCCTGCAATTTGCTTGCTAGGTTGCTAGAGGGCTTATTTTTGTGAGGCGAGCATGTGTAGCTCACCATCTTCTTTTTCTGGCTACATCCCCTCCACTGAACACTGAGAGAGAAAATACCTTGTTACAGATGAGCAGGAGCTGGAGCTTAATATGACACAAATAAAGATGTGATTTCCTTCTGTGCCAAGTTTGTGTGGTCT
Organism: Pitta sordida; assembly: GCA_013390025.1. NCBI lineage: Eukaryota > Metazoa > Chordata > Aves > Passeriformes > Pittidae > Pitta > Pitta sordida. Next base: position 646,826 of record WEKX01016645.1, on the reverse strand, counting down.
CTGCTACTGTACTACTGTACCTTTTACAAGCTCATTTTGACCAACTCGTATTCTCCAAGACAAAGCTGAAACTTTTACAGAGTTGGTGCCTTCTGCTGCTTCCCTCAACTTGAAGGGAAGAAAAATGTGTGAAAACGGAGGTGGTTTGGTTTCACTTGTTACAAAACCCCAAAATAATATTCTGTGCCTTATGCACCAAATGTTTAAAAATCATTCTATTTTGTAGTTCATGTTAAATAATAGGCAAAATGGCAATGCATAGAAGGTAAAAATCCAGTGCCAAGTCCATCCCTTTGACAGTATAGCATAAGGTGTAGATGCAAAGTTACTTAGGATAGGGCTTTCTGGGTTGTAGCCATGCTATGGGGATGAAGCCAATTGAGGGGGGTTAGAGTTCACCTGCATGTTGTGTTGGATATTTACAGATCTGGGAAGATGAAGTGAAATCCTCAGCAGAAGAAATAGATTTAAAAATAAGAAAAGGAGGAGGCATCATATAATCCACGAAAAACATTGCTATTGCCCTCGGTTTTTACATAAAAAGCACCCAAATGGTTTGGCCATGTGCGGCATGAAAGGGAGCCCTGGTCTGAGCTGCAGACCTGGAGCTGCTGGGCTCCTCACCTGGGGTGCTCTGGGGAGAGCTGTTGCGTTGCTGTCGATCTGCCTGACATGAGTGCCAGCAAAGCTGGGCACTAGGAAATGAGGACAGAATGACTGAAAGGCAGAGACAGCAGTTCTGTGCCTGGCAAACACCTAGGTCAGGGGTCTCCATCTGGCTTGAGCTCGGCCCTGGAGGAGTGGCTGCTGCCATAGGAACCGAGGTCCCTGCCAGTGCCCTTGTGCCCGGATTAAACCCGGGACAGCCCCATTGTGGCAGGCACTGCTGCTGGCCCCCACGACGAGCTCTTTGTCTTCACAACCCATCACCTGCACTGCTGCTGTGCCCTCCCCAGCATTACTCTTACGGCTTCAGAGTATGGCTTAAACGTTGTGCACTCTGCTTCCAGATGCTCAGAGTGGTGAAACAGGGAATAAGGATTTTAAACATCTTTGGGGAAGCAGTATGTGCAACTGGGGGTCACACCAGCCAGTCAGAGCCTCGCAGGGCTCAGCTTTGTATTCAGATGCGCTGGCCTGCGAGCTGCAGACATTCCAGATACTTGTGTTCGTTTTGGCTGTATCCAGGCACGCACTCACAAAGAGCAAGATGCGTGCAGTGAAGTATAAATCCCGTCCTCTAATGACTCAAAGCACTGTTGTGTGCGCATACATGCTTAACAGATTGTATAATTAGCTGGCTTTGTAAGCTGGCAGCATGTATGATTCTCCAGTAGCTACCTAGAAATCTTGTGTGCTGTCGGGGGTGTATGTGGGTCCTTAAGCCTGTTGTATCCATGCAGGGATGGCTGCTGGGCAGGCGGGAGGGAGGGAGGGGGCTGCATCCCCTGTGCACGGAGGAGAAGGGCTTCCCAGGCCCAGTGCCACCACCTCTGCCTTCCCCCTGGGCTGGCACAGCTCTTCCCCCTTGGCTGCCCATGCTGGGCTGGTTTGGCTGGCAGCTCTGGGGTGTGGGGACAGTCCCCAAAGGCATCCCCACGCAGTGCCCTTGAAGACAGGCTCACCAGATCGTGCAGAGTGTGTGCTTTAGTGCACACAGCGTGAGTTATCACCAGAGCCTTTCTCTTGGCCCCTGGGTTTGAATAGACATTGGCCCAGACTGGAATGTGGTTTTATTTGAGATATTTAATTCAGAAATGTTAATCCTGGAGGTCACAAGCCTGCCGACCCTGCAGCACAGGAGCTGCCGGTCCTGCGGCTGCGGTGCAGTCCCTGCTCGGGAGAAAGGTGTTGCCAACCCCGGGATGGGGCTGCCAGCAGCTGGGCAGGCTGGGATTTACTGCTGCGGAGGAATGCGACAGGTTGTGCCGGTGTCCGGGAGACGCGGAGGGTGGGAACACGCACCGGGCCCGGGGCTGCGTGCTTGGGATTTCATTGGAGCCGGGGAGGAGCCGGCAGGGGAGCGAACATGACCTTGAAAATCCTTATCGAGATGAAAAGGTGCAGTCAGCGAGCACATTCCTCTGCGGCCACGCTGCTCACAGTGTGACAGCGAGCTCGGCTGCACGGAGCTGCAGCAAACAGCCCTGCCAGGGCTCCAGGGGAAGGCTTCCCACAGTCCGGCGGGGCTGCAAACCCAAGGGATCGCCTTCTGAGCTTGATGGTTTCTATGCATTTATAAGTACTAAAGAGCCTGAAGGCAGTAGCAAGACGAAGCCTGGCAGCTGGAGAAGATGGGCCACTTGAGAGGACCAGTTTTAATTATGATTCCATGGCAGATGAAGCTCGTCTACGAGTTTGGTGCCCAGAAATGTGGTGGGCAGCCAGACCGCTCATCACAACCAGCAAGGGAGGTTGTGGTTTTCCCCAGTGCTGCTCCTGTTCTGACACTCCTCTGTCCCTGGCACACTGTGACTGCTGGGTCCCGCTAACCCAACTGGGAATTCACTGAGCGCAAGAGTCTGGGTGCTATTCTGTTGACTTAGTGAACAGAAGCAACTTGAGTGAGGGCTTGGAGGGTGCAGCAGGGAAGAGCAGAGCTGCTGGACTGGGAAGAGGGGCAAGGAAAAGCTGTGTTAGGTGGGAGAGATGATTTTTATGAAGGCAATAAGCCATTAACCTGGCTCACTTGCTGGTGTCTTTTTGCTGTGGATCCAACACAATTTCTCCCTCCCTCCCCTGTGCTAGCACGTGTATTTGTACTGTCGCATGCTAATTCAGGTTAAGAAACTGATCCTTTTCTAAAATGCTTTTTGGGTGCTTTTAATCCTGAAGCATGTCCCAGGAAAGTGACACTGCAAGGGTTGCTTTGTCTGTACAGTGCAAAAAAGAAATCAACATTTATGGCTATGTGCTGTAAAAGGAAAAATGCTGCATTACTGGAGAAGTCTTAAGTATTTGTTGCAGCTTGACTGTGCCACTTTTGCTGCTGAGGCTGCACTGCCACTTTGAAAGCAGATACTTAGAATTCATTGGTTTGTGGTAGGGTTTTTTTGGGGGGCTTTTTCCTCTCTTGACAAGGATAAAATAAAAACCTATATTTCTTTGTGGCTATATGAATTTACCCTTGTGTGCTGTGTTTTTAGTTGGAGGAATTCGAGCATTTGCCAATGTCTCTTAGGTAATTCCTTTCTAAATGCTTAGCTTAGAGCATTTGGGTAAAAACCTTTTCTCACTTAAAAATTGGGATCCTTTTGAGTTTTAAAGGCTCTAGGTGTATGCAAGGAATTTGGGTGTGTGCTGATGACCTTGGGACATTTGGTTTTAGGTACTGTGGAATGGTGTGGCTTCTGCTTCATAGAGGTGGGAATACAGAGATACCAAAAAGACACAAACAGCCTGTGTTTTTAGCCACTGTCACCAGGGCATATTGGAAAGTGGAAGATTTTTCCTTTGAAAGGAGGTTCCTGTGCTCTTGGTCATACACTGAAGTAAAATAGTAGCTAAATATTAATAATAAGAGTATGTAAGGTGTGTCTCTGATACATACCTGGAGCATGAAGTGTGAGCAGCAGTGCTGAGGTGGTAGGTGTGCTGAGTCTTTGCTTAGTGGAAAGAAATGCTGTATGTCTTGAACAGAGGAATAATTAAAAAGCTTTTTGTAGCTGGTACCTCTGTAAAGGTCTGTTGGATGCTGAAAAGAAATTATGCATTGCATGAGGTAGAAACTTGGTGAACTGTCTCAGGCCAAAACATATAGCATTCTCTTCTCCACAGGAAAGCCTTTATAACAAAACAGCTGCCCGTGAAAGATGACACTTTGACACACATGCACGCTCACATTTAAAGATGCCACCTTGCTTTTGTGGCAGCTAGTGATACTTTGTGATCAGGGTATGTATATTTTGCTTATTGGTTGGAGTAACTGCTGAGCCCTTCTGCTTGTATCCTCTTTGAGCAGTTTGATACCAATTCTATCCATGAGCTTGTGTTCACAGAGATCCTCAGGTAGTACTTCCTGCACTAAAATTTCAGTTGTAAACAGTCTTGGGAGATAAATTTGTCATATCAATCCCTTGAATTCTGAAAAATAACATGTTGCTTCTGGGATTTGCTGATAGTTGCAAAGGGTGCTACAGCAGTATCCCACTTTTGAGACGCTGTGGTGCTGATGTGTTTGGCTTTGCCTGTGGTGAAATGTGTGTTTGTTCTGGACCTGAAGAAGACTTTCATTGTGGTGACACTGCCCCAGGGTCTTGACAGTAGGCAGTACCAAAAGTATAGTCCTCTCAGTTTGATCTGAGCTGTGATCCCTGGCCTGTGCCTCTCTCTGCATTTTTGTTCTTCTGGAGCTGAGTTCTGGGTACACAAATCCTCAGCTGGCTGCTTGTGCCATTTCAGAGCTGGGAGAGGACTGCAAGTGGGCTTTAAACTGCCCAGGATAAACGGGGAAGGGGGATGTAAGGAGCATGTGGCATTATAACTGCCACGTGAACACAAATTTGATCTGTTGGCAAAATATGCTGATAGAAGATCATTAAAAATAAATTGTGTTTGTGAGAGTAAATCAATCAAACTCACTGCAAGTCTCACTTTTGCAGCCCTCAAATGTGTGGACAACCTTCAATAGTTATTGATTTGTATCGACTCCCTTGCAATGTGTGAAGTTCTGAGCTATATTTAGTGCTTTGTACAGTTCTGGCTATAAACACAGTTTTGCTTAATTTTATTTTGTGCCTTAACTACATGGTACATGAAGGCTTTGTTACTTTGGATGAAAAAGATACTAAACCTATTAATTTTATACTCTTGCTTTCTAACTCTTTACATCTCCTAAAGCTTTACTCTCAAAAGATTGTTCTAGACATCTGTTCTTGTTCTGACATTTCTGTTTATTTTTATACAGTGTGGCTTTTCAGGAACTGAGAAGACATTGCATCAACACTTACAGCAGCAGTAGTAGATAGTAAAGCTGATACACATTGTGAATTCCAAGTGCTCATGTGCTTTAGCAGTTGCTGCATCTATGAGTTGAGGGCTGTGATATGTGGGCTTCTTTTTGGATCAGAAGTGAGTTCCTGTGCTTTCATTTCCAAAGGCTGTCCTCAGTCCTAACTCACAAGGCTGAGTGTGTTGAAATAAATTCAGTTTGCCCCTCTTGAAGGATATGGCATGGATTACAGTTGGCACAGTGCTCATGCTAAACTAGGTATTCTGTATCTTGAATTCACAATTGATTTGCAACTGGAGGGATCATCTTGACCAGGCATCTCCTCTGATTCTTGTAAGCAGTCTGTTCATACCTGGTACTGCTCAGTTTAGAATGACGTTGAAGGGGCCCATGAGCTCGTGTCACTGCACTGAGGCCTCTTTGGAGTTCACATGACTTGGTAGTTTCCTCTGTGTAGCTGTATTCAGCTCCATCTGGACAAGATTTCCAACTTGCCAGATTGATGTCGGATCAGAGAGCCATGAAGTAATGTTTTCAGAACTGATCTAGGCATTGCATAAAAGCTGAGTGGCTGTGACTGATCTGTCTTAGGGCAAAGAGCAAAATGAGCTGTGGTGATGCCCTGCTGCTTGCCTAGACTGTGTCCTGTAGGGGTGCAGACCAGAGAGCCTGCTCATGTGGCTGATTGGGACTGGGGCCATCAAATAGCTATATAACTCAATAAGAATGTTAATAATGCAGAAATAGCAAGCAGGCAGTCCTGCTAAAGCTGCAGTAGAGTTAGTAATTAGCCCAGTGTTAGCAGGAGGTGAGCAGGGAGCAGCATACAAACCATGTGTGTAGAAAAACAGCCTCTTGTGCTTCTCTTGCCCCTTTGCTAATAGGCTCTTGTATTAGCAATGCTTAATTTCTGCATCCGGTAGATTAGGTCCCTAGATGAGTCCAGTGATGCCATCCTAGAGTTGTCTATTTTCCCACTTCAAATGCCATGAGAATAAAGGGGACAGGAGCTGACAGTGTTGCAGGATACTGTCATACTGCTTTTTCACAGTAGAGACAGAACACGCTGGGAAGACAAGCATTTCTTCTCAAAGAATTAAAGTTTGTAATCACTGTGCATGAAGTGAAGAATCAGTACTTAGTGAAGTCCACTTGTGGACTTGCCAGCCCAGTGCTCACTGCTGCACTTCCTGTCTTTGCACATTGTTGTCCATGGGTAATGTTCCCAAATGCTGCGGTACAGAATTGTTCAATTCTTGCCTCCTTGCTAACATCTCATAGATTTATCTCAGCGGTCTTTTCCAACCTTGTTGATTCTGTGATTTTGTGGAAGGCTTGTCTCTGTTCTTACAGCCTGCATTTATACTTCCCTGAAAGGCTGCCTATAGTGTGGGTGGCAGCACTTTACATTGGCAAGATGCCTCAACATAAGCAGATGTATAGGAGCGACTCACCCCACAACACAGATCCAAGAGCAGGGAACCAATATCTACTGTCAGCCTGCTCCTGCGCCTTCAAGATCTCATTCTTGAAGTACATCCAGCTTTCCTGAACCCCTTTGTTTTTAAGGACTGTCTCCCAAGGCACTCTCCTAGTTAGTTCCTTGAACGAACTGATATTCGCCCTACTGAAATCCACCTTGGAGGTTTTGTTGGCGCTCCTCCTGGTTTCACTATTTGTTGAAAACTCTATTATTTCATGATCACTACATCCCAGACAACCTCCAGCTACCACATTTCCCGCCAGTTCTTCCTTATTAGTGAACAGCAGGTCAAGATAAGCCTCACCCTGGTAGGTTCACTGACTAGTTTCGGTTGAGAAGCAATCCCCGATACATTCCAAGAATCTTCTGGACTCCCTTCTCTCAGCTGTGTTGAGTTCCCAGGAAATATCTGGGAGATTGAAGTCTTCTAGAAGAATTAGGGAATGGTGATCTTGAGGTATTCTCCATCTGCTTATAGTATAGTAGATCTACACCTTCCTCCTGGTTGGGCAGCCTGTAACAGATTCCAAGCACTCCAATTTCTAATCTCCCAAATATGTCAAGAAACTAGTCTGACTACTCTGGATGTTAGATAATTTCCCCTTTACTGTGAAATGACCAGTCCCCTCTGAGAACAGCTGGATTTCCAAGTGGAGAGAAGAGCTGACTTGATTTTAATCCATCTACTTAGGCTGTGCAGGTGGCAAGGCTGTTTCTCATCCTACAAGAACTGAAAGCAAACTTAAACAACTTCAGCTATTTAAAACTAAAGACATGTTAATTATTTGCATGGTTAAATTCCAACTCTTGCATGCTTTCAGTTCAGTAGTGTTGCACTGTTCTCATTGAGTTGTACCTTACTCTTTCATATCTTTTCTGCTTAATCAGTTCAGGAAAGCATGCAGGATATACAGGCTGGCAGGCAAGTTAATGTTGTGAGAAGCCTCAGCTCCCACTTCCTGACTTTTTGACCTTGAACTATCCCAGGAATTTTTGCATTTGAGTGATTAAGAAGGTATGACTGACCTCCTGTCTCTCTCCTGCTTGCAGAACCAGTTTGTTAATCTCTGGGAATGATCTAAAATCTGTAAGTGGTTTTTAATGGTCTTCTCCTCACAAGTAACTTCGTAGTTCTTTACTTGGAGGGGTAAATGATCTGTACTGAAAAGAAATACATGGGCAAACACTGTTACTGTGTGCAGAGTCGAGCTGTAAACATGGAAGCCTTTTCAGAACTGGATAGAACAAGCAGTTAACTGTTCAACTGATGTGTGCTAGGCATGCTCGTTGTGGCTGGTGGGGTCATAAATTGTACATTATATACACAATTACGCATCCATGAATCTGTTTGACTAACAGAAATGTACTGCTATTAAAGGTGTAAATGCATTTGTGTTTGGAATGCTTGAAATACAGGCTGTTGCCTTACTTTCAGGTGTCTTTGGTGTCCCCTGATCTCTTATGTGGAGAATCTACTTGTGCAGCATGTGACTAATTTCTGTAGAAAAAGAATAATTTAGAGGTTACCTGCTCGTGTGAAAGCAGTAGAGGTTTTAAATTAGCAAATTACATGCAACTCAAAATCACCTTAATGAGGTACAGAGGCTTGGCTGAAGAGCAACGGAGGGCACCACTGAGTTCTTGAGTGTCAATAAAAATGCTTAAAATTATGATAACTTGGAAAATAAGCTCTGGGGATAAATGTAGGGCTTCCTTATCCCAGAGGATGTCCAATGCATGAAGTCTCAGAGTCTAGGAGGAGATATAAGGTGTAAGATCTTCAAAAGGCTGAGAAGATGCTCAATAACCATGGCAACGAAGGAAACCATTTCTGAAAAGCAAACAGCTCTGCAGTTGGAGTTGCTTGAGAAGATGGATTGTTTATTTTAAGCCATTTCTATTGGTAATGTTTAAGCTATAGTTTAAGCAGATTTGTTTAGTTTGCAGCAACAACTTCAAATATAGTGTTTTTCTCTGACTTGACCCTATTTGTACTGTCAGGGTTGTAATTCTCTTCTCAGTTATCCTTTATCACACCAGGAGCAGGACCACACACTGACAGTCATGGAAATGGCATCTATTTGAGGTAGCCAGAAATTTAGGGTGACTGTGCCTTCGTGTGGACCTTCGAATAATGTCTGGTTTCCAGAACTTGGAAAAGTCATATTTGATCTCTCATCAGATTCCTTGTAGTATGGTTAAGAAGCTTCTCAAATTTGTGATGACTTCTTAAAGTCTTCTCCCGATTACCTGGGAACCACATTCCCATTCGTGGTTCCTGTCTGCTCATGGTGGTTCTGAATGACTCCTTTCTGCTCCCCTCGCTGTGTGGGACTTCACTGCAGTTGGTGCAGTTGAAGGTGCCACGTGGTCCAGAGAGACCTGTTGTGTCACTGCTGAGGATACTGGCTGCTAGGGATGAGCTGTCCTCACCACTTTTCCCCTAAACTGCAGCTGGAATGGGAATCCAAGGGAGCATTTCATTGTGCCCAGGTGTGTGGTGACACAGTGAGAAAAGCTTTGCCAGCAAGATCATAGAACGGCCTCTTCACTGCCACACCTCCAACCTCCAAAGGCTGCAGTGAGAGAAGATGCTCCCCCGGGAAAATAGTTACTATAGTGACGGATAGCCCTGGTGTATTTGAGGGCTGGATCCCCAAGTTGAGTAATAAATGTGTAGGAGTCTATTTTTAAAAGCTTTTGTGAGGAGGAGATTGCTGTAGTCCTAGAAAATTTGCCTGCAAAGTGATAGGTTTTTCTGTGCTGAAGTTTAAAAATAATCATCGTCTGTCTTGAGAATGGGATGACCTCATTAAAAACAAAGAAGCTTGTATGTCATCGTGTCGAGCCTCCTGGCAGTGATTCTTGCAGCTGCCTTCTGAGTTACAGGAGCAGCTCTGCCCATTAACAGGTTCCTCAAAACTCAGACTCACTGGGGTCCTGTGTGCAGCTATCCCAGTGTCACAGCTGGAGTAGAGGTGCTTTTAGCTCATTCTCTATTCTGGTCTGTGTAGCATGTCCTGGCACATAATGAGCAGTGAATTTTATTCAAGTAAGAAATGAAGCAAGGCTGTGTTTAAAAAAAAATAAAATTGAAGTAGAAGCTATTGAAGATAACACCTGAACTCCAAGCTTTAAACCTAGGCTGGGTTTAAAAACTCTTTGGGTTTGTAAGCATAATTTTGTTACCTGCCTTAACTTCTTGCCCGTGAAGCCTGTGTGCCTCGTACACTTGCTGTGTACCTGTGAGTGCAGGAGGGAAGGGGAGAGCTGGAGGAGCTGGTGAGCCCTTTGTTAGGGTTTGATGGCTAATGCTGCAGCTGCAAGAGGAGCTGAAGTGAGGGTGATTGGGGTGGTACCTTTGTTCCTTATGCTGCTGTGGGTCCAGCAAACTGCAGAAAGTCCTCATGTCTGTCACTTCACCCATGGGGAGTCATGAAGGGTTTCATGTAAGGCCATGTGATCTGTGCTGAACTGATTGAAATAAGGCTCTCCTCTTTAAATGGCTTTACTTCGTTTTGGAGTCTGAGGAACCCTGCGAACACCGGGATTTAGTGGGTTTATATCCTGGGAAGAGGCTTGGCAGTGCAGTGTTGGTTTATAAACACTCCATGTCTTGGTGACCCAGGCACACTGTTTGCTGACTGCATGTCTGTGTCCATGCACACATGTCCTGAAAAGCCACCTCTGTGTTTGCCCAGTTGCTGCAGGCCACCAAGTGACACTGAAATCCAGTACGTAATAACTTTCCCTCTTTTAAGAAATTCAGAATTGATTTCTGTTGCCTCTGTAGTATTAACTCCAGATTTGTAAGTGGCACAGGTCACCCATCTCCTGCTCCCATCAGGAATCTCTGTACAGACATGTTTAACAAACGTTCTGTCAATCAAAAACTGGTTATACAAGGATTATTTGCCTTCAGTTTCCTGTGTAATGAGGTTTTTGATTGACAACAATGGCGTTAAAGAATATAGAAAGGCTTTCTGAATCTGAGATGAGCAAGTTTTCATTTAATACTGTTTGCACATCATAACTTTGGCTTCCAGTTTTATCTGTGATAGAAACTGAAGGTGGTGAAAAATAAGAAATGCAGAAACCCTTCTCATTTAAAAATTATGTGACTTAGAAAATAGAGGTAGGAAACCAACTTTCTATTTCCTGCTGTGGGAGTGGGATTTGAACATCATTTGCTGTACAAATAGTTGAGCTATTGGAGGCAAACATTTTGCAAAGCTGGAGGTGTCTCAGGACATTCACTGGCTTTGCCCCCAGCCTTCCTCTGCCTGAAGACTGTCAAATGCTTCTCAGGTTCGGAGGCTGGGTGATGCTGTAATCTTTTACCTCTCTTATCAGGATTAGTTTCTGAAATGGTGTCATTGCTGTGGGTGGTACTCGCTGTGGGTACCTGGTTTCCAGGTGTCTTAATGAGCGTTTTCACTTGTTCAGGTGAATTTGAATTTCTTGAATGCAATTAAAATAAATATAACATACTGAAAACTAAGATGATATGGTAGAAATTGATCAATCTCAGTTGTTGTCTTTTTGAAAATACTAAGTATTCCTATTAATGACCCTGATTAAAACCAGGCTAATTAGGGAAGGCAAGTAACAGCTACAATGAATGTGAGATACAGATGAGATGAACATCTCATCCCAAGGGTGTGAGCTAGAAGGCCAGAATTACACTATGATTTACAAATATCTTTTCTAGTGCAGGCTTGTTTCTCTTGTAGAGCTCCACACCAAGTTCAGTTTCCAGCTTAGATGTAGATGCAGCACTTGAAGAGTAGTTCTGGTCTAACTCATGTTCTGGTGAGCATCAGAGCAAAGTGAGTGTGGCTGGGAGATGCAGACACAGACATGTGTCTCCAAGTGCCATCTCTTTTAACTAAACCAGTTTTGGCTGAATAAAAAAATCCTATATCTACAGACTAAGTTTACCCCCTTGGTTCCCTTTTTGTGGCTGGGCATCAGAAGTCAAAGTCAGGATTTTCTGAACTTTTGAGTGCATTACTTTCATGTGAAAGCTGGATGAATGAATCTGGAGGTTTCCCTGGCAGAGGAGGGTAAGGAATGCACAAACGATTTTGTAGGTTTCCTTCTTAAACAGTGGTACAAGGGGACCATTTTTGCAGATTGCTGCTTTGAGTTTCTCTGCAGCGACGACCTGTTACATGGTAACATGGTTTGACTGAGTTGATGAGATTTTTCCAGGGCAGTTTAGGAAGCTTTGTGAATTGCAAAGGAGATTTTTCAAAATAATATCCTGCAGATGTGTCCTAGCTTTGACTTCCCATGTGCTGGAACAGTCCTGTTTTAGGCAGCAGTAATATACCAACTAAGTCATGTCTTGCTGTGAGAAAGAAACTTCTCTTTTTGCTCATTTAATCTGTCATGTTACACTGTGAATGTGTTGAGGGAGATGCTTCAAGTTTGGACCCCTTCTGGGAAATTGGTTTATTTAATTCTTCATAACAACCCCTAAAATCATATCTTAAAACAAGGAAATAATCTTTTCCTTTTTATGCTGTATTCAGAGTCTGGCTACATACACAATATATTACATATCTGTCATCTGTAATTGTAGCATTGCTACTTTGATTTGTGCCACTTTTTCCCACAAGCAAAGGAAAGGAGCACAGAAGAGTATATGGTTATGAAGCTGCAGTTATTTGGGGAAATAGCTATTTTGTCTAAAACAAATGGAATTGCTCTCTTGCTTATAAAGCTAATTACTCTTCTGTGTGCTAGTTGAACATCAAATTTCTCCTTTAATGAATATTTACTCTTCTGTACAAATGGGATAGTTGCAAGCTTGTGGTCAGCCAGAGAGGATGGCACTAGTCCATGCTCCTTGTGAGATATGCTGAAGATGAGAGTCTCAAAAGTGAGATAATTGTCTGAGCCCTAGTAACTGGCAAGTCTCCAGTTGGCTTGTGTCATTGCTATAGCAGACTGATCCTGTCTTGCCTTTTTTCTCTTTTTCCAAAACTCCAACTGGAAGAACTGGCTGGATATAGTTCATGTATTGCATTTCATATGGAAAATAGGAATAAGCATCCTTCAGTTGCTTGGTCCTGGCTTCCTATTGAGTGTGACAGTTCCTGAGCACATTTAGATGGAATTCAGCTGCTTCTAACAAAATGAGACTGGACAAAAGCTGAACAGAAGCTTTATAATTTTGGAGCACTGAAGTTGGCAGTGATGAAAGTATTCTGAAGACCTAGGACTTATAGTGCAGCTTAACCCTGGGTTTTGTTTTTTGCTAAAGAAGAGTTTAATCTTGGATGTGATTCTTGAGCAAAAATCTGCTCCATTCTCTGTGATACACATTAGGTTAGTGAGGTATGCTTTATGTCTGCAGCACACCCTTGCCTAATTTACTGTAAGTATGGGTTTAGTTACTGCTCCATGTTGAGCACCAAAAATGTTGAGCACTGTAGTTGGGACATGGGAAGTACCTGGTTCCTGGTTTAGTCAATCTGTAAGGCCAAATGCAAACTGGTGTGCAGTGTCAGAAGCTGTAAACCCAAGATGAAATTGCACCTCTTCCTACAAATCTCCCTATAGAAGTAGTAGAACAGCAATCATATTACCAATTCACAGCAATATTTTGAGTGTTACTAATCAACTAGTGCACTGGGAAAGACCCCTTGGACTTTCCATGGCCGGGCTGGTACGCACTACCCTTGCTGACTTTATATATAAAAATACTAATTTGTTTTCCTTTCCCTTGTTCCAAATAACATCTAATAAGTGTTAAATCAAAGCTTTATCATGGACTATAGGTGAAACTTTTTCACTGAATTTTTTTCATAGAATATTTGGCCACGGAAGAACAATGTCATGCTCATCAGGGCAATCAAATCATTACTGCAACCAAATCCTGAGCAATTACACTGAAGTGTCATCACGCTGGATTTCCTGATGTGTGCGAAGTTAAGACCAGCCCTTGGACCACTTTTAAAAATAAACTTGATTCTTAAGTCTCAAGAAAAAAGTGAAGACCTGTTCTTGTGGTTGTTTTTTTTTTCCTTTTCTTTCAAATGCATGACCATCCTGAAGGCAGAGGAGCACCCCTGAGTGTGGGTGTCAGGAGAGCAGCAAGACCCTGGGTTGGGTTGCAGTGTGTGCCTGCCCAGCCTCAGGGATCTGCAGCACACGCTGTGCTCAGGGGATCACCGTGCCCTGAGTGGCACAGTGGAGGTGCTGCGGTGGGCAGGGCAGGCTGTTACCCATTGCTGGCCAAAGAGAAGACTGTCCCACTCTGCTCTGCACTGACGTGGCCTCACCTTGAGTTCAGGGGGCACCACAATATGAAAAAAGACATTGAGCTCTTAAGAGTCCAATGGAGGCAATGGAGATGGGGAAGGGCCTTGAGGAGAGTGTGTGAGGAGCGGCTGAGGGCACTTGGTGTGTTCATTGCAGTGACAGCTTCCTCAGGAGGGGAAGAGGAGGGGCAGGCCCTGATCTCTGCTCTATGGGGACCAGGGAATGGCCTGGAGTTGGGTCAGGAGTGGGTTAGGTTGGATATTAGAAAAGTATTTTTCCTCCAGATAGCAGTCGGGCGCTGAACAGGCATCCCAGGTTTTGGTCATGGCCCCAAGGCTGCCAGAGCTCCAGGAGCATTTGGACAATGTTCTCAAGGACAGGGTGGGATTGTTGCAGGGATGTCTTGTGCAGGGCTAGGAGTTGGACCCATCAGGATCATGGAATCCCTTCCCACTGAGCATGTTCTATGATCCCAGCATGCCTGTGCCACTCTCAAGGATGGAAACACGTCCTCTATAGTTCAGGATTTAGCACTGTGCTATCCCTCTTCCCTATCCAGCCTGCTTCTGTATGAACTACTAACAACGAAAAAAAGCAGATGCCATTTTCAGAGAGGGCTAAAGTGCTAACCCTAGTGTTTAACTTAAAATTGCCAACACGTTTGCTACTGCACTTTCATCTGTGTTATCTCCAGAGAGTGATTTGTATCTGACATTGCTCTGCATTTTTATCCTTGGGCATCTTTGATGTGATAAACTCAGCAGCATGTACTGGGTACTTGGGCTAAGGACACAGCTTGATCACAGGGAAGAACATAGGAAAAGGGATAGCAATCACAAGTATTCAGATTCTATTTTATTTTCAGGTAACCTCTATTTTCTATACAAATGTGCTATTTTTACACAATCTAGATTAACAACTGTAAAAATAAACCATTCAGTGAAACTTTCTCAGTAGAGTTTCACAGTTCTATGTTGTGAAGCTCTGAATTCTTTTGCACTGCAGAGCTTTAAATTGAAATTTTCTGAGAAAATAGTTATTCAAACACTGCTTCATATGCCAAGGGCAGTGTGTTGAAAGGGAAATTCAGCAGCAGGTAACTAGAGTTACTTGTTCCCACCTCATTCTTTCCACATTCCAGACTTATGGCTCATATTTTGGGGGAATTGTGTTAGTCATTAAGTGTTGATTTCATGTTGAGCCTCTTCTGGTTGGAGGCTTTTTTCCTAAAATTCCTCCTTACACCGATGAGTGACTGTAAGGTGTTAATACGGAGTTACCAGTTGGTTGCTCAGTGTCTGCAGCTGAAATCTACTCGGAACTTAACAAAATTCTTTGTCAAGCTGTCAGCTGCATTGCCTTTGGATATGAAAGGAAAAAAAACCCTGTTCAGTCTTTGCCAGTAGGTTGGGGAGTTGCTCTCCTGCCCCTTTGCCTCCCTGTGACACCCTCCGTGTGTGTGGCAGAGTAGGGTACAGCTCCGTGGCTGCTTTTTGACCCAGTTGCTCTCAGCATGTGCCTGTGGAGAGGGGCCGTGGTGTTGTGTGATAAGTCCTGTGCTTTCTGCTCAAAGGGCTCCCGTGGTAAGTCAGACTCAAAGGCCCCAATATGAAGTCGTGCCCCCCCCTTCCAGATCCACCACCTGTGGTGCTCTGGGGTTGTGGGATCGATCTGCGGCATATTGTGCTTTTGGCAGCTGGAGATGAGGCACCTGCAAGATTAATTCTTCCTGCCCTGTGCCTCCCTGCAGTGCTGTTTGGTTGGTAGTTTTGTTGGTGCAAGCTGAAGTTCATTAACTCAGAGTCAAAGGGAGGAAAGGGGCATTAAAATCTGTGGGGTCACTCAAAGAGTGGATACTCTAAGCTTTGTGTTTAGCCATACAATCCTTCAGATTGTTGCAGGATGTGGTCTCTAATAGAAAAACTCATCAGAGCAGTGCTGTAGAAATACTTCCTCATTGGGACGGGAGTGAGTTACACATTTTTGTGATACTGAGAAACTAATCTAGTTTGTCATTAATGAAAGAGAACATATTGCAATGCAAATGAGAGGAGTTGCATGACAAGTGGTCCCACAGTCCTCGGCACTTGCTATTGATTGTGCAGTCTTAATTATTCATGCTATGCAAATTGCATTTCTCATCTTGCTCTTTCTTGTCTACATATTTTTGGTACAGGACTTGCCTGCAAACAGTCTTGTTCTTTCACTTGAGAGACAAGAATTGTTTCTGGCAAAGTTCTTAATGTTCCTTTGTCGAGCAAGTACTGGCTGAGCTGGGCAAGGCTCCGGAGCTCTGTCAAAATGAATTCATCTTGCTGTAACTTCAGATGAAAAATGTGAAGAATTGCTGGAGTATTATTTGATAAGAACAAAAGCTTTAACATAGTTTTCAACTTTCTTTGGTTTTGATACTGAAGCCTGTGTGGCACTTGTTTTCTCGTCAGCTATTTAGAATAGAGATGTGGGAGAGTTCTTTTATTCATGTTAAATATTATTTTGCATTCCAGGTATACTAAGCCACTAACCTTTGCAGACTGCATTAGTGATGAGTTGCCATTAGGATGGGAAGAGGCTTATGACCCTCAGGTCGGAGTCTATTACATAGACCACAACACCAGTAAGTGACGTTATTGTATTTTTTGCAGAGTGATTGTTTTGTGCCTGTGTTAAAATATACCAAACGCCAACCCACAGAGTTGCTAACACCATGTTTTAGAGTAGATGAGATCTGTGGCTCATGAGATCAAATCCTGTCCTCTATCATACAGGCTGCATCCCTCTCTAAACAGGAATTTGATACCTTTTGCAGTCTTCAAATTGGGGAGCCACGTTCAAGCCAATAGTACAGACACACCTCTGTAAGATATGGCTCTCCTGAGGAATCCAACTAGGTAGCAGTGATCTGGAGTTTGTTCTTAGCCTGGAATTTGTCCCTCTGGCAAAACCATCAGAAACGGTGCAAAGGTCTTTGTTGATTCCCCTGGCAGGGGAACAGCTCCCTTTGCTGCAGGAGCTCACACTGCCTTTGCTGGAGAGGAAACTCAAGCAAGCTTGGGATATCCTGAGATGTTGCAAATTCAGGCTTGTGGTGTTTTTATTCTGTGACCTCAAACTACTCTTTGTTAGAACGCTTGATAGACCAAAAGAGTTAAATTTACAGGGTCATTTGAATTATAAGAAAATACAACATTTACTGTCTCATTACAGACATTGTTAGGATAAGTATTTTGGGGTGTGCTATAACAAATCCCCTGCAAAAGTAATAAAATAAATGAGTGACTCTGATGCTGTTCACAGAAAAACTCCAATTGCAGTCCAGAATTTCACAGCAAAATTATGCCCAAGCCCTTTTGGGAGAGCTTGTAACCCATGCAAAGAGAAAAACTTGTAGAAGACAAAAGTGCCTTGAAGTTGTGGGGTTTTTTAAATCTACTTCTAGGGCTTGAACTACGAACTTAAGCATTTTCTTTTCCCCCAGCAGATTACAAGATCCTTTTGATAGCAGTCTGGTGGAGTTTTTTGTCTTGTTTGTTTGTTTTTTCAGGGTTTGGTTTTGTTATTGTTTTTTTTCCCCCTCTTTAGTATCTTCCATGTTTACACCCTTCTCATTTTCAGAAATGCCACAATTTCTCCTGGCCTGAGACTGTATTTCCCAGGCTTTAGCAAATTCTCTTGGGTATTAAAAATGCTGAATGAAAAAAAGTCTATTCCCCAAAAGCACTAATTGGCCTCTGCAACACAAAGATCCAAAGTTTCCATATGTAAAGGTGACACAAATATTTGTATTTAGAGCTTATGTCATCCTAAGGATTTACATGTGTTTAAATAGCTTTATCCTAAGCATTTTTCTGTAAGGTGTGGGACAATGGTTTTTCTTTTTATAGGAAATGATAGTGGGAAAGAAAGGAGAGGCAAAGGATCACACAAAGGAGATCTGCAGGGGAGGGGATTGGGCAAACTTCGCTTCAGAAGGTGCCAAATTGCAAGGCTCAATTGGGATCACCTATAGATCTGGAAAACCATGTCTTGTGTTTGTTTCATGGTCCAGGTTTGGGAAAATAACCTTGACCTGAAGCTTGCTTTTCTAACCTGAATGATTTTATTTATACATTTGACTTGGCCCCAAGGTGAACATGCAAAGGTCCAGCTGCAGGTCTGAGCCCTGGGTGGTCCAGGGCAGTTACCCCTGGTTAGTGCTGCTCAAACACCACAGGGGTCAAGGGCAGGCAGAGAAGCCTTCAAACCATGCTGACAACTGCTCAATAAAATAGCAGTTGCTTTTAAAAAGTTATGATTCTATGGGATGTGACAGGCGACAAGATCTGAATGAGAATCTACACTGAAAGATTAAAAATAAGAAAAGCAAACTTGTGACCCTTTTTTTAATGCCAGCTCTATTCCAAATCATGATGAAGCAAAACATATCCACTTACCTTAACCTAATCAAGCAGCTCATCTTTGTGGTTTATGTTGAAGTGTCCTCTGGAGAGTGTCCAAAGTCTTCTTCCTCTCCAGGGTCTCTTGTAGATTCCCTAGCAGGAAGAATTATCATCAGAGGGGGTGAAGGGAATGGAGCCATGTTGGTTCTTGCTATATTTTGCAGAAGTATTTGAGGCTAATTATCAGAAACAAGCCCAAGGATAGACTTAAATTAAATTTAAAGCCAGGAGCCATTAAAAGAAGTGAGATGGAGAACAATTCTAACCACCTCTCTGAGGGAAAATAAATACAATTAAATCGAATTGAGTACCCAGAATATTCCTAATACAGTATTAATGCATAGCCTTGAGTGTATCTCTCTGGGAGGACTTCTTGGAATTTGATTTGCACAAAGAAATGATGCTGATGGAAGCATAGTATGGCTATGTTCCTCCAACAGAAAGCAGCTGGATTTATTTATGACAAGCTCTACATTAAATTAAAAATTCACAAGACAGAAAATGGTGTCATAACCTGCATTTCTAGAGTCCTTTGATCTCACTTTTGAATGTACTTTGCATTTCTCAGTAACTTGGGCCCATCGAGAGCCCTTGGCCAACATTTTTATTGATTGGTTTTGTGTGTTTGAAAACCACAGCTCAAAGCTGTAGTCAAGGAGACACAGTGCTGTGATTACTGAAAAGGTTGAGGTGAATATTTAGAAAATATATGGAAACAAGGTATTTCAATACCTAAGTGCATTTTCCATCCTCTCCATGAACTGGATTCCCCCTGTCAGGTGCTGTATGGGCTTGAGGCAGTGGCAGTGCTTCATCACCTAACAGGTATTCAGGATTATATGTTTTTATACTCTTCCTCCTGATTATAGTGTAGGGATTTCCCTGCAGCAGCTTCCACCACCCTTCTTGGGATTACAGGAGGAGTGGGCTGCAAATCTAAGGAAAAACTGAAAATAGCCATGCTTGAAGACTTATTTCATAGACTTATGACCCAGTGTCCTGAATTCTACTTCTGGAGTTACGGATACTTTGCCAAGATCCATATTATACTTGAAATTAAAGAGTCTTGAGTCACAGTTCCTGGTGCTTTTTTTTTTCATGGAACTGGTCCAGGGAAGCTGCATGTCTGGGAATGTGGGGAACAGCTCACTGGGTAACTCATAGCAGATTTTCTCTTCTGATTCAGCTGGGGAGTAAAGGGATTTACTCCATCTGGATGTGGGCAGTGGTTACCTGGGAAATGGGATTTGGGGACAAGAGCAAAGGCCTGGGGAATTTCAGAGTTTTATGGGTGCTGTGTTCTCCTGACTTTCCTTTTGCCCCCTCTAAGAGAGGCCACAATGCTGTCCATGAGAGCGACAGCACCTACAGGAGGTGGTTTTCAGGCAGTTTTTCAGGTCTAGGCTTAGCTTCAATATTACATCAGCTGAAATGTTGCTTCTGTTTGCAGGACCTCTAAAGGAGTTTTTGTTGAGATGCTTCTACAAGCTATACTGGCATTTTTAAATCACTTTTTGCAGCTTCTCCAGGTTTTGCTGTCTAATTTGAAGTACCATGTGTTCTCTTGGGTCTTGGGATATTTTTAAAACAACTTTTTGCTTGAGTAGCTGTTAATTTTCTCCTCAGCATGATCATGGACAGCCTGTGAAAAAGGTTGAACATCAATCCCTTGGGTAAAACCCTTTATTTCTAGTTCTGCTCCTACTATTATGTATTGTCAAACTGTTCTCTCCCCTACATCCTGTGTATTGCAGTGTTAGTATATGCCTGACTCACTTAAGAGCTGCTTGTACCTTCCACCCTGGCAGCTTTTACTAAATATTTAAAGAGGCTCCTAAGATATGCAGATTAGATTCCTTCTGATAGTTTCAAGAAGGTCCTTTTTATTATTTATTCATTATGTGGTAGCTAGACGTCCATATTCAAGCATGTTAGTTTAGACAGTTGAGAGCACTTGGTCAACTGAATATTGGAATCTGTTCCAAACAAGAACATGTAACAGCCTTGAAATAGGAATGAAGAATGCTTTGGACACTTCTTCACAAAACAGAGGCAAACACTAACAATAAATTTGCCTAATTTGCATTAGGACTAGCTGCGTATCTGTGACCTTGTGTCTTTTTCATGATTTAGAAACCTGGAAAGCAATGTATTGCTTGTGTTGGGGTAATGGAGATAGAAGTGGTTTAACTGCTCATGACTGCATTGCCTGTGTTACCTTAAAATCCACCTCCCGTATTCCTCAGTGATTTACTGCTGTGCCTGCTTTTGATGAAGGAAATGTTTACTCCCCTTCTGAGATGCTGTTCATATAATGTCATTTAAGAAGCTTTCACGAATACATCCTGTGATTTAATGAGTCTTTATTTTTACTTACCTATGGAATCTGAGAGAGAAGGCTTTCATTCCCCTCGTTAATAAAAGCCACTTGGCAGCCAAAGAGGACGGGCAGAGTTGTAATTGCTTTCATGTTGTCAGATGCAGTATAATGCAGTCATGTGGCAATTATATTTTCTGAAGGTTTTTTTTATCAGTAAAATAGTAGAGGTATTTTATTAGCAATGTTATAAAACAGTTGCAATAAAGATAAGTCTAACAGTCAATGTCAGTATGTTAGAGCTGTGTGTTCATATCCTTTGGTGGGTCTTTTAAAGAGCCAGAGCCAGGGTGGCTTCAGCAGCAGAGGAGTTGGAGAGTTGTGTGATGGTTTTTTCATTAATTGTGCTACACAGTGATTCAGCAAAGCTCATTGTGATGCATTGATCACCTCCTACAAGAAAAGAAAAATGTCCTTATTCCACTCTTTTATTACAAAAAGGAGCAAGGGGCTGTTTTAAAATGTCCTGAATAGTGGAGCTTCTGCAGGCAGCAGAACATTCTGTTGATCTTGCTTTCTCCTGTTTTCTGTCTAAGAAACTACACAGATAGAAGACCCTCGAGTGCAATGGCGACGGGAGCAGGAACACATGCTGAAAGACTACCTTGTCCTGGCCCAGGAGGCAATTGCTGCACAGAAGGAGATCTACCAAGTGAAACAGCAGAGGCTTGAATTGGCCCAGCAAGAATATCGGCAGCTGCACGATGTTTGGGAGCACAAACTGGGCTCTCAGACCAGCTGTGAGTAGTTAGTGAACTCCTAACCGGTGAATTCCTCTGTGATGAACTCATTGGGATCGTAAAAATGCATGAAACTGATCCTCTGATAACTGGGGTGTTATGCCAGGTCTCTCTGCTTTAGCTTGGTTTGTCTCAACGCAGTAGCTGCCCAGCGCCTGTTTGGTGAAGATGGATTGTTCTGGAACACTCTTGTGGCTCAGGCACTGGAGCCAGTGTGCAGGTTTTCAGCATGGGCTTCAACAAAAGTGAAAATATGTGGTGGTTGGCTCGATGTGGAATAGTGAAGTTATGTGGTGTTTTCCTTGATTCCTCTGATTTGAGGTATAAACACAAGGCAGGTAGGCCCATCTTGGTTAGGCCCAGGCCCTTTCATAGTTTAACATCCCAGGCAGTTGAGTGGGTGTCTTGGGGAGCTGAGGGTCTGTGTTTTGTGCTGTATAAAACCAACACTGGTGGACTGCCTCTCGTGTGTGAGGAACATTGTTTTGTGCTCCATATTCTTTGCTGCGCTGAAGCGTCAATACCTGTTGCATCAAGAGTTGGTGCAGAAGTGTTTATGGAATGCTGTATTTCCTCATTACTGTTACTGGTTAGGAGCTGGAAAATGTCCAGAGGAGGATTTATTTCCTGCAAGCATTCCAGAATTTTTTTAATAATCCTGGGTATTGCAGACTTTCTGTGATTTTGCTAGACCCATCAGTGGACTGACCTCCCCCTGCTTCACTCTTGTGTGTTATGTCTTATGATGGACAATTCCACTGGCTAATCCTGTACCTGATGTTTAAAGATCAGCTGAAGGATTCTTGTTTGGCAAGGGCCCCGTCCATCATCTCTGATGTTTTTAGTCTTCATTTAGGAACACTTACCAGTATTCCAGAGCATTACACTGGAAACATGAGTTACATTGGTCTGTGTTGAAAAATACAAGCAAATAGAACTAGAAATGCTATTCCATGTTTTATAGGGTATGAAGTGATGGCTGCAAGGATCAAAATATCTCCCTTGCCTACAGCTACCTCTAACAACATTGCACATGGGGGAGATTCTGTACCTTCTGAGGCAGAAGGATTTTAACCACTGCTGGGAAGAGAGTTCTGCTCCTAATGGGGCATTGATTAATCCAGTGTGACGCATTATATAGTTGGTCCTGTCCTCAAGGCTGTGAGAAGGCTTGCGTTGCATTTTTCAGTTTCTTCCCATTCTTTGCTTTTCTTTGTTTCTGAACACTCAGTGGCTTGTTTGCTCAATCATAAAGTCTGAAAAAAAAAAATTAAGTAAACCTTCATGCGGTGCCTGTCCCTTCAGTTCTGTTAAATGCCTTTGGAAATGCAGGAGGCCACACTATTGAATGGAGTGAACATGTGTGGGAGTTTGAGTTAAATGTGTTAACTTGGAAGAAATCCAGACTTTGGAGGTACAGGACATGCTCTGGCTTCTTTAGTATACACTTTTTGTGGAGTACTTGGCTGCACCATTGCCTTTCGCCACCTGTGAGGGTTGAGATTTGGAAATTGCTGGTGTAAATCTTTTACCCAGTGTGTGGAGATCTGGGTGTGTAGTAGTGATGGGAGGTCTTGGGTTGGGATGAGGAGGAAGGTAGAGATGCTAAAGTGGGTGCTGTATTTGTCCTAGTGCTCTCTGGCTCATCGTCAAGTTCCAAGTATGACCCGGAGATCCTCAAAGCAGAGATTGCTACTACAAAATCCAGGGTAAGTATTATGAAGGGACCTTTGCTTGCTATGAGTAATCTTGAGATATTTTCAGACCTCATGGCAGATACTAAAAGGAGATGCCAAAGTAGTTGGAAGAGCTAGTGTTGCTATTTTTAATCTAGGAGGTAATTTATCAGTATTTTCTAATGTTGCACTATTAGGAATTTGAAACACTTTTTTTTCCCCTTAGACTTTAGACTTCCTTGGCTGCTGGCAGTACATCCTGCTGCACAGATACGCTGTGGGTATGTGCTGGCTCCTCGGTGTGCCCCAGCACTGGGGAGCTGTGAGTTCTCTCCAGAGACTGGCAGCTGTTTTGTCCTGGGCTTAGTGCGGGTTGTCAGCAGTGGCTGTGTGTGCTCTCATGCAGAGCTCAGTTTGGGAAGAAGAAAGAACTGAAGTAAAGTAGGTCACTGTGGCCTCTCTGGAGGAATATAAAACAGCAAGCTGTAGGGTCAGTGAATTTACAATATGTATTTTCATCCTGCTGCGGTACTCATGCAGTGGGGCCTTTAGTTTGTTATCTTGGGTGGTGACTTCTGTTGCTGCAGTGTAGCTCCTGTCTTGATGCTTAACAGTTGTTTTTTTTAGTGACTGGGAAGGTTTTAAACATTTCTGAGTAAAATTGACATGAATTTCATTGCTGTTTCCCTTGAATTTTTCTCAGCTCTTCTGCTTATGAGGTTGGAACTTGCTTTGAGACCCTTATTAAGTTATATATAATATTGAGTAGTAGATAAAGCCCGAGCCAGTGATGAAGTCCTGATGAGGATGCAGTCAGGGCTGTTTGCTGCTGTTGAGATGAGCTGATTATCTGAAAAAGTTGTTTAGAGTACTATCTACACTGAATAAATTTTGAATTGAACGGGTAGTGCTGTACCTAAATATTCATATGAAATATAATTCTAAAAATGTGACACCTTGCTGCAGGTTAATAAACTCAAGAGAGAAGTAGCCCACATGAAGCAAGAGCTCCAGTACAAAGAGCATGGATTTCAAACACTGAAGAAGTAAGTGTGTTCTCAGGATCTTATTTTCAATGCAGAATATTTCTGGCTTGTAATGCATCCCCCACTACATTTATAAATAGCTGCCCAAATAACGTAAGCTGAAATATGTTGCTGCTGATATCTTCAGGCATACGCAGCTGAAAGCAGTACACAGCCATGGGCGTGGTTGTCTCAAATCAATGCCTGTGTGTGACTGACCACCTCAGAACTGACTTCATGGCAAAGAGATTTTAAACCAGGATCTTGTTAGTTAAGTGGCAGCATTCTGATTTACTTGACATGGCTCAATATAGATGACATAGTACAGCCCACTGTCTTAATTATAAGAGCCATTTATTTAGGGCACTGAAGAAGAACTTGAGGGGTAGTGGAAGGGGAGGAAAAGTTTCTGGTGCTTACCTTTGTATGACTTGACATCTGGCATCTTTTAAATATATATTTATTATAAATGTCAACTGTGGTATAATTCCTTTGAGAGAAGGGAAGGATGAGGGGGCTTGTAGTTAGGTTGTGCAAGCAAATACATCTGTGCATGTAAGTCTGTGCCTGGTTTTTGAAATCATGACTGAAAATAAGGTAATTCTCATAGATGCCTAAGCTGATCCTCTTTAGCTAGGAAACAAGGCAGCTGGCAGCAGTCTGCCCAAACATTTTGGGGGGGGGTGTCTGCACCTTTGTCCTCCTTAGGGAGTCAAAAAGATGATAATATGACTAAAATTAGGATTCTGAAGCTTAAGGTACTGCTGAGTGGAGTAACTTAGGCAGTGATGAATTGGTTTCTTTGTTCCTTCTGTTGTCCTTGTGATACTTCGGAATGTGTTCTTCCTAAAAATTAATGGCAAAATGCATTCATCTATGGTGATTCAATGAACTGGATGTTGTGAAGGGTTAGCTTAATGGTGTTTTTAATTTCTGTACAGGATTGACATGAAAATGTCTGATACTCAAGGTGGCTACAAACTTGATGAGGCACAAGCCATTTTAAGTGAAATGAAAGCTCTCAAGAAGGCCATCACATCAGGGGAGAAGGAAAAACAAGACCTCATTCAGGTATTGAAACTTTATAGTATTTTATGTCACCATTGCTGTAAGACTGGATTTTTGAGAAGTAGTTTAAGTGTTTTATATTTCATATATGTAATTGAGATTTTTATTAAATAAGCTAGTTGTGTGTTGTGGTTGGACTGCAGCCTTTTAGTTCTTCAGATCCTGGTAGTGTAAAATATAAAATATAACAACTAACAATAATAAATATTTGCTTAGAGGGGAGTGTTTGTCTCAGGGTTTATTGGTTAAGAACGAACCCTGTGGCCCCCCCGGTCTGACCTCTCCAGCTTTGAGCCTGTCTGTTCAGGCAGGATGGGGTGCTGGTGCCTGTGGGCTGCTCCAGGCTGTGGGAGATGCAGTCCAGCCATGCCTGGCCTCATGTTTGTGGAGCCTCAGTGGGCTCAGTAAACGTGGTCAGATCTTAAGCGTGTCATTAGGCTAAAGTTCTGTAGCTGCTGAGGTGCTCTGAGAACAAGTGAGTTCACCTTATGGCTTTTTATGGTTTTAGAGCCTAGCCAGGTTAAAAGACAGCTTTGTGAATGACAGAGGATCCCAGTCAGACCTGTGGGCCAGCAGTGTGTCTGTGGAAAACTCCAGCCCTTTGTTACCCCGGCAGTACCTGGATGTCAGCTCCCAGACAGATGTTTCGGGAAATGTGAGTAATGTGTGAGAAACCATTTGCATGTGGAGACATTCCCCTGAAGTGTGTGTAGAACTGCCTGAGTATGAGTTTCTAGGCATGGACAAGTTCCTGTGGAGTCATACCTTCTCATGGTTTAAACTTCAGCGTGACCTTCATTTTTGTATGTAATGTTGATGTATCTCTATGGGCAACTTGATGTTTCTCCACAGTGTCTCTATCAGAAGGACCCAGGTGGGAATAGAATGGAAGGCACTTTTATTTTGCTGTAGATGGAGCTTGTTGTGATACAAATATTCCCTCAGCTCTTTATAGCAATGATAAGCTTTGAGACAAGAAACATTCAGCAGCTACACATGGTGTATTAAGCTTTTATGGTGTTACAATGAGAGCTATGGCGTTTTTACAGGTATTTTGATGCCATCAAACATGTAGAGATTATAAACCTCCAGTCCATGTGTGCAACTAGATGATAGCTGAGGCTGGTGCCAGCCTTGGTCAGTGCTGTGGGTACATCTGGTTTCTGACAGGACAGCACATAGCCTTTCCTGTGAACATTGACTTAAACATTTGCAGCCGCCTTCAGTCAGGGCCATACACGTTACTGGAGGTCTGCAGGTCTGGGCATGATGAGATGTCCCTTGTCTTTAAGACTTTACAGCCAAAGCCAGATGTCATCTAAAAAATAAAATGCAATGCAGCACTTAAGGATGCAAACAGCCTTTAAGGGGAAAGATCACAAAGGTGTTTGTACGTGCAAGGAAACAGAAGCCCAAGATAGGTGTGGTAGATTTTCTTTTTTCTGGTAAACTAGGCCAGAAAGAGCCTCTGAATCTTGTGGGGGTTTCAGTATTTGAAGAAGAAATGAAAAAATGTAATCAAAGGCAGTATGTTCCTATTCTGTGATAGGTTTAACTAGGAAATTAGTTTGACAAGAGCAGGTGTCACTTGTAACCTGGTTGATTCTAATAGGAAATATCAAGAGGAGTGGTTACTAAGTTGCTGATGTTATATTTTATGTCTCAGTTTATTACCAGCAGCAATAACCAGTTGGCTGAGAAGGTGAGATTACGCCTGCAGTATGAAGAAGCAAAGAGAAGGTAATTCTTCAAACCTTTTGGCTGTCACATGGTTTATATGGGGATGTGTTTCACTAGAAAAGGTGCCACCAGATCGAAGCCCAGCATTGCTGCTAAATAAATATGGTGAGACAATGGGCTTTTGGGGCCAGCACTATCTTTCAAGAAATAAATAACCATCATAGAAATTACTAAACTGTGACTAATCCATGAAGAATTCAGTCTGGCCACACCTATGGGGACATAAGTGGTTCTGCTACCTGTTGCCAGTGCTTCCCCATTCCTAATAAGGAGACTGTACTGCAAGACATTTTCTTACCTTATTCAAAATGAAATGAATGTTTGCATGGCTTTAAGTCTGATAAAGAGAAATGTATGTTGTGTTAACACCTAACATACAAAATATGGTCAATGGCTGCAATTCCAGAGTTTATCTGTAAGAATGTAAGTTTTCACCCTTGCCCTCTGATCTGAGGTGAATGAAGAATAGATTTTTTTTAAGTTTCTATCTAGTTAACAGGCAAATTTAAGAAAATTTTTCCAGCATATACTTTTTTAATAGATAATAACTAGCAAAACTATTTAATTACATGAAAAACCACCAAACATTATTAATTAGACTTTGGCTGGTCTACGATTGGTGGGGGTGACTTCTTCACTTTTAACTGCTCTAGATGAGCTTTGCAATTCCAGGAAAACAGATTTCAAATGCGTGGTACAATCTACTGGATTATAGGCAAAGAGAAGGATTTTTCTCTGGTCTCTGGTTAGAAATGAGAGCTTTAAGGCTGAGGTTACTCCTGTACAGTGGCAAGGCCAGTAGGCTGGGTTTCTCAATGGCATTAAATTTGATCTTAGCTGTGGCAGTTGTTAAAGACTGTGTGTGCTTAGCTACTTTTGGCACAAATTTGCACTTTTCCTAGGTGGAGCAATTCTATCAGAACTGTTTATTTTGCTAGTCCTAGATTTGCTAAACTACCCTGATATTCAAATAATTCAGTGACTTTTTAAAACAACATAGAAGAGAGTATTCCTTCAAATGCAGTAGTTAATTTTTCAGTATTAAAATTGCTTTTTACTTTTAAGCTATGCTGAAGACTGCAATTTAATTCACGCTGACTTTACATCTTCAGATTGAAGAGGAATGCTCTTACTTTAGGCTGTATCTTTTCCAAGGAGGGGCAAGTCAATGGCAACAAACTTGAGAATATAATCAATATTCTTTAAAAAAGAGAACTTTATAAAGGCAGCACAAGAGTTTATTTGAAGCAGTGATGAAGGACATACAACACAGTCTTTCTGTTAATGAAGAATAGATGCCTATTCCCCATGCCTATTCCCCATGTTTGTGTTAGATTATCTATAGATTTTTCCCAGAGTTTAAAAAACACCATCATGAGGAAATATAGATCTGAACGTACATGAATAATTGATGCTAAAATGAAAAGATCTCCAGCTATCAGAGACTGTGGTTTTGGCACCGTATTTAGTAGGAGCTGCAGAAACAAATACCTTGACTGGTTTAAAACTGGAACAATACTATCAATATAGTGACTCACAAGGAACCTTCTGTTCCTCAAAAAATTCTTCCTTGTGATGTTGTAAGTGTTTCCTGTCCCCACAGCAGCATTAAAATGTTCCAAAAACACAAGAGAAGAGTAAGCACTTTGCCCACACACGTACCATGAAGCAACCAAATGGTAGGAATACACATCTTATTAGCTTTGCATTTTCTGGAAAGGTGAAACTTAAGGTTTGAAATCAAGATGATCCTGTATTAGTTTAGAACTACTAGATTTGTGAGGGAATGGTGCTTTTGGAAGCAGACTGTGGCAGACACTCTTCACACCATTGCTCTGGACCAGACTAAAGACACAGATGTAGGTGAATTGTCACCACACCAGAATTGTCAGGACACAGTTGTTCTTGTTCCCTTACCCACCACAAGGTCCTTTCCTGTCACAACTCAGGGAGATGACGAGAGCTCTAGAGCAGATAAGGTAAAATGTGCAAAAAAAGGACACTGGGCAGCTGCACGACAGACCTTTAGCTAAACTGGATTGGAAACTGATGCTGCATCTCAGCAAGGAGAGAGGTGCTGCAGCATAAATGTGCTCAGAGATGCAGCTGAATTATGTTGTACAGCGTCAGACCTGGAGTGGTAACTCAGTTGTGTAGCACTTGCACACTGCACTGTTTTAGTTCCTTCAACAGTTAAATTTTCAGCTTGGATTTTGTGTGACTGGTGGTAACTCTGGGATTTTAGAGGTATGTTTTCTAATCTCCTAAGATGAAATATTTTAATGTCACATTGACCAGCATTGCAACGGTGGTGGGTATTTGACTGGTCAGTTTTTAGACCACACCTCCCACTTAGTGTTTTGGGGTTTTAATCCCCTGAAGAACAGAGGCTGATCTGATACAGGATTGCTAATTGCTGGTTGTAGATCCACATCTTAATGTCTGCTTCTGTGAAGATGCATGTAATCTGAACTATCTCCAAAGAGACTAAAAATTTTACGTGTTATGACTGTGTTGCATAGAAAGTACTCACTTCCCCTAGTGGGGGGGCGAAAACAGGAGACTTGATATGACAGTGAATAAATCATCTAACTGTGTTGTCTAAGTAAAGAGAAAACAGGTGAATAAACCTCGACCTTCCTGTTCTGTATTTTGTTCAGTCTTGCAAAGTGCTGGCCATTCAGAAAGATGTGGTGACCTGAGCCCAGCATAACAAACCCAGCCTGGCTCAGCAGTGATGCAGTTCAGACTCAGGCAGCGACTGTTGAAGGGCTGGAGTATTCAGCCAAGTGCCAGACCATCTGCAGAGCAGTTCTTTTCTAATGGTGCTGTTTTATCCGAAAAACAGAATACATAAACCTCCTTTTAACTGAGAAGGGGAAAAAGAAATGGTCATTTACCAGAGGTAATACCTGAGGTTAGCTTAACAAAGCTTTTAGACTCGGAAATGCATAGAGAACAAATTCCAGTGGAAAAGCCATATCCATGCAAATGTATGCCAAAAGTGATCAGATTAATGCCAGCCAATCCTCTTAGACTCATATCCCTTCAAAATGCACAGAGGAATTCTTGGATTATGAATTAATGCCACTGTTAATTCGTCGTTGGAGCACAGTATTGCACTTAATCAGGCACTCAAAAACAAAACAGCTCTTAAGAAGACCTAAAAATAGTTGAGCTGAATCTCTATCAATTATGGAACTTTAATTAGAGTAAGCAACCTGCTGTGGGAAATGGGCTTACAGAAAGTGAGGCTTCTCTTCAGAAAGATGATCTCCAGTCTGTCTCCTGTGATGGTGGAGGCAGGTCAGTGTGTGTGAGCCTAATCCTCCACAGGCTCTCTCAGGGCTCAAGTTCCTCTTGGCCTCTGGAGCTTGGAAGACAAAGCTTTATTCTTCAAGGCCATTCAGGAGCTGCTGCTCAGATCTGCACCTTATGGCTCACCCCACACACTTTGATTTTGCTGGTTGGCACTGAATTTGCTCTGTGCCTGCACATGTGCTGGTTTGCTGGAGGAAGCAGCACCATCCTGCACTTCTGTAGCACAAACCAAATTCTAGAAAGAGATGAATCCAGATTAGTAGCTGCAGCTATTTGTTGTGCCCAATTTAGATCCAGTAGCTCTGTCACCAGTTCACAAAGCCCTTTTCAAAGGGAGATGAAAGTTGGGCATTTGTTTTACATGTACAGCATTTCTCTTCCATTTCTTATGTACGTATTTACTAAACCCAAGTCAGAGATTAACCTGAGTTAATTATGTTAAGTGGCACATATGCTTCTTCTCTGGGTTTCAATCAGGTGAATTATTTTTGCAAATACCTTCCCTTACATTGCAGAATTATTCTTGTTTGCCTTCTAAGCTTGTCTAATTTTTCCACGCCAGCCCATTCTGCCCTTCCCATTCCCTGCTTCCTACTTGGTTTTTTTGATTGTGCAAATTCAGAAATAAAAATATTTGGTAATTCTTATTGATCTTTATGCTACTGTTTCTCACCAAACTACCACTATCGCCCTGTCAGGTCATGAAGAGTTGTTGGTCAGTGAGTACAAAGGAGGCAGCCTCAGATGGGAAGATTGACATTGTCCTTGGTTCTGTGTCCTGGCCTGCTGCTGGTTTTGTGCTTCCTTCTGTTTGATGCATTGCAAAGCTGATCGTTTGTGGAGCTAACTGAGCAGTTCACATACTTGGGAAACAGGGAATGGGCAGATAGCTGGAGTGAGCAGCCTCCTTGCTGCCACAAACTCTGCTCTCCTTTGCTGTCATTTAAAGCTCTTGCTAAGTTCTAGATCTGCATTGCTGTTGCTTTTAGTCAACACCTTCCTGCCTGCGCTCATGTATGGTGCTGAAGGACTGGTGATACAGACTTTGAACTGAAATATGGAATTATACCTCTGGTGAGAATTGACTTTAAATTTGATGCAAATAAGCAGCTGTGGATTTAGGTGTGGTTGTATTGCCTCTTTGAATCTTCACATCCTCAGGTGCAGGGTGTACCAGAAGTAGCGTAACTCTTTAATGTGTCAGAAATACTTACTGTTGAGATAACAGGTGGATTCTTCCAGTAGCAGCATGGAGACATGATTAACTTCCTCATTGTAAAGACAAAAAAAGTTTCTAAACTCTTGAGTAACCACTGACCATTATCTGAATCTTATATAGGGAGTACACAGTTCTTTTCCATAAAGCTCATTAAAGATATTTGCCACATGATACTCTCCACAGTAATGCTATAGGGTCATTAGCTGTAAGGCATATGAAGCACCTGGAGTACCTATGACAGCTTTTTCTGAGATCCAGAATTTTGTTACATTATTCCTTGAATGGTGGACACTGCAGATGACACTGCAAGAAACTTAGTTTGCCATTGGGAGCAAACCTGAGTTAAAATCCCATTCTGCATGTCCACATCCCAGGGGTGCCGTCACTTTGACAGCATTTTGGTGATGGGGACATGCGGATTGTTGTCCCTGAGCTGAGATCCTTCCTGAGGGCACTGGAAGATGTGGTTGGTCATGGTGCACCTTTGTGTGTCTGGGACAGGAGATCAGGCACTCGGGGAATAACTGCTTTTTTTTCTCTCTCCAGAATAGCAAACCTGAAAATCCAACTGGCTAAGCTGGACAGCGAGGCCTGGCCTGGCGTGCTGGACTCTGAGCGCGATCGCCTGATACTAATTAATGAGAAGGAGGAGCTCTTAAAAGAAATGCGATTTATTAGCCCCAGAAAATGGACTCGAGGAGAGGTGGAGAGACTGGAGACAGAGAGAAGGCGCCTGGAGGAAGACCTTCAGGCTGCTAGAGATACTCAGAGCAAAGCTCTAACTGAGAGGTAGGTTAGTGGCTCGTTGGACAACAGGTAACTGAGAGGAAGCAGCAACATCCCCTGCCTGACTGCTCATAGCAGTGTGCCTTTGGATTCCCAGGAAACTCCACTTAGAATGCTTCTGAAATCATCTCCCAAACAACCCAGCTGCGAGTCTTACTCCCCTAGTGGGGAAAGGTTGTTGTTCCTGCATTGGATCCCTTAAAGGAATGGCAGAAATGCTCGAAATAACCCCATATAATGTTTGTGGAGTGTAACGCTTCTGTATGCAGCCAGCACCTCGCAGCAGCTTCTACACTTGCTGTGCTTGGTAAATGTCAGCAGATGGAATTTTAAATTTTTAAGATTTATTGTTTGTTCTGAGCATCCTTGTATGTGATTCCTGTAGGATCTGGTATTTGACAGGGCCGTGGGACTTGCACGGAATATCCTGTGAATCCAAACTAGCTGAAAAAAATGCCAGTTATCCTTCCTAATTTTACTTGTGTTGCAGGGGGAGATCTCACGGGAATGTACAGTGAGGATGAATACTGCATTAAGCATTGCCTACAGGTGTTTTACAGTCTGGGTGCATTAATGTGGGTGGCTACAGCAGTGTTTCTGGTAGCTGCAAGCTCTTGAATACACAGGCACAGTGCATTCACTGTCTCTGTCTCTGTATTTTCATTTTCTTCTATGTGGTTGTTGTCCAGATTACACCAATTTTCTTCGTAGTCTTTGCATGATTTTATCATCCTGGAAAAATTCTTGCTATCTCATCTGTCTCAGCTGCAAGACTTTTACTAGCCTGACATATCCATGGTTTGACGAATGTTCCTGGTCTTGCCACAAGATGAACACTTTCATTTGGGATTTTTAGGGATATTGTCATGTTCTAGTGTGCCAAAGAGACAGCATGTTTCTGATGAAGGATTCTGTGTCCAGAGGCCTGTTAAGTTAGAGTGTGAGCGCCCAAGTGCACATGTGTTTGTCTCAAACCAGTTCAGGTGTGAAATAAAGCTGAGATGTTGCTGTAGCCAGTAATTCCCGTAAAGCTGTAATGAGATGATTAGTAACTAAATTATCTGTCCCTTAGTCATCCATAGACCTTAGTGAAAGGAAATACAGGCATTTATACTTTTATTGGCGCAGTAACTATAGGAATGCAATAGTGTATAGTGAGTAAAATCTGCTGGACTTTTTAGAGCCCTGATCCTAGAAACATTAACTTTTATGGTACTAGCTGTGATTATTTTCCCCTGTCGCGAAAGTTTTCAGCATTGAGTTCCACTTGAAGTGTTTCTGAAGTTGGTAAACACCTACACATCTTGACCAAATTCTGACCTCTGTGATACCATGTATTCTTAGTAACTTTTGTAAGATTTCATAGGGGAAAAAAAAGCAGTTCCTTTACTCCTCATTTAAAATAGTAAATACTGCTTTAGCTCGTCTTTTTCTTCTGTCTTCTCTTAGATTGAAGTTGAATAGCAAAAGAAATCAGCTTGTCCGAGAACTGGAGGAAACAACAAGATTAGTTGCAGTGTTGCACACCCAGCTGAAAAGGTAGGTGACCTTCTCCAGAGGCTCCAGGTGCTTTAATTGCCTTTGTTAACAATTCCATCTCCCAGCTGAGAGGGCTAAAAGGCCTTTCAGCCATAGCAGTGACCTAAGGCTCCTGTGTAGTGAGTGGTAAGAGAAACCGTGAGGATCATCCATTAGTTTAGATGGGCATTTTTCAGTGGACTGAATAAGCTTGTGGTGGTGCCTCTGACAACAGGAGTTTGAACAGTTCCTTCTATTTCAGACATGTAACATTTGGGTGACTGAGATTTCTTCACTTAAGTTTGAATTATACTGAAGTATTGTAGTAATGAAGTATGTTAAAGGCAGCTTAGCACTCACAGAGCAAGTGAAGTAAACCTTAGTAATGCAACTACACGTTAATGTATGAATGTCACGGCAATATTTCTCTAAATTAATTCCAAGTGTGCTGTAGTTTGCAATGTAGACAATGTAGTGAGATATCCCTCAATCTGTTGTGTACTTCATAAGGTTTCTGCAGTCATAATGTGGTCTGGTAGTTCAGGCTGTATTTTTGTAAGAGCACAGGAACACTCTCTCCACACAAACTGCAGGCAGTAAGGTCAAATAATCATTTTGCTAAAACTGTGTTTTTTATCATGGTGATCATCAAGAAGGTTTGGTGGGGTTCTTGTTTGGTTAAGGTTTGTCCTGTTAGTGTGTACTTAATTTGCTCTGTTTGTAGCTTCTGCTCCACTTGGATTCTGTTTGATTTTGTGAAGATGAGACCGAAAAGACTGGAAAGAAATCATAGTGCAAGACTGACATGTAAATAACCCACCATGGAGGATAGCTATCTGTGAGGCTTTTATGCAGTGGAAATGCATCATACTTTCATTTCACCTAGCTGATTAGGGATCTTTTGAGGTGACCAAGAAGCATGTGAAACTAATTTCTTCCTAACCATGTGCCCAGTGTTCTTGGCATGCTCCTTCATAAGAATAAGTGTTTGTTATTAACCCCATAATGCAAAATGTCTGGCATTCAAAACTATACACAAAAGGAAGTTGAGCACAGTTTTTTTTGATAGGGAAAAGATTAATTAAAATCCTTCTCCCGTTTCATAGTGAGATACACTAAAAAGCTGTAAACTTACTAGACCTTGACAGATCTATGTATACTGCCAATATGCAAAAACATCTCTCATGTTTCAGTTATATTTCACCCAAAAGCTTTTTTGAACAAATGTGATGCAGAGCACATCTGTCATACAAATGCAGAAGACATTTTGTGCCAAAACTATACTTAATGCAGCACACTGCCTTTTTCTCATAAGGTCATGGACATAATTATACAAATGTAGCTTCTAGCTTTTGCACCATAAATAATAAATAAGGATTTATTAGGCTTATTAACATCTCACTGTTTTTCAGTGAGGCAACTTAAGCCACTTACACATAGGCAGAAATTTTTCAATAGCTAATCCCTATCTGAAGTGAGGATCAGTAACAAGCAGGGTCTTTAATATCCAGAGCAGGAATCTTGGTTTAAATGGAATTTCTAGAGATGGTACATGTTGTCGTCACTACTGGAGTATTTGTTGGGTCTTCTGAGAAGAATACTCTGCTCTGGTGTCTGGGCTTTCTCATCTGAACAGACTTTTACTCAGCACCTGCTTAGAATTAATTTTACTGTCAGTTATGTTCTGAACCTGGAACTCTAGGGATAAGTAATGTGTGTGAACTGATTTCACAGCCCAGCTCCAACTCTTCCCTTTACTCTCTGGCTCTGTATTCCAAGTAGCAATCTTTCACGTAGGTAAATCCTGCCAGTTTTTGGGGAACTGCTGGCTGTGTGATCTCTGAGGGCCAGTTCCAGGCAGCTGTGATATTGCCTTTTGGCTGAGGGTCCAAGATTGAGGCAAATGGAAGAAAATTTCCATATGGCCAGATAGTTCATTTCAATAACTTCATCTTCTTGCATGGGCCTTGCTGGTTTTTGTGCTTTGGAAATTAACAGGAATTGTAGCTGTTTTCCAGACAGATGTGGGTGTCACTAATTTTAATTGGTTTGAAACTGTTCTTTAGAGTTGTTTTGGCTAAACAAAGCTTTTATGAGTTTGATATGGTGAGTAGAAACATGTGTATAAATGGTATTATTTTTGTTGAGAAGTGACCCAACAGTCTCACTATGTGGACTGATTCTGGATTGCTGTGGGGACTAATGCATATAGCCTGAGCTAACAGAGCAAACTATGTGGGCTTAGACGTTTGGTGGCATTGCAGTGTTTTTTCATGAGAAATTACAATGTAATGGTTTTGTGACTTGTTTCCCTCAGTCTCTCCACCAGCATGCTTTCCCTCTCCTCGAGCAGCAGCCCTGGATCTCTTGCATCTAGCAGAGGATCTCTTGCCACCTCCAGCCAAGATTCATCCACCTCAGCCAGTTTTACTGATCTCTACTTTGAGCACCTGGAGCAATTGGAGCAGTTGGACTCAGAATATCAAAGCAAGATTGACTTGCTCTTGGAAGGAGCCACTGGCTTCAGACCATCAGGCTGTATCACCACTATTCATGAAAATGAAGTAGCAAAAACTCAAAAGGCAGATACCACGAGTCGCATACAGGCTCTGAGATCCTTGTCTGGTACTCCCAAATCCATGACATCACTGTCTCCAAGGTCATCTCTCTCTTCTCCATCTCCACCTTGCTCTCCACTGGTGATAGACCCACTCCTAACTGGCGATGCCTTTTCAAGCCATATGGATTTTGATGATGCAGAGATAAGTACAAATCTCTCGGAACTCACCCTGAACACTGGGAGTGACAACTGTAGACTGGAGGAGCCTAGAGCAGGAGATAAACATCTAGGTCAAGGTATGGTAAGAGAAGATTTGCATGCACTGCATACATTTATTTTTAATGTAATTCATAAAGAATTGAAAAGCAACTGATTCTGAAGCTGTCATCTTGATATCTTTATGTTAAAAAGTGTTTTCAACTGTGTGTTCTGTCTTGTTTGGGAGTAAGGGTTGGTATTTTAATTTGCACACAAAAAATACTCCTGATGAGACTGGATTTAGGTGTGTTTTTATGGTACTTGTACACATGCATACACAAATCACAGGGATATCATGTGCAAATATAAATTGTTGTGGTGAGATTCCTGATTTAATTTGGCACTAAACTATTCAGAATGTCATGTAGTGTTTTGGGTCTGGGAGACACATAGTGCCATATTGATGCAAACTTTTTGACCAAGCTTTTCAGGAGGGCTGGGAAAGCCATTTAGCTTAATAGTTTACAAATTATGATAATAATCCTTCCACGCCACCTTGGAATGCGTAAGAATGCCCTGGTTCTCAGTAAAACAGTGGCGATGAATTTATTAATTTCAGCTGAGCAGACATGTCAAGGCTGTGCTTGAATTCATCTGTTTTGAGGCTGATGGTCTCTTAGCAACAAAAACGTGTTTAGATTGTGAGTGTGATAAAATAAGACATGTAGAGCTAGTGGATGTTCTCATATATGCATATGGCTTGTTGGTGGGTGGGAAGGTTTCATCCTTTTTTAGGGTGATGGCTGGGCTGAAGAGGATGGAAAGCAGGAGACAGTCAGGGCACAGTGCTTAGAGCCTGTTTGAGTAAAATCCAGTGAGTGAAAGGACTGGATTTGTAGCTGCAGTGAGGAAGAGTTTTGAAGACAATATGTATAAACTTGCAAGCTATAGTCCTGTGAAACCAGCAGTACAGTTTTGTTTCTGTTTTTCACAGGATTATAGAACAGCAGGTGTGAATAAGGGGAGCGAGTGCCATGTTATCACTGCCTTCTGCATTAAGAAGGCTGACACTATTTAAAACACAATAAAAGACAAAAGTGCAAATCTTCCCCTTTGAGCTACCATTTTCCTACAAGCAAGAGGTATTATGCATTTGAGTAGGAAACACTAATTATTCTTATTAGAACTGGGCACTGATTAGTTTTAACCTTTTTAGCTCTTCAGGATTTGCCAAGGCTGTTAAAGTGAAAGCTCAGGTGTTAAGCAGATTAAGTGATTACTGCTGTTAGCCAGTCAGCAGACAAAATAATCACCATAAGTAGTTTATTTCAGGGCAATAACGAGATGAGATTTTACTCCTCAGGCATTTTGGAGGGGGGTGGGTTCAGTGTAACACCCGAAACACGGTGGCTGGATCTGGGGTGGTCAGTGCTGGGCAAAGCATGTTCACGTGTTCTGTAAGCAGAGCTCAGTACTATATAGCTAAGGGATTTGCTTTGTCTTTCTGTTAGAACAGAACCTCTGCTACCTTTGAGACTGAAAGAAAGTTTCCTTTCTCACCTGAACAATACTTGAGCTATTTAGGTGAAACTAACAGCAAAAACTGGAATCTGGAAAAGCAAACTTTAAATTCTTGATATGAAGGAGAACCGGGGGGGGGAAGTGAAAAAACACAGGTAGTGTTATCTGTCTGCTTGGAAATACGGAGAAGAGTTGAGTCAGTTCTGAATTCTTCCATAAACTTTCTTTATAGTGTGATACCTCTTCAAAGACTTAAGGCTAATAACTGAAAGTCCAAATTTTGTGTTAATTTTGTGTTAATTTTGTGAAAGGGTTTAAAACTTACAAGGCTGAGCTTGCAAGTCCTTTGCAAAACCAGTAAGGAAAAGGATGGCTGCATGATGAATGCTTTTTAGGAAACAATTTGTCTTTATTGGGGTTTACACTTATCATTCTGCTGTTCAGAGACTCACTTCACTGCTGGGGTCTGTGTACTTCTTGTATTCTGCCCCCTTGGCCCCCAAGTGCTTGGGGGAAGTGGTTCCAGATGAGGCTTTCTGAGTTGAAAGGGCTGGATGGCCTTGGTAACTGAAGGAGAAGAGGAGGGTTACATGTGTGGAGGCCAACCTTGGTTGCCTTTCCCAAGAATCCTCTTGCACAGGGATTCCCAGAGCAGCTTTTCTGAGAGTGGTGTGTAGAACTCCAACAACCTCATCTAGAAAACCAGAGGGGAAGAGGTTATTTTCATACTAAAATCATGGACTAGGAGGTATAAAGGATTACTGAGGAAAGAAGCAGCACAGTTTTGATCCTGCCCATGTACCTCCAGCACAGCCCATGATCCACGGCAGGAGCCAGGCCCTTGCACAGAGGAGGAGGGAGGATGGATTAAATGGTGAATGACAATATTCAGTGGATCCCCTTGTTTTAGTTAATGGCTGATATGTTGTGTTACAGATGCTAACTTCTGTTCATGTGGATTGGCCTACGGGGAAAAGGTCTGGACATTTATTTCTGTCCAATGGTTCCATGGGAATACCAAGATGAAAAATACCATTTGATGGTGGTGTTAAAAAATCCATGGATAAATGGGCCCAAATGTGTCTCAATGGGTTGGTGTAACCCGTAGCACCCTCTACTGTTGGCTGTAGGACAGGTCCTTATGGTGTTCATAACCCTGTGTCGAGCCTGCACGCTTTTCCCACCAGTTTATTCAAAGCTGATTTTAATTCCTTAAGTGGCTTTGCAAGACTGGGGAAAAAAACCCAACAACTAAACAAAAAACCAAAATGCCGCCCCCTCCCCCCCCTTCGCAAAACACAAACCTCCACATCCAACCAAAACACAAACTTGCTGTGTAATATCCAGTGGGCACCAGATATTGGTTTGTGGGCATTTACTTTCTGAAGTCTATGGGAAAGAGGGGCCACTGCTGGAAAACAAAAGCCCCCTGGAGAGAAGTGCACTGCACTGCTGCCATGGGGTTCTAGCTGCTCTCAGGGTGGCACATGGCACCTCCTCACTCTTGGAGCAGGTCTCCCACAGCACTGGCAGGGAGCTCTAAGAGCTGGGTACATCCCAGCACTCACCAGCCATGTTGGCTGACAGAGCTCTCCAGACTCTTGGCCAAAGCATTTCTGCAGAAATGTTCAAGACAAAAGGTGCAGAATTTGCAGAAGTATCCAGGGCATATCTTTTCTTGTTTTGTAGCACTTGAGATAAGATCTCTGTGTAAAACTTGTTTCACCTCCCTTGGTTTTTCTTCCCTAACTTATTTTCCTGCACATGCATTCCTGCATGTGGCAACTGTTTCAAATCCTGTAATCTCATTTTCCCTGTTCTACGACCTAACTGGTCTTTCTGGACCAGGTAACCTCCATACACAAAACATGTATTTTGAGTTTGGGGGTAGGCGGGTGGTGGTTTTTTGCTGTTCTTTGAAGCTAAACTTGGTATAAGCTCTCCAGGTGGGATATACCCCTCCACATAATCCATACATGGCCAGAGCTTGGTCAGCAGCATCTACCCAGCTGTTTCTTTGAGGGTAGCTGGACTAGAAGGTCAGCTACCTGCTTAAGGGTGACTTGCAGTAAGAGCTGTTTTATTGGCTCATATTTATAAATTCACTAGAATTTAGAAATTCTGCTTCTTCTGCACGTTGCCCATCATGTCGTGGGTGCCTCCCTGCTTTTCCAGAGCTTTGAACACCTATCCTTATGTTATCTGTGAGGATCCTTGCCCAGTGAGGTGCCAGGGCAGCTAACCCACACTCAGCACAAGCCTCATCAGGGTCCAAGGATTAAATGGACATTGACTCTGCGATGAAGTCCTGCTCTCACCTCCACCACACAGTCCGTTCCTCGCATTTTTGGGGAGTTTTTTGTTCTCCCGGGCAGTCAGGCACATTCCTAGCACACTCTCTTCGTGGTGGCTTTTGAGCTCAGCCCTCCCTACCTTTGTCCTCTCTGTCTTCAGAAATGTGCCTGGTGCTTAATACTTGGGTGGGGAAAGGATGCAGTTCAAGGGGAGTATAAGAAATAAACCTGCTGCTTATCCAGACAGTTCATTTTCATTAACACCTGCTTTTGGTTTTCCTCTGTGCTTTTCTGATAGGTATAAATACAGCTGGAGGGACGGCACTGAAGGTGGCGTGTGTGTCAGCTGCAGTGTCTGATGAATCTGTTGCTGGAGATAGCGGGGTATACGAGGCGTCCGTACAAAGGTAGACATCAGATCTCTCTCTAGGACAAAGCCAGTGACTCAGCTTTGCACACAAAGTCAGCTGGAATACTGCTGCTTATGACCTTTTTTTGTCATTCGGTGGCTGAAGTTCTCAATCTCAGATTTCTTAATACTGCTGAAAAAACTATGAACAGGTTGAATTCGATTATCAGAATGACCCATGCTTCCCATAATAGCTGAAAGCAAGCTCACAGAGAGCTGTTTGAACAGCTGGTCTGTTTGTGGAGGTGCTGGTAAGCTGTGACTGCTGCCTTGGTGGGGGTAGCAGAGCCATCTGTCAGGTGTAAAGTTTCCCTCCTCTCAGTCAGCTGTTCTGCCGTCAGTGACAGCCCTCAGTCAGTGTGAGAGGATTTGGGAGGTTTAAGGAAAAGAGCAGAAGCACCTTGAAGTGCCTCTTGGATGTTTACATGCTGCAATTCAGTTCCCAAGTGCTTGGACCCGCTATGTGATTCCTGCAGGATTTGTCCCCCTAAGGACAGTTACTTATTGCTGGGGCTGGGAGTCACTGCTCTTGCTGGGTTTCTGGCCCTCCTGTAATGCTTGCTAAAGCTGTCTGGGGGCCTTTGACAAAAAGTTCTATTGGAAGGTACTAATCTTATTGATACCTGGTTTGGCTGCATCTAACATGGGTTTTCCTACAGTTTTTACTGGCACTGAGCTGAATTATGGGGTCATTAATGGCAAGACACGACTGTAAAGGTGAAAAATTGCTCATCTCGTATTCCCCGCATCCATTCATTATCTTCATTAATTTTCTAGATAAATGAGTAGGTTTTATGTTCAGAGCACAATTCACTTTGACAAGAAAGTGCAATTAGAGCTATGGGCTCAGCCCAGGCAGTTGGACAGTTGGGTGTCTCAGGGCCCCTGTGTCCCCTCAGCAGGGTAGGGAGCTCTGCAGAGGGTAGAGTGTGACAATTACAGAAGGCATTCAATGCACACTCATGTGTCTGATCTTATTTAGTGTTGTTTAGGTTATTGACATTTTGATGCTCTAAATTATGAGAGTGGGATGAGCAATTCATGTGTCTTCTGTAGCTGAAGAGGAAGGAGTGCTAGGTAGTAATGTGGAAAATAATTGGAGGAGAAGAATGCTAATCCTGTTTTCATGTGCTACAGCATAGCCTCTTGAATCAATTAGACAATGAATGTAGTTTTGGAGACTTTCAGTGCATAAAACTTTGGAGGAGGAATACATCGGGAGGAAAATGATGCAGAATAGCTGTTTCCAGCAAGACCAGTCAGTGTGCTCTGTCACTTTTAATGTGCTTAAGAAAGTTTGATTTTTTAAAGAAACAAAGGAATTACTTAAATCTAATAAAACTTGAGAATTTTTGCTGTCATGATTCAGGACAGGATTGCAGTTGTTAAGTCTTATTTCTCTTGCTGGGCAGTCAGCCGCTTTTACTAAAATCAGTCAAGGGAACCCTTTAAAAATTCCTCACTGCCTTATTTTTGCAGTCTTTTGTGGGGCTTTTTTTTTTTTTTTGGCAGTGAAGAGGAGAGACATATGACTTTCTGCTGATAAGCACTGTAATACATACCTCTAAGGCTGATTGCATTTACTTTTTAAATGGGGTTTCTTTTTGCTGCTACTTTTACAAAATCCATATATCCAACCCCTGGATGGAGGGGAAAAGATCTTGTATCACCTAAGTGCAAACACTTCAGTAAGAGGCAAATCAAGTCCTTAATTGTCTTTGATTCCTTTCAGACCATGTGTGTCAGAAGTGATGGTGTTTGACAGTGATGATACAGAAGCAGTTGGGACAGCTAAAGTGCAAATTACAATGAGGTAAGCGCAACACGTTTTTATTGAATTTCCTTTCCAATGGAAAGAATGATACTTGGGATTTAAAAGGTAGTGCTTTCTGTGCTGTTTTCTTATCTTA
The DNA here is from genome assembly GCA_013390025.1 of Pitta sordida. Lineage (NCBI taxonomy): Eukaryota > Metazoa > Chordata > Aves > Passeriformes > Pittidae > Pitta > Pitta sordida. The sequence goes on along the minus strand of WEKX01016645.1, from coordinate 604,319 downwards.
TTTATCCTGGCCTATTCATATTAACTAACTAATGCCCTCTTGTAACTTTTCTATGTTGCAGTCATTATAGGAGGCCTTTCAAAAATTTTTAGTTACAGTGCAGCAATTTAACCACACTCCAGGAGAAGTGATGTATGTTAGGCCAAAGCTGTAGTTCTGGACTGTTCTATATTCTGGATGTTCTGGTAATAAAACTTCATAGAGTATGTGACTATGGGCAAGTAATGGTCCCATTATAGCAATGCCTTGTTTGTAGACTTTTTCTGTTTGTGTTAATGAAACAAGTGGATGCTCATTCATGGAGTGCAAGGCAGACCTCTCTAACAGTAATGCTCTTTTGTGTCTGTTCAATTTAGATATGATGACAAAAATAAACAGTTTGCAATACTGGTCATCCAACTGAGTAATGTTCCAGCACTGCTGTTACAACAAGATCAAAAAGTGTAAGTGAGTGAAATAAATATACTTGATGTATTTGTATTGGTTTCCAATGAGAATCAAACTGAGGTTGGCTTATGGTTTTTCACACTATTAAAAATTTACCCTTTCTGAAATGTTTCTATACTTTGTGTGGTAACACTTGGGAACTAATAAACCCATAAACTGAAATAAGGTGCAGGTTTTGCCTCAAAAGGTCTATATTTGCCTGGAATTAGCACTAGCAGGCAAGGTTCTTAACAGTTGCAATGCCTAGAGTAACTGCACTGAGAACAGGTGTTTGTTCTGCTGCAGAGCACCTCCTTGGACACCTGCACCTTGGAAAACAGGCGGCCTGTATCAGACTCATTCTGGACACAATGTTTTCAAGCTCAGCTGTGCGCTGAACAAGCTGACAAAAACGTTATTTATTTGTGCTGTTTCTACCTACAGAAGGGTGTTAGCAGTGTGAGAAGTTGCACAGATGTAAAGAAACATGTAAAACATGATTTCATGATGTCTGATTACAAGACTCAGAAGAATGTGGCAACTCCTGCCACTTCACATCTCTGATGTCATGACGGGATGTTCCACCAGGATGGGACCGTGGTGTCTGCAGTGCTTAGGATGACTCCCACGTGCAGATGTGTGGAGGTGTTGCTGTGGAGGGAGCTGCACACCTGTAGGGCAGTCCTGACTGCAGTGCTGTTTCCACAGGAACGTGCGTGTGGCGGTCCTGCCCTGTTCAGAGAGCACGAGCTGCTTGTTCCGCACGAGACCCGTGGAAGCTTCGGACAATCTTGTGTTCAATGAAGTGTTTTGCGTTTCCATCTCTTACCCAGCTTTGCGCCAGAAGACTTTAAGGGTCGATGTTTGCACTGTAGATAAGTCTCACCTTGAAGAATGTTTGGTTAGTCTTCAGCTCTATTTTGAATAACTTTCTGGGGTTTTCCCCTTCGTAATTAGACAAAATGTAGCACTGTGAAGTATGGCAATTTCTGTGGAAGTTTTCGTGGTAACCCTCAGCTATATGGTCTCTCCCACACAGCATTCACAATTTTGATCAGGAAAGAACCCCTATGTATTAGATAATATTTTTGATACAGTCCTACTGGTGACTTTGCCATACCTCTAGGTGTTTCTTCTCTCATGATTCGATATGAAACTCTAACTACTCATCCCTTTTGGAAGCATTTAAGGTAGTTTAATTGAGAATCAGTTACTTTGGTTTTGATTACATCAGGTGATGTACTAAATGTAATGCCACAAAAAAATGACAAGGCAGATGAAGAGGAGTGAGATATACAAAGCTAAAACAACTGGATTTGGGCAATGATTTTTGTCAACCTTGCAAATTTCTTGACAGGGGCAGTCTTCCTCCTTTTCTTTTTGTCAAACTTGTAATCCTGGATTCTCACTGTCATTTCTTCTGACTGGTGTGGTAGTTGTTCTTTTGAGTATGTATTACACTAAAACTGTGTTTTTGCTCTCAATAGGGTGGAGCACAAATTAGCCTCGCTGAAATATGTAGATCCGGAGAGAAATCAACCCGTTGGTATAACCTCCTTAGTTATAAATATCAGCAGAAGCAAAACAGGAAAAATAAACAAGGAAACAGCCACTCTAAAGTACCCTGCACTGAAAAAACAGTAAGAAAACCTGCTAAAATCAAACAAATCTCTTCTAAACAGTACTAACAAGGGTTTGTGTAGCTGAGGGACTGTTACAATAGACAAAAAGCAAAGGCTGGTGTGTTTATATTTACGACTTGAAAATTTTGAGTGCAGCAAAATAATAAACATGTCAGTTGCAGATGTGCCCTCGTCCTGGGCTGAATACTCACTGAAATCTGCCCCTGACGAAACTGAGGGATGTGGTGTGTGGGATGGGGTGGGAGGCTATGGCCCTCTCCTGAGGGAAAGCAGGGGCTGTTCTGACCTCAAAGGCTGGGTGCTGTGAGAGTCGTATCTTCACTAGAAGCCTCTTGCTCTCCTCAGGACTCTGTCTCAGCACTCTTAGAGCAGACAGCTGTTGAACTGGAAGCTGTGGAGAAGAAACTGGAGGAAAGCAGAAGCACTTTAACTAGTGGAGAGAGCTGGTAGGTAGCATCCCAGCATCTTAGTGTTGTGGGGTGATCAGAGCAGATGATACTGAGCTGTGGGAGGCTTCCTCTGTCTCTGTTTTGGTGAAAAATCCTTTTTCTTCTGTTTTGGAGGTTGTGCATAGGAAATGGGAGCAAAGCTGATAAATGTTGAAAATTGTCAGTAGCACTATGCTAATTTTGTTATTTGTACAATGTTCTGTGGATGTCCTGAAAACTCCACTGCATGGTGCAAGGCTTTGCTTGAATATTAATTTGGCTCTTGTTTAGATGGTTCAGATTCAGATTTCGTTACGAAAGGCCAACATTTGAAATAAAAACCAGGCTTGACCAATGGGATTGATGGAGAACCCTGCTGTGAGTTCAAAGGAGCTGAAAAGGATGTTTAAACCATGCTTCAATTTTGTCCAATGGCACTTTTTAACTGAGATTAATGGCATCCTTAGAGCTCCCCTCAAGATGCACTCACTTTAAGCTCAGACCACAGGGCTGAACCCTCAGCTTGCCAGGTCAGGATGAAGTTTTGGGCTGTAATGTTGCCTTCTGGTGCAGCTTCTCTCCAGTTTCAGTTGTATCCCTCTAAGCCCAGGCTTGGGTAATCCCTGTGGCTACAACTGGCTGCCTTGGGGCTGTGTTTCTGTGCAGCAGGTTGCAGGAGGTAACTCCTGCTGCAGCTCCAATATTGTCCACACCTGGCCAGTTGAATAATAAAGCTGTTCCCAACAGGCAAGATGAAGAGGTTCCTGATATGGAAGAACAGGATGAGATCAGTGAAAATGAAGCGGAGGAGGAGGAAGAATTTTGTGCTGAAAAACCACTGTGGGAAGCAGAAGAAAGTCTGAATTCCCAGCTGCACATGGAAATAACAGAGAAGGTACAGCCTTTTGAAGAGAAGGATGAATAAAGCTTCCCATTGCTCAGCTGGCTGGGTTGCTGGTGAGCTGAGCAAGGCTACAGCACTTATTTGAAAGTTCATCATTGATGTTTAAATGTTTATCAGCTGAAATCTTTTTGTAAATAACTCTATGTGACAGTTTTTCCCCACAGTTAGTGTAGCAGTGTTTCATTCTCTCTTTTTGCTGCTCATGAAAACATTTTCATTCCTGTGACAGTGGTTTGCATCTTGTTTAATTCTGAATGTAGTCATAGTCAAAGGTGTGCTGCACATGTGCTCTTTATACATCGATTTGGATCTTTGCTGCAGAGGCACAACAAGATAATGATCTTTCGAATCATACCTCAGTTCTGTGTGAGGCTGCCAGGTCACAGTGATGTCCTGGATCCACAGGCAGAGCTCACTGGAATCAATTCTGTTACACAGCAATCAATGGGTGCGGAGCCCTTGCGGAGTGATACAGTTCATGTGGCAGCCAGAGAGTTCCAGGAGTGAAGTGTCAGGACCTCCTGCATGGAAAGGGCTAAAGAATATCTGGGTTTGAATGTGATACCTGTGGGACTGAAAGTGGAGACTTGGCACAGGCGGCTGTGAGACAGCCCTGGCTGTGTGTCATGGGTCGATGGCAGGGTGATGTTTACACTGCAGTGTGTGTCTTCCAGGTGGATAAAGAGACCAACACAGAGAGCCTTGCACAGTCCTCAACTGTAGTTCGTCCAAAAGACAAGAGGGCAGCGAATCCACCCCAGACTCAATTTGTCAGAGGTAGCACCATCATCCGCTCAAAAACCTTTTCACCAGGGCCACAAAGTCAGTATGTGTGTCGGGTAAGGAAACTGCAATCCTGAGCTTATAACTGCTGGTTTTCATTAATGCATGATATCAATGTTCACTTTTTCACAAAAACCTGACAGTGCTTTCTTCTCTACCCCTCTGACTTCAGAGGTTGCTCTCTCCTCACCTCCTAGGCAGTGTCTTTGCCTGAAACTAAGAGTATTAAACACAAATATATAATATATGTGCACATACAGTACATGCAGCATGTTGAGATGCCCATATTGACCTGGAAGGGGCTGCCCTAAGACAGTGATGAAAAAGCTGCATATTAAGCCCTTTCTTGCTGCTTTAAGACTGCTCTGTGCTGACTTAAGCAGAGTTAGCTGTGTCCACCTGACTTCAGATGAGGTGAACATGAAACCTTGACAGAAATGGAAAGGTAAGCTCCTGATAATGTCAGCAAAAAGAACTGTGGAAGCCTGAAGGTTGCCAGTGTGCTTTGTCTGAAGGTAACTGAACAGGTCACGTGTTGGGTCAGATGTCACTTCCTCTGCTTTGAAATGTTTGTTCACAATTATTTCCTGAATTGAGGGTCAGAATAAACTATAAATAACTTTTCATTTAAGTGGAATTGGCAAGCAAGCAAGCACTGTTTTTTATCACACATTATCTGTCCCAAGTGGGCTTGTTCTTAATACAGCTGAGCCAGACTTGCTGTGCAGGTTCTCTGTGATTCAGAAGCAGGTGCTTCCAGAGGAACAAACCTTTCTTAGTTTGTAGCCTGTGCCTGGGTGGTACAGGTACTGTGTCCCAGCACATGCAGATCCCACACTCCTGTTCCCTTCCTCCCCCAGCTTGGAGAAGGAATATGAGAAGGGAATTAAACCCTACTTGAACTGAGCTCTTTGTAGGGGTCTAGGGTCCATCACAAAAGAAGGCAGGTTGTGTGTGTGTGTAACATGACAACTCTTCAGCTGAAAAACCCAGGGGGAGACCTTTCAGGTAAACCTGCCTCTTCCACCAATAGCATAAAATGCAGGTTATTAGAGGAAAGAGAGATTTCCAGTAAAAGAGTCCCATGTTTTACAGATGCTAGAAAAGAGTAAATTATTATTATTGTTTACTTAGAGCTTATTTTTCTAGTCTGTTTTGCCCAGCCTGGTTACTTGCACAGAAGTAGAGCAGTAGTGGGGTAGAGGCCCACAGCATACCCAAACTTAGTGTCTCTTTTTTTCACAGTCTATTCCCAAAAAGGGACAGAGTTCAAGGCTTGTGGCAGGATCTGGCTGTGCCAAGGGCATGTTGTGCACTCAGTCTGGGGTGGCAGCTGTCTGCTGAACCATTTCACAGAGCTTCATAGTTCTGCTTACAGCACTAATTACAGCCACTCACAGACTCACTCCAGTCTCACTGATAATGGGTGTGTGCACTGCTTGTATTTCTTTTACAAAAAACATGTGGTTTTCGCTTTCCTTTTCAGCTGAATCGCAGCGACAGTGACAGTTCAACGCTATCCAAAAAGCCCCCCTTCGTTCGAAACGCAATGGAGAGACGAAGTGTCAGAGTGAAACGGGTAACAACAACAGCACTTCTTTTTTTTTTTTTTTCCCCTGGCATAGGCACTTGCAAAAACCAGAAAACTGTTTTAAAGGAAAAGTTTGCAAACATAAATCAATTGCCACATGCTTTCATTCACAACCTTTTCTTTGTGTGTAAGAAGGCTCTCAAGGATTCTTTGATAGAATATGACAGGAATGTTTAAGTTGGAATTAATTTAGAACAACGAATTTAGGAGGCTTGTTCCTTGTACTTTCCATCTTGTCAGAGCACAAATAGCACAAACAGTTTTGCTGTTTATTTTTGTGAGATTATTAAGTACTTATGATAAATTTGAGGAGCTGGGGATGAGGGTGAGGAAAATGGTATCTCAGATGCCCAGGTGACCCTGTTGTAGTGGTGGCAAACAATGAACCCCTGTGCCCCTTGTGATGGCAATCAGGAAAATTCACCCAGGATACTGACACTGAGCTCCTATAGAGATGGTTTTCTTTGGACAGCTTGTGTTTGAAACTAACAGAAGGCAACATAATATGTCACTGGGAATAATCACAGGTTTTTCTGCAGCAGTGTGGATTCATCTGAAGATGAGACATTAAATTTTGGAGCAAGGTGTGCAAGCAAGACTTGTTTGATTTAGAGAAGCTGCCAAGGAAGAACTTTGCTGGAAACACAGAAATGAAAATGCTTATCTATAAGACATCTAGAGTTTGTGCTGCTGTCTTGAGACAGACTGTAAAGCAGGAGCAATAGAGATGATGTGTGCAAAGAGAAGTGTTGGAAAAATGGGTCATGTGGTGTCTTTGGCACTGGCTGGGTGGAGTGGCTGGGGTAGTTCTGTGTTCACACCCCCCTTTCTTTTCCAGCCTTCAATCAAGTCCTTCGGTTCAGAGCGTCTGATCCGCACCTCACTGGACCTGGAGCTGGACCTGCAAGCCTCAAAAACCTGGCACGATCAGCTGGTGCAGGAGATCTCGGTGCTGAGGGAGCTGAAGGAACAGCTGGAACAAGCTCAAAGTCAGGGTGAAAAAGAGTTGCCCCAGTGGGTGAAGGACGATGAGAGGTTCCGACTGCTGCTGAGGCTGGTGGAAAAACGAGTGAGTAATACTTACCTTTGGATTTCATTCAGCTTGTTTGAGAAATGGGATTTTGGAAATGGGACTTTGGACAGTGGGTAAATGAAGCCTCAGCACTAATCACTCCTGTCTTCCACATATGGCTCCACCAAGCTGTTAGCCCTGAGCCCTCGCACTTACCAGCACAGAGTTTTCCTGCCCTAGCACAGGTGCAAATTTGAGAAGTCACAAATGCCATCTGTTCTGCCAGGTAGGTGTGGTGTGTGGTGGTTAGCACTTACCTTGCTCTACATCACACCCTCCCTTGTGTATAGGGCTCCTTCTCAGCTTCTGGAATTTCCTGGGTACCTCTGCTGACACCAGAGACTGAGGTGTGATGGCACCAGGTGTAGGATAGAGTTGGTGTAAGGTGCTCTTTGGGGCTCCACAAGAACGTGATGTGCTGTGTCCTTGTGTGACCTGTGTCCTTGTGTGAGCTGATCTTCTGGTTTAAAAGGTGTATCAGGAAGAAAGATACAAAGAGAGTGCTGACAGCACCCACAATTCTTACCAAAGGCTGGAAGAAGACCTTACAAAAAGCTCTCTCCATTACAATGGTTAGTTGACAAACTTCAGTTTAGCATCTGTGGCTCATGATTTCCAGAGCCAACAGTTTCCCAAACCCCTCAGACCTGCACCAGAAATACTGCTGTACTTGGAGATTAGTGTGGATCTAATAATTCCTCCTGGAAACAAAACCAACCCTTTTCCATTATTTGTTTAGGTGCAAAAAACAGAACACAAGTGTGAGCTCAAGGCTGACAAAATGATGAGAGCTGCTGCCAAGGATGTCCACAGGCTGCGAGGGCAGAGTCGGAAAGAGCCTCTGGAAGTACAGTCATTCAGGTAATGACAGGTAAAGGGGAGGAAAAATTGACTGCCACCATGATTTTTCCATGGATAACTAAGATGATGAATTCTAGTATTTGCAGAAGTAGTTAAGTGTTAATAAGAACTTCTGTGTTTTTATATTCAAGTATAATAACTGAGAGTCAGGGAAACTGGTTGTAGCATTGCACATGATCAAAGCAACCACCACTACTCAAATCATTCCTTACTTGGTAACAAATGTTTTGACACAGAAGCAGCCCTTTGCTTCCCTAAGTAACAGACCTAGAAGGGGAAACACCCTGAGCCTTTCTGAAATGGCCTTTGGTAAGGTCAGTGTTGAGAGTTTAACTGTAACCTCATGTCAGATAAGTAAATTAAGAGGTGTAGGTTGTGGGAGGATGTACTTCTGCTTCTTATGGCAACAGCTGGTGGGATAAAATCTCATGTGCATGATGGATATTTCGGGCAAGACTCCTGTTGCATTAACAACTGATCATCTTTTTTTTTAGAGAGAAAATGGCATTTTTCACACGGCCAAGGATAAACATCCCCACACTCTCTGCGGACGATGTGTGATCACCATAAAGTATTTGCTTTCTGGACAATTCTACAAATGCAGTTTGGGTTTTGAAGTTATTTATGTGGTATTATGAAGGTACCAAGGCATTTGTATATTAGAGCTTTTGTCAGTATGTGGATGTTTTGAAGATTTTTAGGTTAAAGTTATATCATCACAGAAACCAGCATTAAAGTGACAAGATTGTATAGTTTGTATATTTAGGAATGTATTTTTGGGAAATAGAATTTTAAATAAGAACAAATGCAGCGTAAGGTGCTGTTATTCTTAAATAATGCTGTTTAGACTTTTTGTACAGCTCTACATTTTAGAGGTTTTACTGCAATAAAATAAATTTGAAGGAACCTCACCCCTACCTTCTATGATGTTCTGCATTGGACTCTCCTCTGAGTGATGTATTTTGTACCCTGTGGAGAATGCAGGGAGTCAGTTTGGACTCCCAAGTGCTGTGAACGAATTCTCTGTGAGCTGTGAAGCGTTTGTGTTTCCTGCCAGGTCATAAAAGTAGGTGTGAAGTTCAGAATACTTGCACTTTTAACATTTGTACTGCAGCTCATGTCTGTAATGGGTCTGTTAAGGTGAAGTAGGGAGCCCATTGAAACCACAGCTGTGGGAGGAGGGCTGCAGGTTAAAAGTCCATTTTAGGTTTTTCCAATAAAGTGACCTTTCTGGACAAACCCGTCTTCCTGCTTTTTGTCTTGTGTGAATCTTCTCCTCCCCTGGAAACTAATTTGGATTTTTTTTCCTTGTCAGCAGCTAGAAGCATATATCTTCTCACGTCTTTCTCTGTTACATCCTTCACACCAGGTGTTTTTGAGAGGTACCTGGTGGATATACCTTGGATATACCTTGGGTGCTCCTGGGACTTTTTGCTCTAAATACAAGTTTTACTAAAGGTGCTAGAAATGTAGCTCACCTGCTCCCTGCTTTGTTACAGAAGGATGTTAATTCACACACAGCTGGGTAAGAGTCACTTGCTGTGTTTCTAACCCCAATCCCAGTCCCTTTGCTCCAGGTTTCGGTCTATGCTCAAGGCTCTCACAGAGAATGTTCTCGACCTCCCTCCCCTGCAGGTTTACCATCCCTGTGTTGCATAAGGTGCTGTAACTGACGGATTTCATGGAATCGTGAATGTCCTGACCTGGAAGGGACCACAAGGACCATCCTGCCCCTGCACCAACAATCCCCAAATCCCACCCTATCCCTGAGAGCGCTGTCCAAACACTCCTTGAGCTCTGTCAGCCTCGGGGCCATGACCAAATCACACTGTGAGGGAACCGCCTTTCCCTGATATCCAGCTTGTTCTCTACCACAGCTCCACCTGTTCCTGCAGGTCCTGCCACTAGTTGTTCATCCGCACCTCTCCATTCGCTGTATCCATTTGTAGCCACGTACTGGGGACGGGAACGGTCCTCGTGAACGTTCCACCTGCTGAAGTGCTGGGTGGCGACACTGGACGAGGGGCCTGCGGGGGTGCCCTTATCCCAATCCCATCCCATCCCAATCCCAATCCCATCCCATCCCTGGTACCGCGGGCACGGGGGCAGCGATCCCTCCCTCGCCCGGGGAGGCGTCGGCTCCTCCCGGCCGCACGGGGGCGCTCCCGCCGCTCTCCCGCCGCTTTTCCGCTTCCCGCGGCGCCGCTCCC